>JARHVA010001627.1:0-450000 GCA_037957365.1 Torreya grandis
CAGATAGGATTATTAAGTCCCAAAGTCATCCCAACAAGCATGGAATATCCACATGTAACATCTTCATTCATTAGGAGTCTATTAGGAGAATAACATACTATGAGGATATTTTATCATCCAAACCAAGTGAGTGCCATCCATATTGGTAACATCTCACTCATATAGAGCCCATAAATAAAGACACAACTTCTAAAGATTGACAAGCATCTAGCTCATCTACATTTTGTTAGAAAATCATACAAATTAAAAATCAAAGACACTCTATACAAGCATAAACTATCCATATGGAAACATCCCACTCATTCAGATCCCCATAGACAAAAGTCCCATACTTCAAAGCTTAGTGATCACCCTAACAAATAAGGGTCATCCATATGGAAACATCTCATTAACTCATGACCTAAAAAATTTTTAATAACAAAGAAAAATTGATCCCATGAGCTTATATATGAATAAGATCATTCCACATTTTTAAATGTCACTTAAACTCAACCAAAGTCCCAAGGTTTATGCGCTAAAGCTCAATAAACTAAGTAGAATAATAGGATTAGGCTATGTGTCTATGTCTCACTAAATAATTATAAAAAATCCAATAACATATGGAAGTAAATTTGATTTAAAGTAAATAAGTGAGAGTAGGACAAGTGTCATGATGTGAATAAGGTAGCATGGGATAAATAAAATCAAAGACTCAATCGCATGATACATAAACATTTGAAAAGGTAGATGACTTAACAAAATGATGAAGAAGCCAAAATCAATAACATTACACCATGTTTTTCCCTTGGGACAAAGTGGATTCAAGACATGGAGTATGGGCCCCAGAGAGTAATAAGAAGATATATATACTATTATAAATATGACCTAACATCCAGATCAATTTTAATCTAAATACTAAAGATAAATTCCACACAAGTCTTAATCAACTAAAAAATTAACATGTGTCATAATCCTAAGAATCTCAACTTGGATATATCTATTGAATTCAACACGTAAGTGAAATACACCAAAATTGGCCTTGAAACAAATATAATGAGACATTTTTCATTTTCAAAATGATTAATCATTAAGAAATATTGAAAACATGACATGTGGTCAGTGTCCTCAATCATTCATAGTGCTATATAGGTAGATTGGGCATGTGATCCTAGCACTCCTTACAACTAATAGCCAATAAAAAATAATCCTCCATGATCCCATCTATCAAATTATAGAGGTTATAAAACCTATTGAATAATCATTGGTTAGATTAGTGTCCTATCAAAAAATTTAATAAGTGGTCCATATTAGACCCCTTATTCTTGATGTTTTCTTAGTGGTCCCCAAGAGCATTGTATTATTTATTTAATGATGAGGAATCTTATAACATAATTGTATTTTAACATTTAAATATCTGATGGCCAAGAGTAGGGGTATTATTTCTCATTAAGGTATGATTCTCATCTCTCTCTCTCTCTCACTCGGTCTCTCTCTTCTCTCTCTCTCCTCCTCTCTACTCTCTCATCTCTCTCTCTCTCTCTCTTCTCTCTCTCTCTCTCTCTTCTCTCTCTCTCTCTCTCTCATCTCTCTCTCTCCTCTCTCTTCTATCTCTCTCATCACTCTTCTCTCTCTCTCTCTCTCTTCTCTCTCACTCTCTCTCTCTCTCTCTCTCTCTCTCTCTCTCTCTCTCTCCTCTCTCTCTCTCTCTCTCTCCTATATATTTGATTATGCAATATTTTATAAGTTTTGACTCTATTTTCAAACAAACATCGTTAGATTAATGCAATTTTTTTTGGTGTAAATGCGTCTTATTGTCTTGAAGGTCTTCCACTCTCTTTCTAATTTATGGGATCATTTCCAATGCTAGAAGAATATAAATTTGATTTTTTGTAGGTTTTCATCATTTAATTAGATCAAGTTTTATTGTTCTAATTAAGTTATGTGATTCTTTTCAATTTATTTGAAAGCTATTAGGAATTGTGTGAAATCAACTATAGTCTTATTATTAGTTTATTTATTAAGATAATTTTAGAATTAGGATTTACACTTTCTCCTGAGACTGTATCCCTATATGAATGGATCCTAAGCCATCATGAAACTTAGAATATAATGTTACAATTATAGTTGAGCATGTTTGGTCATGAAAGCATTTGTGCTAGTCATTTATTCAAAAGCCTTATTTTATGCCTTATCCTCTCTCTTTTGATGTTAATTTGTGAACAAATGATATTTCCCTTTCTTTAAAAAAACTATTAAGTAAATAAAAATAGGGATCTAAATTTCAATATGTTACAATTGGTATAACTAGAGGTGTATAAGTTATGTGAGTAAGTGACAAGACTATAATTGAACCTTTGGTAGTAACACTCTATCTCTTAGAGATATATTCCAAGTAGGTTGTTTACTAGATCCCAATACATGAATATCATTCCCTATATTATCTCAGTAAAAATCCTAAAATGAGAGGACCAAGTCCCCCAATTATTACCTAATCTCTCTCAGTGCATCTAACCTAATACATGCATTTAGGATAGAAATATTGGACAAAAAAAATAAACATTTTTTAAAAATAGTAGCATAAATTTGAACCCAAAAAACATGTATGCTATGGAAGTGAATACTAAATTTTTAAGCACTATTGAATCAAATTCAAGATACATGAAATATTTTTAGTACAGATCCATTTCACTTTGAAAAACCCAATAACCATATAGAGGTCCATGGTGATGATATTAATAACCTCACAGGCTAAAGTGAGTATAACCATCATATTAGTGAATTGTTTAGGTTCGAATTAACCCAAGTCTAAATCAATTAAATATATTTTTGAGAATAAATATGACATATTATTATAAATTATATAAATATGGGCTAGGTTACATTCAAATTTTAACCCTACAAAAATTAGTAAGAGTAACCATTCCCCTCACCAATCATGACAACAATCCATCTAGAAATTACCTTGTTATGAATAAATGTCTTAGAGTCCACTAATGAGAGTTTACATCATGTCTCCCATGTCCATGTAAACAAATGGAAAACAAATTTAGATAAAAAAATATAATAGGATAAAAAAATAAGCTGTGTTTGACCACATCCAATAGTTAAGCTTTGAATTGGTTAATCTACAATCTTATGTCATTCCTCCAATCACATATCCTTTAAATTAGAAATCAAATAATCAAACATAAAAAATTGAAAAATCATTACCAATCAGACCATCGTCTCTCTCAAGTCCAATAAAAACCAATCACCATATTTACTAATCAAGGGAACATCATTTTACCAAGAATGGAAAATCTATGAAGGATAATATCCAAGGATTTATAGTGTGATTCAAACCCATAAAAAAAAGTAAAATTTTAAAGAATTTTGATGTTACTCTTTTGATAGAAACATATTGAGACTACATTTTTCCTCTCATTTTGAATCTATAATTTTCACAAGTATAAAGGAAAAGGTAACCCTAGGGAACACATTAATGAATTATTTATGTCATGCCAAGAGGTTTCGTATAATGATAGTTATTTGTTTAGTATTTTCCAACAAATTTTAGGAATCCAAGCCTTATAGTAGTTATTACATCTACCTAAAGGTTATATTACTAATTTGGTGGATATATCTAAGATATTTTTTAAAAACCTATAACATATAATAAAATCTCACTATTCCAAACTTGTGCAATGTCAAACAAATAAATTGAGAAGTTTTTATTAATTCTTATAAAGATTTCAAGGATTAGCTACTATATATTTCCTTAGACAATCCCAATAAACATATCATTAGCTTATTCACATACAACCTCAATAAAGTGTTAGATTTCCACTCACAATTCTATTGCATAAACTCATTTTACAAAGTTATCTAAAAGATATTCCAATTTGAAAAAATACGTATAGATAGAGGACTTAACAAAATTTTACACACAGATAACCAAGGACAAACTCAAATTGATAAGCCCAAATTCAATAACAAGAATAATAATGTATTAGGCAAGGGGGTAAATGATTATAAACATGTCCAAAACATCTAAAATACCCCAAATATCACCATAACTATGGGTCAACCAAAGTAATAAATGAAATAGAGAACTTATACTCTTTTAGGAGAAACCTGCAAAATAGTATTCTAAAAGTTAATTTCAATAAACATGAAAATATTCCCACATACTAAACCATTTCATGAAAACATGCCAAAACCAACTTATTACAATTAACATGAGTATTGTGACTTTCACAATATAAAAGGTCACTCCATAAATAGATGAATGAGATTAAAGAACTATGTCCAAGACTAAATTGATCATGGAGATATATAAATAGAAGGAAATGCATCCAAATCTAAAAACTAACACTTAGGGATATATCATTACCTTTTTATGAAACATGACCAAACTCATTCATAAATGAACCAAATTCAAAATCAAATAAATAACATTAATTTTAATAAGTCTACCCATCCATTTGATGTAGTTGTTAGTCATATCTAACACAAGGATAATCACATCACAATCATCAAGATCAAAACCCAAGATTGTGTGTTTGCAACTAGACATGAATTTTTTTTAATCTTAAGGCCTCCTTTACCTACTTTTGAAGTTGAATACAACATCATCAATTAGCTTTGGAAAAAACCTACCCATATATAAAATTTTGACCTTTTAAAAACATCTATTGCTTACAAATATATCTTGTATAAAACTATTCAAGAGTAAAGAGTCCTAAATTATATAGACCCATCCAAATTCCAAGCACTAATTGGACACTTTTCCTCAAGCCATCAAATTAATTTTGACCAAAATTAACTCTCTCCCATGGGTCCATCTCATTATTTCCCTTGTACATTTAATCCATCATTTTAAAACATAAAGTAATGAGAGAACTTATAGGCAATGGGTTGGTCTAAATATTTGAACTTTAACCTTGATTAGACATCTAGGCTATTTAGAAGAAGAATTAGTTTCTAACACCATCATAATTAAATCCTATGATAACATGGAATGCCAATCATCTAAAATAATACATCTTCCCATCAAGGTAAGATGTCACTCATAAAAAAATAATACATTTAATTGATTTACCTTCCTTATAACATTATCCTTGACTGACCATGGATTCATACCATGAACATTTTTCCATCTAAAATTCACCAATGCATCAAATTCCCTCATTCAAGTATGGAATATAAAATTCTTGGTGACCCCAAACACTTTCAATAATGAAATTTATTGGAAAGAAAATAAAAAATATATTACCCTGTCATAGAAGATGATAATGAAAGAACAAATTTACAACATCAGACCCAAAAAATATTTCAAGCTACATCCATCTAGATAATTTACCATCTAGGTCTAAAATCCCACCTTCTAAATCCACATCTAAACCCACATATTCCAAATACAAGTTCATTATCATTGGAAAAGGTGTGGGAGAAGATGAAATACATGTTTCCTTTCATCTATGCAAACTTATCATTTCTACAAAATGTCATGCCAAGCCTAACCTAAATAAGAACAAAAAACAAGTTTCTCATTAGTTTGGAAAAACCTCTTTCATCAAAGGAAGGCTTCTTTCAAACAAGAAGATAGAAATATCCAATGATTTATAGATATAAAATTATGGCCTAACTACTTGTTTATATTTAATCTTAAAATGATCAAGATTAGGGTTATCAAAATTTATTAAATGGGTATATAGAAATGAAATGGCACAAGGGTATAATCAGATTTATAGTAGGCCAATTATATGCTAAACTTAGATATAATCATACACTAAATTTATTATGCTGAGATAGTCTAAATATGGAAAGTATAACTATGCTAGATATATAAATGAAAAATAAGTGAGATACATATATTATTATGATGCTAATGTAGTTCTAGATATAGAATAAGAAAAAAAATAGGTAGGAAGGAGATTCTAGAATAATCATCATAACCTACCTCTCTAGACAGTAATGTCAGCCTTGGATGGTTGCATCAAAGCTACTATATAAGTTTTACACTAGTGTCATGTATATAATATCTATTGAAATAATATGAAACCACCTAGATGCTTCTAGGTTTTGATTCACCTTTGCTTTGGTACATTCAGATCTAGGTCATCGACTATCAATCTTTATGAAATGAAAAAACCCAAGTTTTTCATCTTTAATGTGACTTTGGCAGAAGATGGGTTAGTGGATAAATGGTGTCAAGATTCCTAAAAGACCCCATTATTATTGGGAACTACCTAAATATCCAAAAATCTGTAAGAGGGCCTTAGATGCATTTATCTATCCCTTATCTGTTGGCTTGTGTGTGAATCATAAATACATGTAAAGCAAGTACAATAGTGACCTAGTTTATAACTTGGAAAATTAGGATCTTGGGATGATCATTTAGTAATTTAGACATGTATATGTTTTGTACCTATGATGAGGAATAAATAATAAATGTCTTCTTAATTTAATGTTTTTTGGTCTTATTTCTAGGTGTTTCATAGGTGAGGAATGAAGAGGGTTGATCTTGTATTTATATCAATCCCTTTGGAGTAATAAATTTCATTAAATCACTTAGACTAACCATTAAGATATATTTTATTTGAAAATTGGATGAGTTTAGGGCACTAGACACTTGCATCAAGTCAAGGCACTAATGTTGATACTTGTGTTTATCCTAGCCATTAGTGTCCAAGGAGTAGGAAAGTAGGAACATGTTTCAAACTTGTAGAGATGGAAGATAAATACATTTTAAGAATTATAGGAAAGATATAAGGCTTGGGTCATCAACATAAAACTTAACAAAATAAGAGATATAGGATAAGGGGCACATGATAGAGTTGATTCTAGACTTACAGAAGTGAAAAAGGTTAAGAACTAGGAGGAATAGATAAGGTATGAGTTTTACAAATGTATAAGACTAAGGTGTTATATAATCCATAACTATCATATACATTCTCCCCCCTTTAATATAGTATTAAAATTTATAGTTTGAAGGAAAGGAATGTGTACTTGGGTGTGTATAAAATGCTTTGTATTTACATGTGCCCAACTTGAGTGTTTTTTTGGTGATTGATTTACAAACAGTAATATGTTACAATATATAATCATTAAATATAATCTATGTTTAAATTACTTAAAATAGATTGAAATTTAAAGAGAAAGGCTTAGGAGTACACCTATGTGTCGATGTAACCACCTTGCCTATTGGTAAGTTAATTTGAAAAAGATGTATTATTATAAGGATCTAAAATTAATATTAAGAAAAATATATATACATATTTAAAAGTTCATATATCCAAGGAGATAGAGAGAGAGAGAGAGAGAGAGATAGATAGATTTGAAGGCACATGCCCCCAAATTTGGAGCAAAAGTGAGTTACCACTTGATAATTGAGATTAGATAAAATATGCAACCCAATGATGCTTATAACCTGGTGAGGCTGGATGATCAATTATAACCTTAAAAAATGGAAATATTGAGTGCTTTTATCACCTCAACCATACCAAAAAGTGAACCAAAAACTATAGAAAATTATCTCAATAAAAGTCTGTAAAAAGTTTGAGGGGTATCAATATGAATTTTTTTGTGATATGGTAATAGTCCATAAAAGAGTTTTGGAATCTAAAATTGATTTTTATTTTATGATATTAGACACATGTCTCATATCATATGAACCTTAGATATGTCTCATGATAAAACTACATATATAATAGTACCAATGTATATAATTTTACCACAACTATGGATCTGAATCATATATATGTGTGCTTTGGCCAATTCAAATAATTGTGTTAATGTGGAGGACATGATTCCAAAGCATGACCACAAATATATATGGAGAAAAATAAAAAATGATATAAGTACCAATGTGTATTACATGTTTTTAAAACATGCCCCCACTGTAAAATGGAGATGCTAAATATTGAATAGGTGTGGATAACATGCTTCTAAAACATGCCCCCACTAAATTCATAAATTAATATAAGTAACATATACTAAATTAATATGGATGAAATTATTCCAAAGCTTTCCCCCACTAATTTTGAGAAATAAGAATGTGTGGAAGCACCACCGAATATGAAAACTCATATAAGCACCAAATATTGATTGAGAGTGGAGAACATGCTTTCAAAACATACCCCCACTGAATCTATAAATTTTTATAAGTGTGGATAAAATTCCTCTATGACATTCCCCCACTAATATTCCCCCCCTTTAAAGTGAGGCAAACATAGGAACTAGTAGTTACCCCACCTCAAAAGGATAATATAACTATATAATATGTGAATGTAACCGTGTAGCATATAGAAAGGAACATGTCTAAGTAAATGTATTTTTGAAGTGCATAAAACTAATGTGATCACATATAGGACTAAGATGCATGATAAATATCATGGAAATGTCTAGATAATAAATCACAAGCTCAAATATGCCAAAAAAAACACACACAAGAGTGTTCAAAATCAAGTCAAAAGACAATGGTCTAAGGAGACTAAAATAAGGGGCATGTTCAACTAACACACACTCAAATGTACATGACTTATTTGAATTTACATAAAATCAATAATGCCATATTCAAATGTCCATACAACAAATAATGACATAGGCAAATATAAATTAAAGTATAAATAAGCATGGGGGCCACAAAAAAAGGAGTATATTTAAATGATTGAAAAAAGGATTATAATAGTAAATAAATACACTCAAGGAAGTGCATAAATTAAATTAAAACAAACCAACATAAACATGTCATATTATCCCACGAATCCAATGTGTTAGGAAAATTATGTCAAGTATATGACATATCAAGTACCCTGTGTAA
This sequence comes from Torreya grandis, assembly GCA_037957365.1. NCBI lineage: Eukaryota > Viridiplantae > Streptophyta > Pinopsida > Cupressales > Taxaceae > Torreya > Torreya grandis. The sequence continues at coordinate 8,783 of JARHVA010001627.1, forward strand.
GATATAATCTTGGAAGATAGGCATGTGTAAGTATATATGTAATTTCAAACATGATAATGTATATTTATCATCAAATTATATAACTTATGTATATCAATATCAAAGAAGAGGATTCCCCTAATGTTCATATGACATGAGCAAAGGGAAGGCCCATAAAATTAAAAATGTCTATGTATGCTTGTATTGCACTCAAGAAGAAGAGTGACACATATGTGTATGTAGGAGTAACTTAATATGCCATCCATCAACATGGAAATAACACACAGATGCCAAGGAGATAATAAAACATACAAGTGTCAAAAATGTTTTTGGATTTTTAAACATTTTTTCTTTTTTGTAATTTTTGAATATATGAAGAAGAAACATCATCTTATGATGCCATCTAGTGGGTAGTTATATATATCTCCCCCACTTTTAACATTACAACTTTAATCTAGATCTTTCACATTATTTTCATCATGATTTTATAGGATGAAAAGGTACATAACATGTTCATCCTCACATTTTGCATGTGTATTAGAAGAAATAATTATATAATTTGAAATATGTATTGACTTATCTTCATGAGGAAATGAAATATGTTACTAATTTGGATCATTTTTTTTTTCCATTTGGTATAACCAAAGAGTTCCTAATGTAAATTCATATGGATATGTGTTAGACAAAAACCAAACACGTGTTTGGATTAATTTAGGACCACAAGCAATTAGTAATGTTATGTTTCCTAAGGATTCTTTCCAACCTCTTTTATTTTTTAAGATTTTAATATTGAATCCCATTTTTTGTAAGAATTTTACATTGAAAATAGTGTTTTCTTGTGTATGATCAATATGGTTATTCCAAAAACAAGCACCACCTATGTATAAGGTAAATGTAAATTATTTTTGGCATGGATGATTTTTGTGTTGTTTAGTTTGAGATTCTTGAATGAGATATGAACCTAGGTTGGCCCCATGTTTAGTAAAATTTACAAACTATTCATATAGAGATTATGGAAACCACATTTTTTTTCATAATGCTCTTTAGGTAAGTTATCTCCATCCAATGTGTGAGAGAAAAAGTTTTTATGTTTGGAGGGAGATATGTTAAGTTCATTTAAGTAATTATGAAGGAAACATATCTATACACATAATTATATAAATGGGTAAATGATTAATATTGTTTATGTAGTTTCATTTCCTTTAATGGGGAAATAAGGCCTCTACTGAAGATAAATTATAGTTCAAAATATGAGGGTCTAAATTCTAGGTCATATGATGTACTTTTGAATCGAATAATATAATCTTGAAGGGAATCATCATCATGATATTTTAAGTTGTGAAAATGTTCTAATGTATATGTTTTCACATTTTGGATATTTAAAACAATTAAAAAATCATCTTCTAATTGTAATAAAATACGTAAAGAACTCTTTGGTAAACTATGCAACCAATTTTAAGCCTCATCAAAAATAATCATATGGAAAACTTTTAGCAATACTTTATCATCTTGTGTTTATTGAATAAAATAAATTACATAGATAATCATGTGATTTTTGGGTCCTTATTTCTTAAAAATAGATTTAAATATGGTAATTCAAAATCTTGGGGATAAGCATATTCAAGTATACATTGCACAAGAGGTTGATTATTGAACGGGGTAACACATGCATCATCATTATGGAAAGCCATTTGCATTTGGAGTATATAAACTTGATTTTGAAGGTCTAAAATAGTGTTAATCATATAAATTAGATATTCCATTAGTATAGAGGTTTTTTCCATAGGTGTTATCATTTTTTGTAACCCAACCCCTCTTTTGAATCTAGGCATATAAGTATCATCATCCTTATGTATAATGAGTGAAAGTTCATGATCAATAAATTTAGGACATTTTGGTAATGGTATGATATATTTAAACTTTGGTTCTTTTGGTATATCATTGAATAGCTTTTACAATTTGAATAATTTTTGGGGAAGTAGTGTCAATGATTAAATGATGATTGATCATTGTAGCGTGATTATGGAGATATTTATACATTTTATTTTGGCCTTTTAGAAAAAAATTGTACTTCAAGGAATATGTTTGTGTTTAGTAACTTTGTTTGACCCTAAAATTATCTATATTGGGCTTATCTAAATTTATTAAAGGGGAATATATAAATTAAATGACACAAGGGTGATAATTAGACCTATAATAGGCCAATTAGATTTTAAACTTAGATATAAACATATAATAAATTTATTATGCTAAGATAGTATAAATATGGAAAGTATAACTATATTAGATATATAAATGAAAAAAAGTGAATACTTAGATTGTCCTAATGCTAATGTAGTTCTAGATCTAGAATAGGAAAAAAGTAGGGGGAAAGATATAATAGAACAATAGTCAGATTCTAGCATTGATGCTTCTGGATCTTTCGATAGTAACATCAGCCTTGGATGGTTACATTGACACTACTATTTGAGTTTTATGCTCATGTTATTTATGAAATATTTACTAAAATAGGATGTGACCACCTGGATACTTTTAGGTTTTCCTTTGCCTTTTATCTAGTGCATTCATATCAAGGTCATGGACTATCACTCCTTGTGAAATGGAAAAACCCTAGTTTTTCATCTTTGATGTGACCTTATGTAAAAATGAGTTAGTGGATACACAATTTCAAGTTTCCCCAAAGACCCCACTATTTTTGGGCACTACCTACATATCCAATTCTATAGAATATGGCCTTAGATGCATGTAGTTCTCTCCTATATGTTGGCTTGTGTGTGAATCATACAATAGGTGAAAAGCAAGTATAATAATGACCTATCTTGTAACTTGGAAAATCAGGATCTTAGGATGATACTTTAGTAATTTAGACCTAGATATGTGTTGTACCTATGATTGGTATGGAAATAAGAATAAATAAGAAAAAAATACTCAATTTAATTTTTTTTTGGTCTGATTTTTAGGTGTTTCATAGGTGAGGAATGAATGAGGGTTAATATTGTATTTATATCAATCCTTTTCAAGTAATGACTCACATAAAATCACTTAGGATGACCATTAAGATACATTTTATTTTAAAATTGGATGACTTTATGGCACCACACATTTACTTTGGGTAAGGACACTAATGTTAATGCAAGTGTTTATCCCAGATGTTAACGTCTAAGGAGAAAGAAAGTAGGTAGAGATTCAAAACATGTAGATGGAAGATAATTACATTTTAATAATTCTGGGTAAGATAAAAGCCCTAGGTTATCAACATAATATTGGTCAAACTAAGAGATATATGCCAAGGGGAACAAGATAGATTAGATGTGAGACTTTTAGAAGAGGAAAAGGTCTATAATTGGGAGTAACAATCAAGGTATAATTTTTCCAAGTGTATAATACTATGGTGATATATAATCCATAAATATCATCTACAATTTCCAAAATAATGAATATCCTATGAAAAAATAAATTATGTGCAATATCATGAAATACAAAGGTAAAGGCTTAATATACATGAGTAAGGCATCTTATAACATATAAATCATCACATAAATAAATAATATTTTGGTGTCATCCATAAACTTCCTAAAGGTGGTCCATATGATTAAATCAATGATTTCCATAATTTATGAGGAGTCCTCTAAAATAAAAAATAGTTCCATTCATAGTCTTTATGAAGACTTTGCATCCAAAAATATTTTTGATGACAAAACCATTCACACCCTTGAATGAAAATATATCAAGCTCATATATTAGGACCAATAATATCCTATACCTCTTAGCTTCTTTAGAAAATAATGAGGCAATCATAGAATTCATGTGAATCAAAGATGATATTCCATTTAAAGACCATAAAAATAGATTTAAAATTATCATGAACACATCAACATACTTTATGGAACATGAATAATTCCTTGGTAACTTTAAAAAAATGTTAGAAAAGTAATTCCCTTAGTGAAAACCTATATGAGGTGCTATTAGATGAAAAAATAAAAATCAAGAAATAAAAGATAGGTATATTGATGAAAACCTCTCCTAGGTGCCAATAGACAAGGAAATAAATCTCCCCCCTCCTCCAACACCAAAAAAAATAAGAATATAGTTCCACATTTCTAGGTGAAGAAACCATTAATATGAACACAGGTATAGAAGAAAACTCCAAAACTATTAAGATTAAAACCACCCTCAGTCTTGAATAATGATAAATACTTATCATTATATTATTAAAATTGGTATATGTTTTCACTTTGTGCTATGTGGATATGACATGATTAGATATATCTCTTATAGTAAATCATTTGGTTTTCATGTAGATGTGAAACCTATTAATAAAACACTTATAAAAATGCACCCCAAAGTGGCATTACTTTTCAAGGAAGAATTGAAAAAAAAAATATAGGTTGGATTAATTAGGCCTATTTATTATTATGAATGAATATCAAATATCATTTTAGTAAGTAAAAAAAAACATGGATCAATGTGTGAATTGATTTTTTAGACATCAATAATTCATGCCCATAGGATGACTTCCCTATCCCTAACATTGACATGATAGTGTATTCAACAACATGACATGAGATGTTGACTTTTATGTATGGTTTCACAAGATATAATAAAATTTAAATCACATTTGAGGACAAACATAAACAAACATTTATCACACCATGGGGCATGTTTTTCTACCATGCCATGTCGTTCAGCTTTAAAAATGTAGGTGCAACCTATCAATGAGCAATGAGTTTCATATTTGATGACATGCTCCATGACATTGTTGAAGACTATGTGGATGATATATTTGACAACTAAAAAACTAGATCAGACCATCCTATATATTTTTTTCAAAATATTTGAAAGGCTAAGGGAGTATATAGTCTATTTAAATAATAAGAAGTGTGTTTTTAGGGTTACATCAGGAAAACTATTGGGATTTATTGTATCTAGAAGAGGCATTGGCATTGATACATTTAAGGTGAAACATATAACATAAAATTCTTCACCTACCAATATAAAACAATTGTGTACCTTGTAAGGCAAAATCCAATCCATATGAAGGTTCTAATCATAACTTGTAAACAAATGTTAATCATTCACACATATTCTCAATAAGGATACTAAATTTTACTAAAAAATGGTGTTGATAGGCATTTGAATATCTATAAAAAAAAAATTCCAATCCACATATATTAATTTCACCCACTCTAGGAAAATCATTTCTATTATACATATCATCTACTCAATATGCATTGGGAGATATTCTAGTGAAACATGATGAACATTGAACTAAGAGAGCAATTTAATTATTAAGTAAAAATTTGGTGTCTTATAAACCTAAAAATAATATAATCAATAAATCATGTGTAGATGTTGTCTTTTTTTAAAAACATTTATGACATTACATGAATAATAATTAAAAAAATCATTAGCAAAGTATATCCACTCAAGTATCTCTTATCCAAATCAACACTTATAGGAATAATGGAAAAAAATTTAATGCTACTTAGTATATTGGATATTTAATATTTAAAACAAAAAACTATAAAAGTAAAAGTTCTTATGGTTCAATTAGTAGAGTCACTTTTATCATAAAATCAATAATTGACCATTTGATTCCTCGATGAGTCGATATTATATCTTGATGAGTAATTAGAATGGAAATTATCATTTGATACTTCCTTCACCACCCATGGCTTGGGGGTAGGTATATTTATCCTTACACCTTAGTGTGATCTTATTCTAAATTCCTTTTGAATCATGTTTCATTGAACCAATAATATTTATAAATATAAATCCCCCATTTTAGGTCTTAAAATGCAAATCCAATAAAATATTCAACATCTATTAGTATATGGTGATTCAAAACTCATAATAAAATAAGTCAATAATGAATATCAATCAAAATATGAAAATATTATCCAATACAAGAATATTGTTGAAATTTTAAAATATTACTTCTTTAATTTACATATTGAGAAAGTTCATTGAACTAATAAAAAATTAGTAGATGCCATGGGTACTTTAGTTGTCTTCTATAAATGCATAAAGATATGAGACAAAGTCAATATTTTGTTGAAAAACTAATGATACTCGATTAATAAGTCCCTAAATCTGACCTGGGTTGTGAATTTTTTGGTTGAAATTCTCCATGGTACCATGACATCTACACCTACCTTTATGATAAAATTATCCCCCCAAACCTTTCACATAACTAAAAATAAGTCATTTATCTAATGTAATTGATATTTTACACTCTTTAGGGGCAACTTATATCTTATATTCTATGATGGAGATTTTTTATGATGTTTAAATTTATAAGAGGCCAACTTAGCCATCAAGGAATTCCATAATGTAATTTTGGTGGACATATCAATGGTACAAGACTTGCTAAAAAATGTTAAGGATAGGATACTATTGGCCCACAATAAAAATTGATTCTTTCTAGTATGTTAGAAAGTAAATAGCATGTTAAAAACATGAGAATATTATTCATGCACCATCTCAAGCTCTATAACATATTATAACTCCATGGCCCTTTTTTATATGGGGGTTTGATCTCATTGGAAAAATAAACCCTAGTTCATCCAATATCCATAAACATATTATTAACACAATAGGTACTTCACCAAATGGGTGGATCCAATCCATCTTAGATACATAATACGTAAAAAAATATCAAAATTCATCCTTAATCACATCATTTACCATTATAGTATCCCCTCTACCATCATTTATCACAATGGTAAGTCATTTAAAAATAAGGATGTTAAATCCATTTGTTTCCACTTTCATATTAGGAATAAGGGGTCCACTCCCTATTTTCATTAAGGTAATGGCCAATCAAAGGCATCCAATAATGATATTATCAAAATTATTAAAAGGATTGTTAATGGATTATTATTTAAAAAATAAATATAGGGGAAAAAAAGAGTTTTAGAGCTATGAAAATGGGGAGATGAAGAGTCATCCTTCAATCAAGGAGTTTCAAGCTATCTTCCTTAGTTATTTAATTCCCCTTTGCTTCCTTGGTTGGTTCTCTCCCTTGGTATGCCTTGTGTTTATATGGGTTTTTTTTTGTCTAGGATTTAGTGGCTTGTTGTTTTTAATTTTTTCCCTCTTTCTTCTCTTCATTTATTTCCTCCTTGGTACCTACTTAATGGTCCTCATTTATTGAGCCTTGGTGATTTTGGAAAAAGTTGGTCATCTATGTAGTTAGTTTTTGGTGGTTTTATAGGTAGGTAGAAATGATTATTTTTCACTTGTGAAAGATTTAAATGATGGTAGTCTTAATGAGCCCTATAGTGAATCAACCACTTTTGAGGGTTACCCTGGTTTAAGCATTGTTATGGATTAGGTTGGTGGGAAAGAATAGAAATAAAGGGTACGTAAAAATTTGTCCAATGAGATTATATAATAGGATGAGACTTCAAATCATTAGAAAGGTGTAAAATTCATCCTCAATAGACATAAACTAGGTAAGGATAGGAATGTTAATAAATGTTAAGTAAAACACGGTAATCCCCCTTCTTTGGGAAAACCCTAAATTTTTTCCTAATGATTATATAGGTAAATATTTCAAGGTGGAATATATTTGTTTAAAAAATATTGGGTTTTTTTTTTTACTTGAATAAAATTTCTTTGCCCCCCATATTTGTTTTTGACAACTGGCTTAACATTATGTGGAAAAAAATGGGTATTTATATCAAATTTTTTTTAAATGTTCCAAAAGGGTTTTTTTTCATTATTTGTTAAAAAACTCTAATATAAAAAGACATTTTATTAGTAATCCCCTTTGTAATGATGGTTAGTCAGTCTTTAAGGTTATCCTTTGGATCCCTAATGTCAACTACAATGATATTGTATTTACATATTCACCTAGATTGGTGTAGATGATATTCATGTATTATTTAACACCTCAATATTGTACACTTATAAAAAGAATACATTGGTTTTTCCTCTCAGTTATGGACATTTCCTAGTTTTTTAAGTCTCATATATACTCTATCTTATTCTTTTAACCTATATCTCATAGTCTGACTAGTCTTATGTTGATGGTCCATGCCTTCTATTTTTCCAAGAATACTTAAAATATACTTATCTTCCATCTCTACAAGTTATAAACCTATATCTATTTTTGTTCTCCCTAGAAACTAATGTCTCAGAAATACACTAACATCAATGGTAGTGTCTTGACTTGACACAAGTGTCTAGTGTCTTAAAGTCATCTATTTTTCAAATAAAATGTATCTAATGGTCATCCTAAGTGATTTAGTGTGAGTTAATTATCCAAAGGGATTGATATAAATACAAGATTAACCATCATTCATTTTCACCTAGAAAATACGAAGAGAGACTAATGTAACTTATCAAAATCACTCTATCAAGAATTCAATTAAATTAATCTTCCCTATTTCCATACCATTCATAGGTACAAAACATTTATAGGTCTAAATTACTTTATTATTATCCCAAGTTCTTGATTTTACTAGTTAAAATCTAGGTTGATGTTGTACTTGATTTGTATAATGTTTCATGATCACACACAAGCCAACATGTAAGAGAGAACTACATTAGTCTGATGCCCTCTTTAGAGTATTGGCTATGTAGGCAACACTCATTGATAGAGGGGTCTTTGGGGTCAACTTGACACTATGTTCCCATCAACCCATTATTATCCAAGGTTATAATGAAGATTAAGAAATAAGGTTTTACATATTCATGAGGAGTGATAGTCCATAACCTAGATATAAATGCACTAGAGTGAAGGTGGAGACAAAACCAAAAGCATCCAAGTGGTTACATCCCTTTCTAATAGATATTATTTACCAAACACATGCATATACTCTATATAATAGTATTGACGTGATCTTTGATGTTGATGTTAGTGTCCAAAGTTATAAAAGCATTAGATTTAAAATTGGATGACTATTCTAGCATATCCTTCCAACCTACTTTCTATCTATTCTAGATCCAACAGTATGTTAGCATTAGAACTAGCTAAGTATATTAATTCTTTGTAATTTACATACATATATTAGTTGTACTTTATATATTTATCCTATACTTATCATAATAAATTTAGTGTATGCTTATATCTAAGTTTTAGCACAAATTGGAATGTTATATATCTTATTATCACCCTTGTGCATTGTCATTTCTATATTTTTAACCATATATATCACCAAGGTAAGATTTAATCAATCCAATTTAGGGTTAAAAATTTGGTGAACCTTATTCATTTGAATAAAGAATATGATTCCTAGTGTTTTAATTTAGTGAAAACAATTTCAATATTTCTTGAGCATATTCAATAAAACCCTAAAGATATTGATGAGACCCCAAATCTATACTCAAAATAAAAAATTTAAAAACCATAGTTGAAACATCCATACCTTTGAACACATTACAACATAATACATCTTGTGGGGGCATAGGTTATGTTTCTAAACCTTTGTTTCCTAAAACTACTATTGTTAAATCTATCATATAATGACCAATTATTTCAACACAAATACTGATTTCAATGCTTATTAATACTCAAAACATGTTTACATACCCTTTGGTCACTACTTAAATTATTAATCTAAATCTAACTGGGTCTAATATTCAAACATGCCTTCAAGTTGTAAAGATTTTAGATGACAAGGTTACAAACATTGAAAAAAATGCTTTAAAATCCCCTCATGCTATATATTCGTAAGATGTGTTGCATAACCCTCTTGCACTTGAGATCTCTTTGCACCTTTTGCCAACTAGTTTTTTTACATCTAAGTTTCCATTTTATGATGGCAAAGGTGATATGTAATAGCATATTAAATATTTTTATGTGATATTCCTTGAATATGAATCTAATGATAAAATTTTGACCAAATTATTTCCAAGAAGCCTCAAGAACTATGTTTTGAGATGGTTCTATGTTTTACCTCTCTAATTTTTGAAAGCATTCAAACCTCTTATAGATCAATTTTTAGCATAATTTTCCATCAATATTTATAATAAGGTTTCTTATGCTCAAATTACAATAATAAAATAAGGAACCAATGAATCTATAAATGAATATGTCTTGAGATATAAGACAATGATAGCTAAAATGACCAATCCTATAATAGATGAGAAGTTGTAAGAAATATTCAAGCAAATTTTTCTTTCTTTGTTACATGAGTCCATTATTTTTAATAATTTTAAATATTTTTATGACTTATGCCAAGTTGTATAGTTCCATAAAATGAATCTTATTTCATTGAATAAGCTTATGTATATAATAAACATACTAGTTTCATCTATATCTAGTAAAAAATTTACAATCAAACCAAATTATAATGTAAAACCTCTTGAGCCTAAAAAGGAAAAAAACCACCATGGTTAACACAGTTTCAAAATAGCCTAATTGGATTATTTTATCTAATGCACCAAGGAGACACTTCTCTCATTTACCTTAGTCCTCAAATTTATTACTCCCATAGTTACTAGAGTGTCAACTTGTATCTCTCCCTCATCCTATCAAAGTTGATATGAGTTGACATCTAACTAAAGGATATGATACAAATGATTATTGTAGTTATCATTAGGGACCTAAGAATTCTGCAAGCATATGATTTACCTTAAAGCACAAGATCCAAGATCTTATCGATGACCAAAAACTTGAATTTAAGTATCCTTCAAAGGAATTAGGCTCACAACCTATTGATAACCATAAATAAAAACATTTAAAAATCATTTACAAGACCATTATAAGAATTAAACATAAGTAAAAATGGCATATAACACACATCCTCCTTCACCACATTATGCACACCCACTAGATGGTACACATTACATACACCTCCTATGGTTCATAGACCTTCTATTAATTTTGATGATAGTGATATTAAGGATGATAAATTTGATATTCATTCTTTATTCATTTGAGCATACCTTGAAAAATACCATATACAAAGTGTTATGATTGATAATGGTGCAAGTGAGAATGTTTGCACCATGACATTACTTACACAATCTTTCTAGATCAGTTAGAGTACTCGATGGGACATATATAATGTTTTTGGAAAGATTGACCTATATTTATAGATTAGTCTTGCACATGTGGTTACTAAATTTTCATTCATACCTTCCATGGGAATGTTTGATAAATTATTGGGAAGAACTTGAATCCATTCACTTTGATTAGTACCTTATACAATACATGATTGTGTTAAACAAATTCATGCCAATCGAGTAGTTATAATTTCCAAAATTCCATATGAACATATTCTTGAGTAAAATAAACTTATACCTAAACAATTAATTACCAAGCCTACTAAGTCTCATTCACCACAAAAGGGTAAACAATAGGCAATACCCTTTATTAGGTGGTAAGTACTTGAGAAACCATTATATCATAGACATATAATGGATTCAAACTATGGATTTCATGGAATCTCAATCTATTAAACACCATGTTCATATATCTAGAGTTGATAAACATTATTATACTATTTTAAATCTAATAAAACCATAGATCACTCAATGATGGGTTTCATGAACCTCTATTCCTATTAATCCTACTACTTCACAACCACAAAGTCCTATTTTACATACATAAAGCATCATTGATACTACGGTCATAGATATTGAACCTATAATGATCATTTATAGCATCACATGATTATTACACCAAGTTCACAATGGGTATATATATATATATATATATATATATATATATATATATATATATATTAACATCCATTGGATGGAATCATAGATGATTTTTCCTCTTAAAATATTCTAGAAATACTTAAAAAATCAAAAACATTCAAATATCCAAAAATATTTTCAGCACCTACATGTTATATTGGCTTCTTGTCATCTATATATTAGTTCCATGTTGATGGATGACATATTCAATTACTTATACATATAAACATATGTGTCACACTCCTACTTGAGTGTGATACATGAATACACAAACACATAACTTATTCCTATTTTGGATGTTGAGCCTTCCCTCTACTCATGTCATGTAGACATTGAGGGCATCCACTTTTTTTTATCTTGATACACACAAGTTATATGGTTTGATGATCACATTTAATTATCATGTTTAGACTTACATATGTACTTAAAAATTCCTTTATCCATGATTATATCTTACACATGATACTTTATATGTTCATGGGATACTATGACATGTTTATGTTGGTTGATTATACTTTATTTTATATAATTACTTGAGTGTCTTACATTGATTTTGTATTCCTTGTTTGAGCATTTAAATATGGTCCTTTGGCTATTCCCCCTCGTGCCTATTTATGCTTTCATAGACTTTTGCACATGTCATTGTTTGTTATATAGAAATTTGAATATGTCATCCTTAATTTTGTAGACATTTGACTAAGTCATGTCCCTTTGATTATGAGGCATTTGAGCATGCCCTTATTTATAGTATACTTAGACCATTGCCTTTTGACTTGATTTTGAGTGCTCTTATGTCTATGTTTTTTTTCTTGTTGAGCTTGTATTATTACTATATAGGCATGACCATGATCCTTATCATGCATTATAAGTATACATGTGATCACATTGGTTCTATGAACTTTAATGCTATATATTCCTAGATATGTTAATTTTATATGATACATGGTTACATTCATAGATTATAGAGTTATCTTACCATTTTGAGGGGTGGTAACTACCAGTTCTTATCTTCACCACACCTCAAAGGTTCTGGGGGGGGTGCAGCATATTAGTGGGGGCATGTCATAGATGCATGTTATCCACCAGGGTTTTCTTTAGTGGTGAATCTTTGATAATTAATGAATATTATGTTTTCCTAAATTTGGGTTGGAATTTTTTTTGGACCAGTAAAAAACATTGGGTCACCTAAATTTTTGGGTTTTAAATTAGATTTCTAGGTCATCTCACCTTATATTTAAAACTAATTCCAAAATTATGAGTATATATCATGATGGCCTCAAAGGACATTTTTCTCAATTATGCCAATATATGTGGACATACCCTAGACACTTTTCTACTCACTTTATATGCTAAAATACACACTCTAGATGCTAGAATACACACTCAAGATGCTCATTTTAAAATATAAAAAAGGTCATCATAGATATATTTTTATCTTAAAATTTATTGTATATTTGGATTCCTCTCAAAAGATTAGACAAGTTCAAAAAAAGAATCATCTTGATCCAAAATTGTATGCATAATTTATGCTCATTTGAAGTTCTAGATGACAACTAGATGCTTTGGATGGCCGGGCAAAGGCTATGGATGGTGACTAGAGGCTTTGGATGGCTGACCAATGGATATATATAGTGACCAAATGCTATAGATGCATGACTAGAGGATTTAGATGAGGACCATAGCTTTTAGTTGTCATCTAAATCCTATAGTCAAGCATCTAAATCCTTTGATCTCCATTTAGAGCCTTTGGTCAGGTGTGTAGAGCCTCTGGTCGACTATCTAGAGCATATATTCACTATTTATAGCTTCTTATGAGATATATATAACTTAAAATGGACATAAATTATGAATACATATTCAAATTAAGATAATTCTTTTCTTGAAATTGTCTAATTTTTTGAGAGGAATCCAAATATTCAATAAAATTTATGATAAAAGTTATTAATTATGACCTTTTTAATTTTTAAAAAATGAACATATAGAGTATGTAGTATAAAATTCATAAGGTTTAGTTGGGAGTGGGGATCCCCCTTTCAATCTATAAGTCATCTTCCACAGGGTTTATATGTCATCCATAAGATATAGATGTTGTCCATAGGGTATGAATGCTATCTATAGGGTCTAGACAACATGCATAGGGTCTAAATGGCATCCAAATGTTTTATATGGAGGAACCTAAATTTTATTTTTAGGTGACACCTATGATTCACCTTCGTGATGAAACTACTTTCCCTTCAATTTGCTAAGAATTCAAAATGTACTTTTCAATATTTTCTAGACTTTTACATAGGGATTTTTCCTGAGGGCCCTTGAAAAAACCATGTTCTCTGCACTTGGCATAATTTTTACACTCAATAGGGGCATGTAATATGGGCATGGATCCTACACATTCACATTTCTTAGATTTAGTGGGGGCATGCTTTATTAGCATGTTATCCATACCAATTCATTATTCAACATCTCTATATTATGGTGGCAGCATATTTTGGAAACATGTTTAACATATTAATACTTATACCAATTTTAACATTTCTCCATATATAGTGGGAAAATTATTTAGAAGCATGTTATCCATATTCACATAGTTTTTTGAATCAGCTAAAGCACATAATTATATGATTCATATTTATAATTGTGGTAGATTTATATACATTGGTGCCATTTTTACATAGTTTCAACATGATACATATCGAAGGTGCATATGTTATGCAATGTGCTCCTAATATTATAAAGTCCAAATTAGAATCATATTTCATAACATTAATAGGGAATGTCTTCACCCACTAGTTGGACTTTTATGAACTATATTAATCTAAACTACTAAAGTAGTTGGTTCACCTTTTATCATGGTTGAGGTGATCAAACCACTCAATCTTTACAAGATTTTAGGTTGGAATTAATAGTATCATCCAACCTCATGAATTTTATAGTGTGGGTAACTTAATTCACTCACACTCACTAGGTTATAAGTATCATTAGGTTTCATGGTTGAGATAATCTCAACTACCATGTGGTAACTCATATTTGATCCAAAGTTGGGGGCATGTGCCTTCAAATATATCTCTCTCTATCTCCTTGGATATATGCACTTTTAATATTTATCTATATTTTTCCTAATCTTAGTTTTAAATCCTTATAATGATACATATTTTTAAAATCAACTTGCTAATAGGAAAGGTAGTTACATTGACATATAGGTTTACTCATAAACCTTACTCTTTCAATTTAAATCTATTTTATGTACTTTAAATTCCATAATATATGCACTGGTTATATACTATAACATCTCTTGGTTGTAGGGTAGTTGTAGAGTAGGATTATAATGTAGGTTAGTTCATGCATTAGTAAGGAAAACCAATAATAAGCATAAAGAACCTAACATGATAAGCTAACTCCCTCAAGGAGTAGTGTTAATGAAATCATGAAATTAATGAGGAAATAAATACAAGTAATACCTTCTCGTAGTATCTCTCCTTAAAAAAAGGTCAATAAACATGATTATGCTCATATTTGGTGCTCTAAGTCTTTGTAAATTTAGTTGGATGATTACCTTCATCATCTCTTTTATCACTCATGTCTTTGGTTCCTTGATTGGTTAATTTAGGGGAATGAGTGAAGCTTCTCTATCACTATTTCTCCATAATAACATTGCATAACTAAAGCTAGAAAGTTATGGTCATGGCTCATGTATTTATATCTTTAAAAAAATGTTGAGAATCAGGGACGATCATCCATCTTGAGATCAAGATGTGTGGCCAAGGATTAATTCAATTTTGTGAATAAATCCATTAATATTTTAGAATAAGGTATCATTGATGAGGCATGGGAGGGATTAAATATAATATTTATCTCCATTAATTCCTAGTGCTTGACACCATTTTGATGATGTCATAGGTGATGTCATGGACTAGATATTTTGAATTATGAATTTTTAATAATAGATATTCAATAACTTTCCATGTATTTTCCACTTTGTTAATGTGGGTTTTGTGCATACTTTAGAAAGTTTAAATGAGGTATCCTCTAATATTTTGGGATCTTTGTGGAATAGGGTTCTAATCTATAGCATGAGTTGTAGGTATGTGGTTAAAACAACTGGGTGGTGGAGTAACAGGTTGAGCCTATGGGTTGTTTAACCAAATTATGGATGAATGCATGGATTCTAAAAAAAAAAAAATCACTAGGTGAGTTGGATGGGTGGAGAATTACTCTATGTTGGGAAGATCTCAAAGAAACTCAAAAAGAAAGGAAGGTTAAGGCATAAAATAAGGTTATGTGTTATTCAAAATTAATTTCTAAGGCTATTTTTGAGGTGAATTAGTATCTATAGAACTAGTGTTTTATATTTACATATTTTACAAACTCACAAAAAGCATGATTAGCAGTCTGTGATAATAGATATAGGATGCTTAATGGTCTTAGATGTAGGTTTATTTTGTCAGGGCTATTATTGCACACATGTTTATAATATATTATAGTTTGGACCAAGAAGTTATCTAGGGTGGCTATGGCTCACACCTAGAAGTCTATATCAATATACATACTTCTAAATATCTTAGATTATCAATTCAAATTTTACAAACTACTTAAATCAATGAAACCTATCGATCCTCAATTTTTATTACACATCTAAGACTAATATTCATTAATAAAATAATTGGATTCATCTGTATCATTAACACACTTTATAATTATTGAATTAATATAGATAGAGAAACCTCACATTAATTAACATAGAGAAGGAAGAAGAAAGAACAAACACAGTTGCATGAAAATCAATTTATTGATCTCTTCCTCTATATTCATACAAAGCTTTGACCCTTTAAAAATAGGGTTATACATATATATAAATAGCTTGGGGAATAGGTCACCTCATCCTCCAAGTTCAAAAAGACTTGATTAAATATTAAAAGACTATATGATAATTCTCAATTACATCTTATAACTTATAGATACTTCAACCATGCAACATGTGCATAATGAAAAAAAATAATAGTTAATTACAATATGGACATAACTAGGACTTAAATATTTGTTTATAACCATTATATGCATAATTATATAAAAAATATCCTTTGATATAAATCAGATCTTACTTGATATTTCTCAAAACTATCATTGGAACTAAAGTTGTGCTCATGCTTAATGACATGGTAACTAGAGTTATGCTTAGTGATGTACTCATTGATTGAATTGGAGTTATAGTAAGAGCTAAACCATGAGTTCTTATTGATATAGATGTTATTTTTGGTAGTGTAGGTGGAGTTTGTGGAGTAGAAAGGATAGGTGAGACTGATGATAATTTCTTCTTGGCATCCAACTCTTAGTAATACTTATACACCTTACATGTATGAAAATTGAGTTCATATCCAGAAGATGTGGCCCAGTCACCTTGCGTATTTGTTCCATTAGTCTAGTATGTTATGTCTTGGTGGATTGAAATTCAACCCAAAAGACTTATACCTATGCTACCTTTTTCCTTGCTGCACTCAACTTGGATTCAATGTCCTCCAAACTCAGTCCTTGTAGACTCTATTTAAATACATATGAGACTTGCTAAATCATATGATCAAAAGAAGCTTGAGTTACTAGTTTCCCTTTATTGTCCCAAATTACTATAAATTCAAGCTCAATCAAAATTTTATCTAGTTTTTATTATTATTTTGGTAGTTTTTTTACTAGATATTTAGAAGATGATACCCAATCCTAAGCCTCTTGTGTCCTTATTAAATCTAGATTCAATGTATTTGATGCCTTCATAAGGGTCATTGATTCTAAGTGGTTAAATGCCTTATTGGGGGTGTATAATACTAATAAATTTAACTTATTCTCATATTCCCTAATAATCTTGAACAATTTGGTTATTAAATTTACATGTGGAGATAAATTAACTCTCAAAAAAATGAATTGAATCCAAAATATCATATAGCCTGAGTGTTATATTTTGCATATCCTATTCAATACCATGGGAAACTCAAATCACCTATTGTTGCTCTCTAAGAATTTCTAACTCTTTTTCCAAATCTATTTGGATATCTCTATTACCTCACGTATAGTGGAGATTACTTTATTATGGATCTCCATATAGGACTTGAGGTCCTTAACTTATCGAGATTGACCCTTATTCCTATCTACCTCTTTGAAAGGGAATAATCCTCTTCCCTTTACTACACAATCAAAATCCTACCAAAACTATCCTCAATATTCCTCTTTCTGAGCCATTGTAATAATGTTGTAGCCTTGTTAAATAATTAACTCACCATTGGAAGTTTAATGATCTTTAAATTGGGCCTCTTATAGGTTGAAGCTCATAACTCCTTGGCCCAGTATGGAAGAGTGAGATTCAAAAGGCTTGATGGATGAGATTCAACTTTCACATTATCTTTAGGCTTAGGATCAATTTTAGAGGAAGGTTTGGGAATTTATGGACAAATTATTTTAGACAAATCTATGTTTTTGAATTGTTGCATTGGGTCCACAACATATATTGGTTCTTTTCTTGGAGACCTCCTAGTTATCACTACAATGGTTATGGAGGCTAGTGTTAAAGAAGGAAAATGTGAACCCAATTTGGTAGAGGGATAAATAATTTGGGTGATAGGTTGGATGATTGATGTAATGTATAGATCTATGGTTTAAGGGATAGACACTAAAAGAATAGAAATAATAGTAGTGGAGGTAAAAGAAGGTGAAGTAACACTAGGTAGAGTAGCAAATGGGTGCATGAAAAGGATATCATCATAAAGTGATTAATAGGAATGAATGTGGAAATAAATGGAGTAGGGATGGAATAAAAAACTATTAATGCCATAAAAGGAAAAATGCCTAAGGTGGTTATGAAAAGAGGACCCTTACCATATGACTCACTAGTGAGAGGTGCCTTGACTTTAAGTGCTTGTAAATCTTAATAATTTAGCTTGATATAGTTTCTTACTCATCCATATCTTGTGTTGGCTCACCTTATAGTGAAGGTTGTAACTCCTTGAGTGATTGTATGGGAGTGGTTTAAGGTCTCTCCCCCTTTGGCTTCCTATGATAACATCATGTTGTTTTTTTGGTGTGTGGAACTATTATCTATTGGGGAAGAGGAGGGGAAATCATGCTAGATGTTGGGGATATTGAAGCCATTATTTAATCTTCATCATAATACTCTAAGAAAATGATCTTGATATCTTCCCCTCATGTTTTTTCCCTTCCTTGAGTCATCTCCTCTGCTAGCTCCTACTTAACCTTATTTAATTCAATATTTGATTATTTAAATGGAAAAATTGTTCATCTTCCTCTCATGTAAGGGAAGGAATTTATTCTTTCTCTTATTATTCATATCCTCCAATAAGTGATGCCTTACATACCAAATATTATTGTTCCTATGGTTGGTATTGATCCATGAGTAGACCTTGGGGATCTTGTCCCTCTTTTACTAGTTGATAATATGGCCTACCATTCTAAAATTTAGAAGATCAACATCTTATTAGAGGTGGGATCCTAAATTTTGCCTCACTAAGTGTGAGAGAGGGCTCATCTTGAATTTACCTCAATATATCCTTACTAAATCATATTTTTATTACTCTTTATTTCAATTATTCATCAACTTGACATTCAAGAATTGAAAATCATGATCAAATGGTTTGTATTTATACATGAGGCGAAGAGTGTGGATCTTCTACTAAACATTCCCATGGGGGTCCTAATATCTATGGGGGAGAGTGGGAAATGCATATGGATTTTTGAGATTTATAAATTCCCTGAATTACCTTCATATGGTGTACTACATCCTCCTAATAGTGATGTGGAATCCATATAAGGTACCTTTCTTATTATTTGTTATCTCATCATCAATATTGTTCCATATTTGGTAGGCAATATCTTGTTTAACTACATTGTCATAAAAAACATAGGAATCTGAAGAGGATTCACATTATGGCCATAAAACAAGATGATATTTTAGTTAGGATAGAGCTAGTAGTCTCCCACATTGTTAGAAAGTGTTCTGATGATGCTAGACGAAATCCTAGATAAAGGTTGACCATGAATAGCCATCCAAACTTGAGGGTAGAGATCCTCAAAAATATTATGTATTTTCTTGACATATGAGTATATGTAAACAAAAAATTAATAATCATAAATTTGGTTCTTGATAACATCTAAGTTGGGATCCTATAGGACTCCATTGTGCCTATATACCATCCCCATGACTATGTTAGGAATACAGAGCATATCACAATATTAATGAATTAAATAAAAAAATAAAATGAAAAAAACACAACACAATAGAGACATAAATTTAATGTGGTTTATCTAATATGGGTTACATCCACATAGAAATAGCCAGTCCTTATTATTCAATCCAACAAATGAAGGAAAAAACCTATAATACAACCACTGCAATCTCCTCTTCACTCACATATAATGTGTTATCATAATTACAATACCCTCATATAAAAAGGAGGGTTTCATATAAGGAAAAAAATTCACAAAAATAATTTATACCATTATATCTACAACCTAATAGTGAATGGTCTAGATTTACTACAAAATTACAATATTTTACAATGCATTTTTAACTAAATTTTTCTTTGGGGGCACTACCCTCAAACCCTTGCTATGGAGGATTATAATTAGGTCACCCCCCATACCTTCATGGTGACCATAGTGGGGGGTGTTTCCCATCCACACCCCCTATTGGGAATTGAGCATTATAATAAGATTAGGATCCACCATCCAATAAACTACATCTAATAGATATGATATCATATTGAAGTTTCTCCCATGTGACCAATTTTTTTGTAAATTTTCACCTAGAGGCAAGTAATAATTAATTCCCCCAATGCTTAGGTTTAATCTAAGTTAATTAGAAGGTCTAACAAGATAACATATTATATATGCAAGAAGTGGATGCTTGCATGGTCAAGGAGTCAATTCAATAATGCCATGCCCACATGGATCACCAGGATGAATTAGGTGATGGGAATAGAATTCTTGACATTTTACTTTACAATAAATGTTTCTCCATGAGAATCCACCTTGATAGTTATCTCTCCACATTTTTGGACTTATTAGAAGTAGCTAAAATATGCAAATCAAACATAATATTTAGAATAAGTAGACTTAAATACCTGCTAGATACATCCCCTAAAATTTAAGTGATGACTATGTTATTGTTGATGTAGTGGAGTTAACCATCATGTGATATTATACCCTAAAATAAGAGGCCCTGAAATAAGTGTATACATGGCATAACTTATGACTTAGTAGCCATGTAATGTAGGGACTATCATTTGAATAGAAGCAGGTCATTTACTAATTATTTATCCTTAGCTAAAATGCCTTATTTTAATACAAAAGAATCCACATTATCTATAGCTTCCCATAATGTGGAGTAATTTGGATAGCATCCATAAAATATAATGGCATAAAAAACTATGTCTAAATATTTAGTAGAATCCTTGATAGAGAACCTGGAGGGTGCCTAGTGTCATTTATATGACTTGGATGATGATGCCATGGATGTTTGATAGACACTGGTATATTTCAATATTTTTAAAATGGTGTGTATTGAATTAAATTACATGAATTATAAATAATTCTAGTCATGATTAGAGATTTCTAAATACTAAAGCTTACTTGATCTCTTGAAAATTAAATGAGATGAACTTAGTTGGGGACTCAATGTTAATAGCTTTCTACATTTATTTCCAGTTCATGCTCCATTAGTCACCACCATCTACAAACTCATCACCTTCATTAAATTCAAACTTGACCATCTTTTCCTAATGTACATACCATGTAGGATTCCTACTCATTTAGAGTGCCACAGTGTTGCCTTTCCTCTTTTGTCATTTGTCATTATGCGGTCCAGTCAAATGAAGTCAAACTTTGACTTTGGGCCCAAAAGACTCTAAAATGTAATGTTCTTCTAATAAATTTGTTCCAAAATATTTTACCCCAAATTCTCTAAAATAATGGTTGATGAATACTTATTACTCTTTGTAAAGATTGTGATTTAGGTAGAAGTAATCACATAGAAGTTATTGAACTTTTCCAATTGAAAATTCTCAAAATAAAACTTTTGATGAGAATACTTTTGATTAAAAGTTTATGAAGTGAAATTCATTGAAGAAAAGTCTCTAAAACAAATCTATCAATCAAATTTATTTAAAATGAAAGTTACCAAATACCAAAGTTGCTGAAGAAAAGTCTTTGAAGCAAAATTTGCCAAAACAAAGTTTTTGAAGAGAATCTTTCCAAAGTGAAAGTTTTTGAAGAGAAAGTTTTCAAAGAGAAAGTTCTTGAAGAGAATATTTTCAAAGAAAACATTTTGATAAAAAGTATCTAAAATAATAGTTGATGAAGTGAAAGTTGTCAACTTAAACCTTTTGGAATAAAGCTAATCTAAAGACCTGTCATGCAAGTTAATTATTCCTAACTTTCTATTAATAGATTAGTTTGAACAAGTCCTTTCAACTGGAAATAAATATACCCCAAAATGATTTAATGTTCAAAACACCAATTTTATACAAATAATAATAACCATCATAACCATGATAAACATGCAAATACCTAAATAAAATTTTCATACTCTCTAAAAAATAAAGGGGGTCCCCACTTTTCAAATAAAAATATAGGGTGGGGTGTGTCAAATACAAAAAATGGCAACTCATAGGGGTGAATAATCCCAATTTTTCAAAAACCCAAAATTCATGGTTTTAAAATCCCAATATCAATTATAAAATCATCTCAAAATAAATGATTAAATCATAAAGAAAAGAGACTCTTAATAGTCCTTTGCAAAATAATAAATTTACTTACACCTTAGATCTATGTGTGGAAAGTGATGTTATTTATCTCTTGTCTCAGTGTTTTAGACAAAGAAATGGGGGAAAATTTTAGGTTTCATTTTTATTGGGAGTTAGGTTCATAGACATTAACAAGCTTGATCATTGATCTATTATTAGCCAGGTGTCCATAGCCTTAACAGAGATACTTTTGATCACCTATTTCTCCTTTACTCATATTTTCCATGATGCATGATACATTGATCTTATTTCATCATGTAGGCTTTGAATCCTTTATTTTATTTTGGACTTTTGGATTATGCCTTTTATTTTATTTTATTTTACTTTATTTTATTTATTTATTTATTGAATAAAAGAGGGAAGAAGGTGACCACTATGAGCTAGTCTTAGTAAAGTTTTGGTTTATCAAAATGTGCATGTCAACTCTTTTCCATGTCAATGGTTATTACCTTAAACAAGTATTAATGTTTTATGTGAATTTAACCTAAGGGGATAAGGATATTTTTCTAAATTTGCATAGAATTATGGGAGAAACTTTCACATACCTGATGAAATCATTAGCTTTAGGACATGTTAATGGATACTCTCTCATTTATTATTTGAATTAAGAATTATGAACTATATTATGTAACACCCATTGACTTAAATTGAATTCAAAACACCACAAAATGTTACTTGATTATACTAGGACTAACCAATCTCAAACTGCTATGAAATCAAAATTTAACTATTCTAGAAAATAGGAAAACTACTAAAAGCATGGTCAAAGAGTCAATTCAAAAGTTTCATGCCCACGTGGATCCTCATTATGAATTGGTTGATGGGAATAAAATTCTTGACATGTTACTTTACAATAAATTTTTCTCCATGGAGAATCCACCTTTCTAGTGCTCACTCCACATTGTTGGACTTCTTCTAGGTAACTATGGTAAGTAAATCAAATGTAACATATTAAATAGGTAGACCTAAATAATTGTTGAATGCATCCCCTAAAATTTAAGTGATAACTATGTTATTTTAAATTTATTGGAGGTAATCATAATCTAATATTCTATCCTCAAAGAAGAGGCCCTACAATAAGTCTATACATGGCATAACATAAGACTTAATAGTTGTGTAATGTAGGTCTTATCATTTAAATGAAAGTAGGTATTTTACTAATTGTTTATCCTCAATTAAAATGTCTTATTCTAATGCAAATGAATATACATTCTCTATAGCTTCCCATAAGGTAGAGTAATTGGGATAACAGCCATAAAACATAGTGGCATAAAAAACCATGTCTAAATATTCACTAGAATCATTGATAAAGAACTTGGAGGGTGCCTAGGGTCCTTTGTATAACTTGGATGATGATGTCATGGCTATTTGATGGACACTGATACATTTCAAGCTTATCATTCTAGTCACAATTAGGGCTTTTGAGATTGTTTAAGGTTGAATCTTACTCGAGCTCTTAAAATTTGAATGAGATGAATTTGGTTGGGGACTCAATGTTAATGGCTTTTTACATTTATTTCTAGTTCATGTTCCATTAATCATCAATGTATACAAGCTCATCACCTTCATTAAATTCAAACTTGAAAACCCTATCCTAATATACATGTCACAGAGGATGCCTACTCATTTAAAGTGCCATGGTGTTGCATTTCCTCTTTTTCCATTTGTCATTATGTGGTCTAGTCACGGGAAGTCAGACTTTGCCTTTAGGCCCAAAAGACTCTAAAATGTAGAACATTCTTCGAATAATTTTTTTCTAAAATATTTTATCCCAAATTCCCTAAAAGAATGGTTGCCAAAGACTTAGTACTCCTTGGAAAGATTGTGTTTCGAGTAGAAGTTGTTGCATATAAAGTTCTTGAAGTGAAGCTTCTGAATGAAAGTTCTCAAAACAACTTTTTTGATGAGAATCCTTATAATTGAAAATTTTCAAAGTGAAAGTTGCTAAATAAAAGTATCTAAAACAAAACTACCGATTGGATTTTTTTTGAATGAAAGTTATTGAAGACCAAAGTTGCCAAATAAAAGTCTCTAAAGTAAAAGTTGACAAAACAAAGCTTCTAAAGAGAATCTTTTTGAATTGAAAGTTTTTGAAGAGAAAGTTTTTGAGGAGAATCTTTTCAAAGAAAATAGATTGATAAAAAGTCTCTAAAAAAATAGTTGTTGAAGCGAATGTTATCAACTTAAACCTTTTGATATAAAGCTAATCTGAATACCTATCATGCAAGGTAATTTTTCCCAACTTTATATTAATAGATTAGTTTGAATAGGTCCTTTGAAATGGAAATAAGTATACCCCAACATGATTCAATGTTTAAAACATCAAGTTTATACAGATAATAATAACCATCATAAACATGTAAATACCCAAATAAATTTTTCATACTCTTAAAAAAATAAAGGGGTCCCCACTTTTCAAAGAAAAATATAGGGTGGGGAGTGTTGAATAAAACAAATAGAAACTCATAAGGGTGAATACTCCTAATTTTTCAAGAACCCAAAATCCATGGTTTTACAATCCTAATATCAACCATAAAATCATCCCAAAATAAATGATTAAATCATAAATGAAAAGAGACTCTTGATAATCCTATGTAAAATAATAACTTCACTTACACCTTGGATCTGTGTGGAAAGTGATGTTTTTTATCTCTTGTCTTAGGGTTTTAGGCAAAGAAATGGGGTTGAATTTTAGGTTTCATTTTGATTGGGTGTTAGGTACATAGACATTAGTGAGCTAGAGTATTGTTATACTTCTAGCTAGGTGTCCATAGCCCTGACCGAGATACCTTTTATCACATATTCCTCCTTTCTTCGTATTTTCTATGATGCATGATACATTTATCTTATTTCATCATGTAGGCTTTGAGTAATTTATTTTATTTTATTTTAGACTTTTAGATTATGCCTTTTATTTTTAAACTTTTATTTTTTTGATTCTAAATGAAAGGGGGAAGAAGGTTGCCACCATGAGATGGTCTTATTAAAGTTTTGGTTTAATCAAAATGTCCATGTTAACTCTTGTCCATGTCAATGGTTATTACCTTGAACAAGTATTAACATTTTGTGTGAATTTAACCCAAGGGGATAAAGAGAGTTTTATAAATTTGGATAGAACTATGGGATAAACTTTCACATACCTGATGAAATCATTATCTTTAGGACATGTTCGTGGCTAACTCTCTCATTACTTATCTGAATTAATAATTTTTAACTATAGTATGAAACACCTATTGACTTAGATTGGATTCAAAACACCTCAAACTGTCACTTGATTATAACTAGATTGACCAATCTCAAACTACCATAAAATCAAAAGAAAACTATCATAGAAAGTAGGAAAACTACTAAAATCAAAAGGGCTAATCTAGAAAACATGAACTAATCTAATAAATGGAAAAAATTGAAAGAAATAAACTAATGAATCAAGCAAATCTAACCTAATCCTACCTCTACCAGGACATCTATCATTACTTAGAGACCTCTCCAAATGGGGTAACCATGAATTAATATTTAAAAAACTATCTATTGACTAGATATGTCATATTGTTACCTTGAAGATATTTTAAATGGAATGCATTACTACCTAAGATATTGAAAATATGATATAATCTTATCCACATTGGGGTAAAATTGTCATGCATTCCTTTTTTCTCATGGGCTTTTTCCCATAGCAACACCAAGTCAGAGATTCTAAATGATTTGAATTTCACTCTCTTTTTGAACCATAATTTGACCACATCCTAATGTTTACTAAAGTTTTTAAATGTTTTATCTATAGAGTCTTCCATTTTCATGATATCCAATAATCTAGACTCTATTTTGTCATTGGGATCCATGTATCCTTGCATAAACTAAATTGATAGAAATTTTAGCATGATTGGGAATAATAGATGTTTACCATAAACCAAAAGATATGGCAAGGCTTTAAGGGCATATTTATACCTAATCTAGTCTACCTAGAGTGCATATTTGAGTAAGAGATGCCACTCTATGTGTTTATTTATAATTGACTTCTTGATAGCATTTATGAGGTTCTTGTTGGTTCACTCAACCAATATGTTCCCTTACAGGTAGTGATTAGAGGATGATTTGATTATAATCTAATAATTACGGGCCCATTTAGTGAACTCAACTAATTAAAATGTTGGCCCATCATCTTAAACCAAAGAGATAAGATTACCAAATCTGGTTGTGATATGTTCTTCAAGAAAACTTATCACGTCTTGGGATCTAGATTTCTTGTTGGTTGCTACCTTAGTCCATCTAGTGAAATAATCTATAGTAGTGAGAAAAAAATTATGCCACACTGAGGAATTTGGGTTTATAACATTGATTAAATATAAGCTCCATTGGGTTGATGACCTACCTTCAATCATAGAATGTATTGTCATTATTGTGTGTACCTCTCTTTTTACCAAAACTTAGCATTCATGGCACATCCTCACATAGAAGTGAGAATCCTTAAATAATATTAGCCAATAATAACCCATTATATGTATTTTATGGGATATAGTATTGATATATGGATGGGCACTTCCAATCTCTTGATGAAAATTATTTAAGATTTCTTGAGCTTCTCCACATGACACACATCTTAAATATATGCCTTCATAATTCTTCTTATAAAGGACTCTTTTCTTGATCATATAAGGAGAAGCCTCAAGCCTTAAAGCTCTCTTTTTCTCTCTCCTAAGTTTTTGGGGGCATGTTATAGTGAGTAGGAACTAAATAACACCTAAATACTAATCTTCTTGGGAGACTTGTGTTTGGTAGACCTCTTCGATGGTGATGTGTGGGTCTGATTTACTCGTCAATTAAATAATGCTTTATCTTTTGATGATCCTAGTAGGTTTAATTTCAATATCAAATTCTTGCAACTTCACCATCCATTTACCTTTACACTCCCCCAATTCATTTTTTCCTAGTGTAAGCTTGACTATAGGATCCAATACTATGAGAATGGTCTCATTCTAGAAAATGTAGAGCCTAAACTTCTTAATCACCTTGATAAGAGAAAATATTTGTTTGTCAATCATGGAGTACTTGAGCTCTACATCATTCAAGTTAGTGATCATAAATGCAATAGGATGTTCACTTTATTCCATTTTATGCATAAGTATGATAGTAGTATTATGTTCTAAGGTGAATAAGCACAACAAAAAATCTTTAGTGAAATCTGGGCTTACCAGTATTGGGGCTTTTGAAATAGCCTTCTTTATATCTTGGAAGGAATTCTTAGTTTCATGCATCCACTTGACTTTGTCATTCTATTTGAGCATTACATTTAGGAGCCTAACAATCTTTACAAGTATTGATATAAATTTCCTTATCAAATTTATCTTTCCAAAGAAGGATTTGACCTCCTTTTTGCTATTTAGAAACATTACTTTTGAAATCCTTTGAATCCTATCTAGTTCAACAATGATCCCATATTTAGTAATAATGTGTCCTAGTAGCTTACCTTTAGTAACACCAAATATAATCTTCTTGGGGTTAAGTGATACCCCAAAATTTCTATACCTTTCAAAAATAGACTAAAGGTGGTCAATATGATCAGCTCTCTTTTAGATAAAACAATGAGATTATCCATCTATATAATTATGCACTTACCTATTAGTCCTTGGAATGCATGATCTATTAATCTCTAAAAAGTGGTTCTAATGGTTATCAGTCTAAATGGCATTCACTTGTATGCATATGTTCCCCATTTCATAGTAAATTTTATTTTCATCATATCCTTTGATTCAACTAGTACTTGATTATAACCTAAAAATCCATTTAAGAAAGACATCATTTTAGACCCACTCAAAGTTTTTATTACCTCATATAAGAGGGTAAAGGATAATTTCCTTCTCTAAATATTTATCCAAATTCTTGAAATCGATGCACAATCTGATCTTGCCACTCTTTTTGTTGATTGAAACTAGATTGGCCACCCAAATTGAATGCCTGATAGGAAAAAATATCATAAAACTTAGAATCTTGTCTACTTCTTTCTAGATCAATGGTTCTAAGATAGGATTAACTAGCCTTTGACTTTACCTAAATGGTTTATGATTATAATTGATCAGAATAATATGGGTGATGAATCTAGGATTGAATATCCTTAAGTCATCATAGGTCTATGCAATCACATGTTTATACCTAATAATTAGTTCTTTAACCTTTTGCCTTTATTCTAGTGTGTAGCTTAAGCCAATATTGATGAAGTGTGAATTATTTTCATCACCTACATTTTCTAAGTTGAATTCAAATTCATTGTCTTTGAGCTACCTTTGTGATTGGGCTTAAGGATCTGTATCAAAGGTACTTTCCAAGACAACCATTCTCAATGGGAGATAATTCACCTTTAGTTGGATACCACCTTCTTCATCTAATTATTCATGGAACTTGTGGTTTCTTTCCTCATCATCAATTATTTGAGATTTGAATTATCCCAAATTTGTTAAAAATTGGATAATTTTCTAGTCTTCATCAAACACTTGAAAATTTTCAAAATTTATCTAGGATTGAAGGACAAGGTACCAATACAATCGATAACTTCTAAATTTTTGACTCCCATAAAGGTGCCAAATTCACTTCTAAAGCATTTAGTGAATCAATGGATCCATTTTGTTCTCTCAGGATAGCTACTATCTTAAAATATTCAAATGATTTAATTATATCCCTAGATCTATGCTTGTATTTATTCATATATGATAATTTGCATTGATATTTATTTTTGACCTGATTAATAATAAGTTTAAAATCTCCATATACTAGTAGTTATTTGACATTGTTCTTGAGGGAAAACTACAATCCCAAAATAAAAACCTCATATTCTAATCTATTATTGGTACATGGGAATTGGAGCATGTTTGATTCCAACATTTTCTTCCATTTTGGATCAACCAACTTGATATTGATGCTTGACCCTTGTTTGGATCTTGATCTATCAAAATTAAGGGTCCATAGATAGGAAGGGCCTAAAATTTCTTCTTGTAATTTATGTTTATTAGTAAATGTGTAAATTCAAAGATTAGGAGATTTATAAATTACCTCTTCATTTCTAGAATTTTACTCTATAATAGGATGCTTTATCCTTGGCTCTCAATCGAACCTAATCTGGTTGGCAATACCTCTCCATGGAATTCAAATATGAGAAAAGTTAGTGGAAAGATATCTATTAAATATTTTTGACCAGTCTCTACTCAAAAATAACCCATACCCTTCAAGAATATCCACTACCAAGATGTTGATAGTCATATGTACTATAGGTTCTGAGGCAACTTGAATTCCCATAATATTAAGCTCTCCCAATATAGGCACTACTATTTTATGTAGCTGTGATATAGTCCTCTTGGATGGATTTGGTGTTAAACCAAGCTTCTTAAAAATGGAATTTGGCATTACTATTGTTGAATCTTTAGAATCTACTAGGCAATTATGTATATTCTTTTCAAATTCTTGAATGGTAAGTAAGAATGGAAGGTACTTATTGCATAAAACCTATTTCCTATGTTGTCTTTGTGAATAGTCTTTTTGGTCAATTTTAGAGCAAAACTTGCGTTGTCATGAAAGTTTACTCATCTTAAGAGGTATTTAAATCAATTCTTATGTCTTTACATAACTCATTAACCTAAGAAAATATTATAAGTCTTTAGGTTTAAGCATATTCCCCTTGGGATGTTTTGAATGAGTTACTCTCTTTGAAAAGGTACAAATGTAGTTAGGAATTTTAGAGATTGATGAATGGTTTAAATGAAATAGTGACACAAATTTTAAGGTTTTAAGAAGAGTAATTACATTCTTTAGGAGTATTGAAATGGATAAGGACACTAGATAAGGTCAGAAGACCCAAAATGCCTATTATGCCTAAATGGATGGTCAAACCTTTACGTTCAAATCATGAAATTATAATGATCATATAGACATGATAAGAAAACTTAATTTTCCCTCATTTTCCCTTTATCAAGTATCAATTAAGGAAGCACTTATGGATCATTATAGTCAATACCAGTGTTTGTAGCCTTGGTAGGTGAGGTGATGATAAGTTCCTTGAATTATTAAACATCTACAACAATCATGGAGAGTAGAGGTCTAAAGAGGAAATGATTTATTTCATGAGCCAAGTTAGGTTTCAAGAACAATAATTTAAACCTCTTCCTTCTCAAGTGTCAAGTGGACACAATATGCAGAAATCAAGTAAAATATGATCATAGAATTCTTGTTAGGTGGGATGATGATGAAAGTCACAAAGGAAAACGACTACCTACAATAGTCATAAGGAGAAGAGGACTAAAGAAATAGGTGTTTTTGTTTAAGGGCCCAACTTAAAGATCAAGAATACAATTTGAGGGAATATCATGATTTAACCCAAGGAGAACATTGAAATCAAAGAATAATTTTTTTAAAGGTTTCTAAATCAAGTCATAAACATTATAAATTTGGCTTCTTCAAAGAAAATAAGGTAGTTTTGTGAAAATTAAGGTAAATGTGACCTTTTGTTCCACCCCATTCAATAAACCTTATGGTAAAGTGGATGTTCCCCCAGTAAAGTGTGGAGGGTAAAGAGAACTCAATGAGGATCTTAGAATAAAATTTGTCTTTATGACTAATCTCCTACCTCTCCTTAGTTTTTATAATAAGGAAAAATGATCATCTATAATAGTCAACATGAAGATACTCCAAAGGATCATGTTTGAACATGGAAATAAGAAAAGATAAAATGGAATTCAACAATATAGAGATTAAAAATAAATTATTATGACATAGGCTCACTCAACCACTTCACATATACTCCATAATGTTGTACTCAATTTGTACAAGGTAGAATGATGACCTATAACCATAGGTCTATAGAAAATAGTGAGTTTAAGATGAGAATTAAAGTCAAGATTTTAGAGCATAAAGTGAAGTCAATAAGTGTTTTCAAAAGGGACTGATGATATTATAAGGTTCATAACCTTGCATCTTACTCTAAAGTTGGTGCTAGATCACAACTTACAACCATTCATTATTTGACTGAAGTAGTGGTATGAGAGAAAAGCTAGAGCTCAAGGTAGTTTAATGATGAGATTGGTTTCATGAATAATTTTAAGGAGTAATAATGACATTTTAAGGTTTATGAACTTACACTTCACTTCAAGGTTAAACACACATATAGTCCATTATCTTTTTGAACACTAAATAGTCACTTACAACTGTCCTCTTTTGGCCTAGACAATAGTGTGATGCTGAGGTTGGATTTAAAGTGATTAGTAAGATAATAAATTTGATGGGAGTAAAATTAAAATATGATAAATACCTCAAAGGTATAAGGTAGTTATCTTAAGTTGGAAACCCCATCTTTTCATACAGTCCACTATCTTGTTCAAATACTTAATATCTACCTACAACCATATTTTGGCCTAAGTCTATGATATGTGAGTAAGGTTGAAGTTAAAGATAGTTGATAGGTCTATGAAAACTTTGTGAAGGAATTAAAATAATATAATTCATACAAAATAATCAAATAATTACATATAATTCATTAAATTCAATCCATATTAGGCCTAGAACACCTAAAAACTCCACCTACAACTAATAAAAATAGAGTCAGTAATGGCTATAAGTGCATTGACGACTAGGTTGATGAGCCCAAATAGGAGTCATTCAAGGGTTGTGATTAAGGTAAATACAAAAGAATATATGGAAAACTAATAATTAATTGGTTTTAAATCTATAAAATCTATCTCAAGGTATGTTTCACATCATTTGGAGATAAATTGTACAAAGGCAAAGTTATCGAATGGACTGTCTAGATAGGAGGGTTAAAAGGAGTGAATTTAAAGTTAGAGGTATATTACATGATAAATGGGTATTTTTAGACCTATCCAATGTTATAACCATCTTTAATCTCTCATTAAAATCTCATATTTACTCCAAATTCAATCTTTAGAAAGACACCTATAGCCAATCAAGTGATCCTACACAATCAAACATAAAAGTCAGTGAACATTTTTAGCAGAGGAGTTATGGAGATTGATTTATGGTTAGAGAGGGTGTGTAGGGGTTGATAAAAGGTTAATAAACTTTCATAGTACATTAAATTTCCTTTGAGAACTAAGGATCCTTTTATTATCCCTCTTGGGTTTACACATAACTAGGAAACCTTAAGTTAGGGTTTTGAAACTAAAATGCATTTTAATGATTTGTGTGCAACTAAAATGGTCAAAACTTTGTAATTAAAAAATTTTTAGTGTATTATAATATATATAAGAGGTTTAAACCTTTTAAAAATAAGGTACAGATAAAGTGGACTATGTGTCATTATCCCTTAGAGAGACCTAATTTTAGGAGGCCTAAGGCTAGAAAAGTGGTCTAGATGATGTTTTGAGAAAATAAAATTTGTGAAGAGTTGAAACTCAATATAGGGTGGTGAAATTAAGTCTCAAATTTTGATAACTCATTTTATTTTGTCCATACAACTAAGTAAACCTCAAAAAAGGGCTACAAAGTAGACCTTAAGGTAGAGATAAGCATGTATACTTTACAAGGTTGAGCCTTTGGAAGAAGTTTATCTACATAACATACCCTTAATAAACCATGTTGCACTTTGTATTAGTCCATATAAACTATAAAAATATCCACCTATAGGCATGGCATTACAATTATGCTTAGTGAGATAAGTAGGTTCAAATAGTCTTATGTTTAGTACATACTTCATGGATCATGAAACAATGATTTTAATATATCATGGTTTAAATTCAATATTCAAGTAGTACACTATATGTAAAACCAATATGGGATTGGTTTTACATCTATAATGGTTGTCTCAAAGTGTGCTTCACATAATTTGGAGAGAAAACTATGAGATGAAAGCCCTCAATATTGAAATCATGACCTAAAGCTGAGCTAGGTATTTTTAATGGAAAAGAAGGTGTTTTTAGGGTGATGATATCCTCTAATTCAACTAATAGAGAGATAAATACCAAGATCAAGGGCTATATGAGCTGTGATTACAAGTAACCCTAATACAAATTTCTTGTTAAAGGGATAATAAATCTTGTGGAGAAATGAAGGTTGTTCTAAGTTTGAGCAGAGTGGGAGAGAAATTATATCATGAATAACATGTTGGAATGTAAAATAACCAATATGTCATTACCCAGGTAAACTCAATTATGGGCTCAAATTGGACACCTACAAACATAATAGACCATAAGATGATGTAGCTATGAGAAAATGAAGTCTTGAGGACTATAAAAAGAGTTTGGGATGCATAAGAATCAATAAAAAAGATATAAGAAATCATAATTTAAGAGGTTATAGTTATTAATAAGGTGATACCTATAGTCAAGGGAAACACCTTAGAATACTCAAGCTTACTCACCAACTGAGAAACATAGAATTATTGTTTAAGAGATGACATGAAGAGCAATGAAGATACATTGAAGCATGATAAGTTGAAAATGATAAAGGGAATTATCAAGGTCATAAAGGTAGATACAAACATATAACTCAAAGGTATCCTCTAATAATTTATTCATTCACCTCATACAGACACCTATAGGCATGCAAAACATAGGCCCATCTCTAAGTTTGTGAAGAGGATGAAGGAACAATAGTATATGATAGAGTCTCATGATAGATTAAGGATTCATGAAGGCAATGAAGATATGAATAATGTTAGGGTAGGAAAATTAAATTTCCAAGAAATGTCTATGATCAAGGTTATATTTGAAATGTCCACACATAGTCCTAGTGGTAAATTTAGGAAAATTGAAGGCTTAAAGGTGCTAGAGAGGTGATCTAACATCAAAAATTGGTATAGAGGGTAATTATGAAAAAAAATATGACTCCATGGTTTATATTTTTCCTATATAACAAGGGGTATACCCACTATGTTGTCTCAGAGCTGAGGCATTCTCCATGAAAACTTAGGTAGCCATTGATTATTTTGGAGAAATTGGTGATTTTAGAGCATCTATAGGTGGATTCAAGCTCTCAAAACTGGTATAAATTATCTACATGATGATATAAAACTATTAATTCCATCATAAAGGCCACATACATAGTTTAAGTATCTTCTATTTGGTCACAACCATGTGCTTGCTTGTTGATAGTCAACATTGGAGCTTAGAAGTTTTTTTGAAGAGTTTCAAGTTTGACAAAGGTTTTTGAAATTCATTAAATGTTTTTAAGAAATAATAAATGATATTAAAGGTCATAATATTCTACTTGAGTCAGGTCATACTGATGGTTTCACACAAGGACGCCCTTGAGGGATAGCTAAAGGAGAAAGATCACATTAGGCCTATGTGCATAATCTAAAATTTTTGCTTGTTTTAAATTTTTTGAAGTATAATATAATTTATGAGTTTTTTCAGGAATCATAAATGTGTTTTAAAGTAAATTTTGGTGAAATAAAGGTTAATTATTACTTTAGAGAATTAATTCAAACTACTATAGTCTTGACACTCATTTTGACCCCTTCTTTAGATGCTCATATCTTTAACCACATAAGGAGTTTTACCAAATGATTTTCGTATATTTTGATGATACATATGAAATTTTAATCCATTAAGTATTTATGTTGGTGGATTGTCTGATGTTTATGAGTTATTATTAAGACTCTAAGTAAGTCTAGAATGCATGCAAAACCCCACAAGCAAACTTCTTTACGTACGTATATTTATACACCTTCTGCATGGGAACTCAAGATTATTTTGAAATTTGAGGGGGTATATGGAATAAATATAAATGTAAATAAGCTATATAATGTAGGTCTATATTTTATGAACAATCATTAAGAAGATAAGCCTATCTGAGCTACCAAACACCTTATTTTGACTAGTTTTGAGTTTTTGAGCTCATAGGCCCATGAAATGACCTATAATAACTTGGAAACCACTAGATATTGTAGGTAAATATATAAATATCATGTTTTAACTATTTTTTATAATAAATTGACATGTGTGGGTGCCTAGGAGGCCCAAAATGTCCTAAAAATGCCTATTTTTGTATGTCTCCAAAGAAAGAAATGTTATAAATGCATGGAAATAGCCAATGGGACCTAAATAAATATTATATATAACTAGGATCCCTTATTATGAGTTTATAGGGTGATTTAATGAGCTAAAAGGTCAAAAACTAAAGTTTTCTAATAATTTATGAATGGTTATAGGTTTAATGGAGTTTTCCATCATTATTGTAGGTCTTGAAGGTGGCTAAAACTTTGTTTTCTCCCTCATAAAAATTATATGGATGCCTAAAATCCTTATACAGTTCCAAAAGTGGCTCTCATGGTGATAAATGGCATTGGGAATAGGTTCTAGACTAACTAGTTAAAGGTGGCTTGAGGTTGAAGACCTAAATCAATAGAGTCTAAGAGATTTGCAAGTTTCATGGTGTCTTTTGTAGGTTGGAAGAGAAAATATGAGTTGAGAACAAATAGAAAACACTCAAAGTTGACCTTCAAGGTCAGTGTAAGCATCAAATGCTAGAATGACTAACCAGGTTATCAAGCTAGCCTAATACAAGCCAAGTAAAATGGGGTGTAGAAGTCAGGTGGAGGATTTTTGGGTAGTTTAGGAGCAAGAGGGAGCATTTAATAAATCTTATAGATTTTTGGATACTTTTCTTTTGTTATTGGAGCATAATGTCATCTTTCTCAAGCAAATGTTGTCTTTTAGTGCCTTTCTAGGCCAATGGGAGAGCTTGAAGACCCTTTTGACTTTGGAAGGTTAATTTGTTAAGTATTAACACTTGAGTAATTTTAAGGTTGTTGAGACTCCATGTAAGGTGGTTTAGTTACATTTATTGAATTCTAAAATCTTTCTTCTCCTCTGCCTTCCCATTTCTCTTATATATCCCTTTTTTATCCATTATAAAAGATATAATCTCATTAAATAAGGTAAAACCCTATCTAAATTTGTAAAAAAAACCTTTTTAAGTAATAAGAAAACTTATTTTGCCTCTCTTTTCCTACATCTAGTGCTCTATTTAGCTTGTGCATGATTACTTTGTGGAAGGGTGTTCTTCCTTAGTGATTATCCTTCTTTCTTGACTTTTTGTAGGTATTTAAAGGTGTTTATAGGTCTAAAATTGTGTATTATTTATCATTGATGAAGGTATAGTATGATTTTGATACTCCTCCATGCTCCATCTCTTGTCTAGTGGGCCTAGTTTTAGAAATATTGATGCAAAATGACTAGTTTGAGACATTATGTAAGGGTTGTCTTTCAAATGCCTTGGTGTTAATTTCATGCATCACCTTGTTTGTGTTCTTAGTCATATTTTTAGATCTTTCTATCCATTTTCCAAGTATAATTGATAGTTTAGGTTAGATACCAAGAGGAACAAACCTTCTTTAGAGGTTTAATGCCACCATAAGATACCCATAGCTTGGGGTTGATCCCATTTTATATCTAAGAGTGAGAGAGCCCAAATAACCCTCTCAAAAGGGTGAAATTTTGTGCTACAATAGTTTTTTGCATACCTAATGGGACCACATTTGAAGAATATTTATTGAGATTGATGTTGGTCTTGATCCATTTGTAGTCGTTACTGCATCCACACTCTCAGCATTTGGTGACTCCAATAAACACTCAACTTTATGGTGGCAGAATAGTAACTATATTTCATGATAAAGGTGAATAAATATAATATTATAGAGGTATTAATTTTGAGTTTTTTTAATTACCTTTTAACTCAACAAAAATATTGAGGTTTGCTAACACCCATCCATACTTGGGAAACTTTCCTCCTAAACCAATTTGCAAGTCTACCTCTACTAGATCTTTGTTAGTTCCTTTCATTATCATGGATCTCCATAGAGTTTTGAATTTTATATTATTTAATGTTCAAATTCCATTTAACCTCAATCACTATGATCTTACTCTACTATTATTCCTTAAGAGTGTGCCTTACTACATAGGAGACAACTCTACAACGCCTTCTAAACACATCAAAGATATAGCCAACTTTTGCAATATCTATGACATCAATGAAGAAAATATGTCTATTAGGTTTTTGGCCATCTCTTTCAAGGGAAAGGCTATGGATTAGTATATTAACCTTAATTATAACTCCATAAAAACATGGGAGTAGTTAGGGGATGCTTTGTGCAAGAGGTTTGAAGATAAGAGTGATCACTTGTCACTAGCAAAACAATTGACTACAATAAAGAGATCTCCTCAAGAGGTTATACAAGATTTTAATAATAGGTTTTAAAATACATGGTATAGGATTCCAATATCTATCAAGCCTACTCCTAACTATTCTTTCCTCTACTATCTAAAATGTCTCAATAATGACATTATAGTGAATATACAGTCGATGGGGGTAAATACACTACTAAATGCTTATGACGTGGCAATTAGAGTAGAGAATATCCTAGTACATGATATAAATATTACACCTAGTTCACCTATTCCATTTTTAATTAAAATTAAATCACATCCTATCATCATTCCTCCCCTTTCTTCCATTCCTCCTTTGCTAACATTTGATGCCATACTTGCACCAAAACAAGAAAAAATTTAACTAGTCAGTCTAGTGAGTATCAATAACTCAAGAATATGTTTTAATGATCTAGAAATGATTTTGTAAATGTAAAAAGGTATAAAAATTATTATAATATGCCTTATCATCCCCCATATCAGCCTCATTAGTCTTACCAAGCCAATAGGCCAACTTTCAAGGCAAATTACTAAGGACAAGGACAACCCAACTATGCTAGGTAAAACAATTACAATCCTAATGCTACAAGTGATTCCAATACCTTGGTACCTATTAAAAAAAATTTAACAAGAAGGTGAGGGTTCTATGATTTAGAATCATTCATTCAATTAAGACATTATCCCAAACACATAGTTCAATTATATTTTCAATGATTAGTGGTAGCAGGGTGTTAGTTATGGGCTCAATCAAGCTCTCATGGCTCAAAATGTAGAAGTGCCTATGATGACCAAAATAGAAGATCATAAATAAGGAAAATGACCTAATGAATGACCAAAATAGTTAGGTGATATGATGGTTAAATATGAATAAGAGTGATATGATTTCAATCAATGGGCTAGTTTTAGCCAAGCAAACATTCATGTGGTAGCCAATACAAGGTTTAAGAGAAGGAACATAAAGGGAAACCACAAAGTAGTTAGAGAGTCTCCTAATCTTCCTCCATTGATAAAAAAACCAAATGATCCTACTACTACCCCAAAAGTTCCAATAATTCAAAATAATTAGATCTAAATAAATACCTCTGCACCTCAAAACTCATAGGTTTTAAGCATAGTTATGGCTCCCAAAGCACAAGCTAAGGTTGGTGGTTTGAAAATCAACATTATTGAGAAAATGAAGAAGTCCAATGTGAGTGTTACAATGTGGGAAATTATTTATATACCTGGTCAAGTGGATATAATTCAAGAGGTCTTGTCAAAGATTAGTGTTTCAGAGAAGCCATCAAGCAAGGAGAGTGTAGTTCTCACTAATACAACCAAAGAAAATGAAGGGAAATAAAAAAAGTGGTGAAACCTCATCCCTTATAACTTTATTTAATCATTGGTAACTCTTGGTACTTAAATACATGGTATATAGTGGAGTAATTACTTCAATGATGCCAAAGTCAATAGTAAATCAACTTGGTTTGAAGTATTAACCCCAAATTAAGGGGGTGTTGTAGCTTGATGGATCTTCTACCAAACCAACTAGTATTAATAAAGGTATAAACTTGAACCTCCATGTTTTTCCTAATGTTATAGTCTCTTAGGATGTAGTGGTTCTAGATGTGCCTCCTCACTTTTCTCTATGTTTATCTAGAGAATTCACAACCAAAATTGGGGGTTACCTAGTAGTAGATTGGTCCTATATGAATTTTGAGACAAGTTATGGGATTAAGGTGTCTATCAAGGCTAAACTTATTGCCCAATTTCACATTGAGCCTTATGGGACAAGTATCCCAAACATTAATTTTACTATTATAAATGAAGAAAACTACCTTATTGGTCAAGAAATAAACACTCATCCTAAGGGGATACCTAATGTATTCTTAGATGATTTATGGAGTGAGAATAAGCTATTTGATCCTTTAGGATGTGTTAAAGAAATAGATATGGGAATTTATTTCCTACATGAATAGAATGAGTTCATACCATCCTTCACTAGACCACAAGAGGATACTAGTAGATAATAGAAGATGATCTTTGATGGCTCAAGGAGAAATAATTGAGTAGGTGTAGGTGTAATGCTAATATATCCCTATAATGATAAATACTTTTCATCATACAAGTTCCAATTTAGTTGTTCTTATAATGAATCTGAGTATGAGGGACTCATCCATGGTCTTAAGTGGGACACTAAGAGGGGAATAAATTAGATAAAGGTATACATAGATAGTGAGCTAATAGTATATCAAGTGAGAATTCAAAATAAACCCAATAACCCTTTAATGAAGTCCTAAAAACATAGAGTATGGGACATACTTGAAGACTTTTAAGACTTCAATATACAAGTAATTCAAAGAGAATAAAATAACCATGATGATAGGTTTGAAGTATTAGGGGCTTAGTTTGACATCCCAAATTATTTGAAGAGGCATAAAATACAACCACATGTCAAAGTGATATTGAGACCATCAGCTTTAAATAATGAAACTCACTAACAAGTCTTTGATAGTGATAAGTAGATTGCTAGTTTCCTTCAACAAGAAGCAAAATTCTCCTCAACAAACCAAATTAGACTTTATAAATAGTATGAGGACCAAATTGTTCAACTAAAGTAAAATAAAATTCCTAAAGGGCTAGTCATCCTTGAGAGTCTTTTCCATGAAGTAGATCACATGAGGAAGGATATGGCAGTTATGTCCACTAATGAATAAAAATATGAGAGATTCCTCATTTTCAAGGACAAGATTATCAAGCTTGGAAAGGTGAGTAATGAGACAAAAAAACATGAATTTATTGATCTTTTTAGGGAATACTCTAATATCTTTGCTTGGAAGTATAGTTATCTAAGAATTTTTGACCCCAAGCTAGCCCAACACACCATAGAGTTAGAGGTCAATGCCAAACCTTTTAGGTAGAAGCAAAGGCCAATAAATAATATATTGAAGAGATGATGAGAAAGTATTTAACGAAGTTAATTGAGTCTAATATGATTTTTCCTATTAAGCACTCCTCATGGGTAGCTAATCTAATACTTGTGAGAAAGAATAATGGTGAGATCCAATTATGTGTGGAATTGAGAGACTTGAATAGGGTCTCTTTAAAAGTCAATTACCCCTTTCCATTGATGGATAAAATCCTTCAAATGGTTTCTAGTTCAGAATGTTTCTCTCTATTAGATGGGTACTCAAGGTATAACTAGGTGCTAGTCAGGGAGGAAGACCAATACAAGACTTCCTTCACCACAAAGTGGGGGACATATTTTTATAAGAATATTCCTTTCATCCTATAAAATTATGGAGATAATTTTCAAAGATCCATGGATATGGCATTCCAAGGTTTACTCAATCAGATGGTGCTTGTGTACCTAGATGTCATAATGGTTTTCTCTAAGAATGCTAGTGAACACTTGAACCAATTGAGGCTGATCTTTGATAGGTGTAGAGAGTATGGGATCTCATTGAATACAAAAAAATGCATGTTTTTTATCCATAAGGGAAAAATATTGGGGCATATTGTCTCAAAAGGGACTAGTCATTGATCTTGATAGAATAAGTATAATCTTGGCCTTGTCCTTACCCAAGAATAAGAAGGGAATTCAAAGTTTCATTGGAAAGATAAACTTTGTAAAAAGGTTCATACCTAGTTTTGTAATCTTGGTTAAACCTATCACTTCTATAATGAATAATAATAAGTATTCACTTGGACAAGAAAAGGCAAAGTAGGAATTGGAGCTATCAAATAGGCCATTACTCAAGCACCTATGCTAATGGATCTTGACTTCTCAAGAGATTTCATATTGTATGCCTTTTCCAACATTGATAACATATTAGCTATATTGATGCAAAATAATGGAAAATGGCTTGAACAACCAATTGCATTTTTTAGACAATGACTTGAAGGGTATGAAGAAAGGTACACTTTCATAGAGAAAAAAGTCCTTTTAGTTGTGAGAAGTCTAAAAAATTTCATGCCTATGCTATCTAAAAATAAGCTATATCTTATGGTGTCTCATCCTAGAGTGAGAGACTTCCTTATGAACAAAGATCCGAATGAGAAGAGGGTTGGTTAGATTACAAAAGTGATGGAATATGATGTAGAAATCAAAGTCACTAAGCTAGTAAGAGGTAAAGGCTTATGTGAAAACATTGTTTTTGACCTTCATGAAGAGAAAGAGGTTTTTTTGGTGACACAAGATAACCTATACAAAAATGCACCTCACCTCACACTAGCTGGGTTTAGGACATGACAAAGTTCTTGCTAATAGGTGAATGTCTTAAAAGTATGGATAGGACAAAGAGAAGATAATTCAAAATTTATTCCATACCTTATGATTTGATTATTAGGGTTCTCTTCAAAAAAGACCTCAATGGGGTGCTACTCAGATGCATAGATGATGATCCAGTGATTAGATGCTTGGAGAAATTCCATGATGGACTTGTAGGAGGTCATTTTTTCCCAAGAACTATAGATATAAAAGTGATGAGGTATTTTTATTAATGGATTATCCTCTTAAAATATGCATATTCATTTTTGAGAAAGTGCCAAAAGTGTGATATCTTTGTATTCAAGTAAAGGTTGAAAACCCTTCCTCTTAATCCCATTCAGATAGAGTAGCCCTTCATACAGTGGGGCCTTGAATTTATAGGAATGATAAACCCACCTTATATTGAAGGAAACAAGTGGTTACTCATTTCCAATTATTACTTCACCATGTGGGTAGAAGCAATTTCTCTGAAGGAAGCTAATGAAATAATAGTATTGGACTTTTATGATAGTATAGTGATAAGGTTTGGTGTATCAACAACCATAATTTTAGATAATGCCTTAGAATTTGTTGAAATGAATATGAGTGAATGGGAACTTCATATAGGAATATAACTTATCACATCCTCTAATTATTATCCCAAAGGCAATGAACTTGTAGAGTTAACAAATAAGAACTTAATTAGAATAATTAAGAGGAATATGGAAGAGAACTAGAGAGTGTGGCATTACAAGTTAAGGACAACCTTATGGGATGATAGAGTGAACCCTAAGGTTTCCATTGAAAATTAACCATTTATCCTAGTATATGAGAGAGAATATAATTTTCCCATATCTCTTGAGTTACCTATCTTGGAGTTAGCCCATCAAGTTGAGTTGATGGAGAGTGAACCTATGAGCGTGAGGATGGCAGATCTCATGGAGATTAAAGAAATGAGGGATATTACAATAAAGATGATATAATCACATAAATATAAATTTAATAAATCCTTTGAAAAGAGTGCCATGACAAGATACTTAAAAGAGGGTGATCTAGTCATCAAGTGGGATTCAAATAAGGTGAAGCCAGGAACCATACAAAGTTTGATAACTTGTGGAATGGCCCTTAATTGATCCATGAAATGACTTTTAGAATTCCCAACTAGATGGAGAGGTATTACCCATATTAGTCAATGGGATTAATATAAATCCTTATTACTAAAATATGTTGTAGCCTTATACATATTTGAGTATATTTTGATGTTTTTCTCCAAGTGACTTGTGTTCATTTCCCTTATGTTGTGTTTTTACCTTCCCTAAATGCCTTGAGCACATTATTGTTTTGTTTTGGGTTTTATTTAATATTTTTTGAGTCCAAATTATAATATTTTTAGCCTTGTGATCAGTTGAAAACTAATTTGATAAAGACTTTTGTAACCCTATAAGCCTAATGAATAGACTAGGGAAACTATTCTTTTGCATAGATAGGCATGCAATCCTAGGAGGTCATTAGAAATATTGTCCAAAAATTTTCTGACATATGTAAATTTTGCCTAGATGGATTTGGCCACTCTCCTAAACCATTTAGTGACCTTTTACATCTATTAATAGTCTCTTTCTAGTCCTTAATTGATGGTGCAATGTAACATCTTGGAAGGTCTTAGTGTGGTGTGAGGAGATGTGCAAAGTCCTAGTGTAGTGGATGATCCAATGGTCAAAATATAATACAAAATTCATGGCCATACCTCATGTTCCTTTCACTCTTTTGAAACACTTAATCAAAATTTAAGGTGAAGCTAGATATTTTAAGGAAAATGCCTATAAATGGGTTTTAAACTACATGTGAAGGATCTAGCTAGTTTTCAAGGTGTTTGAGAATTCATGTGCATGAAGGAGGTTTGTAAAAAGTTTAAAAGATTATAATGGGTCAAAAATTAGTTCTAGATAAGCCAATTTTCCCAAAAGACCCTCAAAAGTGCATTAGATGACTTGAGGAGCTTCTAAATAGAATTTTAAAGTAAAAAAAGTGACTTTTTGAAGAAGTCAAATTGGTTTTAATTCCTTCCACATGTTTATGGAATTTTTTCCTTATTTAGACATTTTCAAGGCCATTTTAAGTCGTTTGGAGTGGAAGAGAGGAGTTTTTATGCAAAAAGATACATTTTTGAGCCATTTGGAGCTTTGGTTGAACATGTTTTTGAGGGTTTTGATTAATACATAATCTAAAATATAATATGTAGGAATAAATTGTGTCTATAATGTACTATATTAGGCCCATAAAATAATATAAACTAGATCAATTGTAGTGAAAGTTTAGTTTTCAATAAGATATCCTAGAGGGTCCCCAATATTTCATTCATGTGACTAGGGAGATTTGAGAGTGGGATCTTCCAATGACCTGAGACCAGGATATGATGGATTATGGAAGGGTACAACATATTTTATGGGATTATGTAGGTGGGGTAGTGGATCTTAGCATGATAGATGCTTACACAACATGGTGGGTTGGTATCTAGCCTATTCACTTGACTAGACCATGGCCATAATAGCTAATATTAAATCAGTGATGGGTATGATAAAGGAGGGATGAGGTTTAGGCCCCAATATAGAGATAGTTTCAGGTGTTGGTTCAGTTATCCATACCACATGCCCTTCCATTATGTTTAGTACATGCTTAGGTATAATTAGATATCCTAGTGGATATAGAGATGGAAAATTTATGTTAGGAATATAGAATATAGATCAATAATAATGAAATAAAGAAAGAATTAAAATTTGGAAAACACAATAGAATAGAGATAGTGCTTTAATGTGGTTCACCCAATATCGGCTACATCCATACAAAAACTACTAGTCCTTGTTATTCAGTCCAATAAAATGAAGGGAAACACTTACAATATATCCACTATAATATCCTCTTCATTGTCATACTTTTATGCCTAATTACAATGCCCTCATATCAAAGGAGGGTTATAAATTAGGGAAAAAATTCACTAACTTAATTTCTACCGTTAGATCTAAAACCTAATAGTAAACAATCCAAATTAACTATGAAATTATAATATTTATAATGCATTTTTCACAAATTTTTGCTTCG
The DNA here is from genome assembly GCA_037957365.1 of Torreya grandis. Lineage (NCBI taxonomy): Eukaryota > Viridiplantae > Streptophyta > Pinopsida > Cupressales > Taxaceae > Torreya > Torreya grandis. Next base: position 53,680 of record JARHVA010001627.1, read on the forward strand.
AGGGTGCTACCCCTAAACCCCCACTAGGAGAACTCCAAAATAGGTCACCACCCCCTTAGAACCCCATGGAAAACATAGTGGGGGGATGTTTCTGCCCCACACCCTCCTGTCAGGAACTAGGCATTAAAATAAGATCAAGCTCCACCATCCAACAATCTCCCACTTAGAGATTGATTATTGTAACTCCAATGCTACAAATCTTACTTGGAATTTTATTTAAACTTTGACCCTAGCATGTTTCTAATATTCCTTGTTATCTTTAGTGACTACCTTTGTTAGCATATCTATAATATTCTAACTCATATGGATCTTTTCCAACATTAATTGACCATCCTCAAAAATTGAATGAATGAAGTGATACCTAAGTTGTATATGTTTGGTTCTTAAGTGTAATGTTGAGTTTTTTGCTAAATGAATTGCACTTTGGATATCATTGTACAACCTATAATCTTCTTGCTTATCCCTTAACTCTTCCATGAACCATTACATCCATATCATCTCCATGCTAGCTTCTATAGCTACAACATATTATGCCTTTGTAGTTGACAAAGTAACTATCTTCTACAATTATTAAATCCAACTAACTATTATGTCACCAATAGTGAATACATACCCTATGGTGTTTCTCCTCCCATCTAACTCTCCAGCCATGTTTGCATCAACATATCCATGTAAGGTAACATCTAACCCTTTATATCAAAAATTTCTATCAGTGGTCCCTTTCAAGTACCTAATAATCCACTTGAATACATCCCAATGCTCTTTTCTTGGATTGTTCATAAACCTACTGACAACTCCCACTACATGAGAAATATCTAGTCTAGTGCATACCATAACATACATTAAACTTCCAATTACTAAAGCATATGGCACTTTGGTCATGTAATTGATTTCTTCCTATGCTTTAGGACATTGTTCCTTTCTTAATTTGAAGTTCCCTCCCAAATGTTTACTCATAGGTTTTGCATCTTGCATATTGAACCTGAATAACACCTTCTTGATGTATTCTTCTTGAGACAATATCAATTTCCTATTTTTCCTATCTCTTTTTATTCTCATATCGAGGATTTGATTTGTAGTACCTAAATCCTTCATTGTAAATGAATCTACTAGTTTTCTTTTTAGCTCATTTATATCATGCATGTTAGACCTTAAAACAAGCATGTCATCTACATACAATAAAAATATAATATAGCTACCAATATATAATCTCTTAAAGTAAACACAGTGGTCAGAATGACATCTACTACAACCTTGTTCTGTCATAAACATGTCAAATTTCAAATAATATTATTTTGGAGCTTGTTTTAGGCCATATAAACTCTTTTTCAACTTGCACACCATTTTCTCCTTACCTTTGACTTTGTATCCTTGTGGCTACTCCATATATATTTCCTCCTCCAAATCACCATGAAGGAATGTTGTCTTCACATCTAACTATTCAAGGTATAAATCTTCTAATGCTACTAAACTTAAAAACCTTCTTATAGAAGTCATTTTAACTACTGGAGAAAATATTTCATCAAAGTTAATACCTTTCTTTTGTGCAAACCCCTTTACAACAAGTCTGGCCTTGTACCTCTTTTTGCCTCCATCTTCTTCCTTCAACCTATAAACCCATTTATTCTTCATTGATATTTTACCTATAGGCAACTAAACCAAATCCCAAATTTGGTTATTGTTGACCAAATTTTGACCCTTAAATCTAAAATTAGGTACCCCTTTTTTGCAAAAAAATGTTTGAGTTTATACCTTTGTCTAAGATTAATATGCAGGTTTCATTTAGAAGAAGTGTTCTTATATAAAGCTAAAGTCTTTTACATGTAAAAAATCCAAGTGTTTCCTTTCAATAGATTTTTTTCTTTAGTCTTTTGGCTAAGTCCTTTGCAATAATTCTTTTAGAAATTTTGCTAAGTGTTACTTCTCAAACTTTTCATTTGGTAGAATTCTTCTGAAGGGTAAGTTGCAACTTTCTCGAAGGACACTTTCTCACAAAAAATGCCCTGGACAAGTCTTCCAAAGGGTATTTTTCCTTTCAAAAGGGACACTTTAAATTTTTTGAAGGACACTTTAGCTTGGTTCAAATTTCCCAAAGGGTATTTTTTCCTTTTGGAAAGGTCACTTGTAAAATCCTAAATGACCATTTTAAAAATCTTGAAGGGCAACTTTTCCAAACGAATTATTTTAGACATTTTATCCAAAACAACTTTCCCGAAGGGCACTTAAATTTTCCCAAAAGGTACTTTGCAATTTCTCTAAAGGGAAATTTTTAAGTAGGATGCCTTTATAAAAATTTTGAAGGGTTCTTTTAAAGGAAAATGGACCAAACAAAAACTCTAAACTTTATAACTTTTCTGAAGGGTACCTTGCAGTTGAAATGGTCCTCTATAAAGTTTTGAAAGATATTTTTTGGGTGAGTGTCCTTTCCAAATGGCCCTTTTCATAAAGTTTGAAGGGCCAAATAGAATCTAATGAATTATTTTGGAAACAAGGTAAGAGACAAAAATGCTGAAGGAAAAGAAACAAAATAAAAGCCCAAAATAATTTCTTTAGGAAAAGTGACCACAAAAAATGTTTGAAAGAAATACCTGAAGGTGATGAACCACAAAATGTCAAGTTAAGACTATGTAAATTAGCCATTAGGATTTAAATAAAATATGGTGGCCTATAAGAAGTTAATTTTAAACTGTGAGGAATAGCCATTGCTATTCAAAACACTTGATGGGAACTTGAGAACAAATATGGAAATGAAAAATGGCATGAATCCTGAGCTTTGATGCATAACAAGCATAATAGGTAGGTTAATGGTTCAAGATTGTTCCACTATTATATATCTCAATGAGCCAGTAAAGAATAACTTGCATCGAATAGACATGAATCCTAATCTTTGATGCATAATAAGCATAATAGGCAGGTTGATGGTTCAAGATTGTTGCACTATTATACAGCTTGATGAGCCAATAAAGAATAGCCTGCATCAAAATGACATTCCAACAGATGAACCCATCTATAGAGAAATGTAATTGGGAATATCTTGATTTTGCTAGTGTAATCATAAAGGGAGCTTCTTACAGCATGTAATGTAATTGTTTTTTTTCTCAAGGTGACACATGTCCAAGTGACCCTTGAACTCCCTTGGCTTGACCTCTCTCTCAAAAGCTATATATATGCATTCTCTTGGCTCATTTTGGGGGCCTCCACTAGTTATAGTGAAATTCTAGCTAGATTTTTACTAATAACTCTTAAATAAATAATACAAGTCATTTGCCACTCATATGTTGCATTATTGTGTATTGGTCCAAATCATATTGTTCTTGTTTAGTGAAAGTTATCTTCCCTAACTTTTTATCCTTGATTTCCTACCAAATGTACAGAAAGAGTATTGTTATAGGTCCTGGTTAGTATTCTCTCATAAGTGTATAGACATATTATAAGGGGTTTAAGATTATATTCTTTCCTAGAATTGTCTATTTCTCTCTTGAATGTCAAATACCTTTTTGAATCTAACATGTGAAACATTGATGTGATAATGCACAAAGAATTTTGATTTTTGTGTGAAGAAACTTTGTTAGTCTTTAAGTAGTGATTTCATTCAAGTGAGATGATATCAAATATTGGTGCTCATCACTTATTTTCTTAATTATTTTCCTTCTCCCTTTTCATATACAATGTTAGTTTAGAAAAGCTTCAAAGGTACATCAAGGGGAGCTAGCCCCTAATCTAGAGATTTATCTCAACAAAATTGTCACCTACAGCAAGAGAGATGATTCTATTTTTTCACTTGGATGAGGAGAGATGAGCATATCTTCAAGGGTGAAAATCCAAGAATCAATAGTTTTTGGCACGCTTGGTGGGACATCTAAGTCCTAGAAGATTGTTCAAGATTGGTGTTGGTCTTGATATAGTTATAGAAAAATAAGCATCTACATTCAGTACTTAAGTGACTCTATTAAAGAATTAAAAGTCTTTGGTTGATGATTAGTCATTCTTTCCATGCTAAAGGTGACCACTAGGTCTGCTGCTAAAGGTGTACCTTTGAGTTTGTGGACTTAGCTCCAAATTCCACCAAAAGGTCTAGGTTTGTCAACACTCATCCCTATAAAAGAGATTTTGTCTTTAAACCTTCTAAATTTATGTTGCATATTATTCCTAACATCTATAGTAATATTCTTAATATGTCTAGAAGACAACCCTTTGTGCCTTTCCAAGGGGCATCTCCCTTGCATCTTGCCCAATATGATCAAATCCCAAGAGCTACTCTCAAAAGTACCCCATCGTTTAGTGGGGATGTTCCTATTACTTCCATTGATCACATTCATAATATATAAAACTTTTTAATATCCATAATATTACCTAAGAAAATGTATCTATTAGGTTGTTGGCTTTGTCTTTCAAAGGAAAAGTTTTGGACTGGTATGGGACCCTACCTATAAATTATATTGGCTCATGGGATGAGTTGGGGACCCTATTTACTGATAGGTTTGGGGAAAAGAGTGATCACTTATCTCTAGCTAATAAATTGACCACAATAAATAGTGAATGACATGAATTCATGCAATATTTTAATACTAGGTTCTAAAATACATGGGATAGAATCCCAACCCTTGTGAGACCTACCCCAAACTCTACATTTTTGTACTACTTAAAAGCATTAAATAGTGACATTGCCATGATGATTCAATCTATGGGTGGAAACACATTTCCTAATACATATGAAATATCCATAAATGCTGAAAATTATCTTCTCCAAGTGGGAAAGATAGCTCCTAGACCTCCAATGCCACTATTACCTGATTTGCATTCTCCTAGTCAAAGTGCATTGCCTACTTTAACTCATTTTCTTGGTCAAGAAAAATCTTCCATTTCCCCTACAAATTAAATTCATGACATTAGAATACTAATTAAAAATGTTACTAATGAATTGGTTTCTCTAAAAAGGCAACAATCCCAAAGCTATAGGTCTTATCAATTCTACAACCAGTTTGGACAAATAAATATACCTCCTTTTCAGGGCAATAATCAAGGATAAGGCCAAATCACCCATGTCAAGCCTTATCAAAGTTATAATCCTAATGATCCTTCATCCTCCAAATGCCTTTTTCCCACTCAAAATAATTTGGTCTGGGAACAACCCAACTACCCTTCTTTTGAGCAATGTCAAGAATAGGTTATTTATGCCATGAGATGCAAAATCAAGGCATGACTACACAAGGTGATCAAACATCTTTGTTTTCAAATTTTAAGATGAAAAAACAATTTGGGATGGAGAGTAGATAGCTTTATTTTTATTTCACTCTCATGAATCATTTGGAGGGTGAGTTTTGTGCCATTAATTATGTGGGGAATATAAGTAATTAGAATGTTAGTATGGCTGTCAATACTAGATTAAAGAAAAGGGCCATTGAAGAATTTCAAGGAACCAATGAAGGACCTGTTTAACTCCTAAATTAGCTTAGATGGGAGGAGAGCATAATTTAACTCCTAAATCACAATAAAATTAGAGGATTCCAAATTTTAGGATAGTTGATACAACCCTACCTGCACAAGCTACATCACAAGGTGTAAATGTTCATAAAGAGAACCCCAAGGTAAGTAATCCTTCCATTAATGTTATGGACTAGATGAATAAGATTCATATGAACATATCATTATTGGATTCTATAACATTACCAAATTATAAATATATACTCAAAAATTAATTTCATGGACTGGGTACACAAGTTATCCCATTTAGAAGTGACAATGTGGTTTTGGTCAATGGAACTCATTTTATAGATGGTCAGGTGAAGAAAGATGAGAATACTCCTCTTTTCTACATATATTTAATTATTGGTGATTTATTTTTTCATAATTTCATCATATACAATGGATCAAGCACATCATTTATACCCAAATACATATCAGATAAGCTAGGCATCAAATATGAGCCAATGACTAAAGGAGTTTTATAATTAGATGGATCACCAGCCAAGACTTTGGGGGTTGTGAAAGGTTTGAACTTCATATTTCATGATTTTCCTACCTTTTCAATTCCTCATGCTGTGGTAGTAGCATATTTACCTCCCTATTTTTCTCTTTTCTTGTCAAGAGATTTTACATCCAAGATAGGTGGATACTTGGTAGCTAATTGGTCCTACATGGTGTTTAGAACAAAATATGGAACTAAAGTGATGATTAAGTCAGAACATATTCATAGAGATCACTTCAACCCATATTCACCTAAGTTATCAAATGTTAACTATGTTATCATTGATGAAGAGGAGTTTCACATTGATCAATCCCCAGCATCTTCCCTTGAAGGAGTTTTTGATTTATTCCTAGATGAATGGGGAGATGACAACTATGTGCATGATCCTTACAAGTTTATTGATGAATTTGGTCTTGGATTATATAATATTCATGAGAAGGATTATTTCATGCCAAATTTTATGAATTCAAATGAATATGTGAATGGCTTATGGTAGCTTTTCTTTGATCAGTCTAGAAGCAAGATTGGGGCTAGTGGTGGAGCAATGTTGATTTCACCCTCAAAGGAAAGGTATTTTTCAACTTTTAGATTTTAGTTCTCTTTTTATTTTAATGTAACAAAATATTATGCCCTCATTCATGGCCTTGAGTGGGCAAGGAAAAGAGGTGTCAAATAATTGCAAGTGTTTGGTGATAGTGAGTTCATTGTCAATCAAGTTAGAGGGTAGAATTTGACCAAGAACTCCTTGTTCAAGTCCTCTCCGCATAGAGTTTGGGACCTTATAGAATACTTCATGGAATTTAATATCACTTCTATTCTAAGGGAAGATAATAAGCATGTTGATATATTAGCATATATTAGTGCTCAATATTATGTTCCAAAAGGCATAAGAGAAGAAAAGAATCAACCTCATCTAAAGGTAATTATAAGACCTTCTATACTAGATAATGTCACCAATTGGTAGGTTTTTGAGAGTGATGAAAAAATAACCATCTTCCTATAAGAAGAGTATGATTTATCTAAAAATAATCAGTTTAAGCTTCAACAGCAATATGGAGGGCAGATTGTCTAGCTGAAGTCTAACAAGCTTTCCAAAGGCCTAGTAACTCTTGAAAGCATATTCAATGAGGCTGACCAGCTCAAGAAGGAGAAGGTAATCATATCAACCAAGAAAGATAAATATTAAAGGGTAGATATATTCAAAGATAAGTTACTTTCTCTTGGAAAGGTATGCACTAGTCAAGAGAAGCATGATTTCATTGAACTATGTAAGGAGTTTAGTGATATTTTTGCATGGGAGTATAGTGATTTGAAGGGTTTTAATCTAATACTGGATCAACATACCATAGATATATATGAAAATTACAAAACCCTAAAAACAATGTAAAGGCCAATCAATCCCAAGATTGAGCCTCTCATGAGGAAAGAGCTCACTAAACTAATTGAGTTTAAAATCATCTTTCCCATCAAACATTCTTCTTGGTTGGCCAACTTAGTCCCTGCTAGAAATAAAAATGGGTAAATCAAGTTGTGTGTAGACTTCAAGGACTTTAATAGAGTGTCTTTGAAGGATAATTACTCCCTCCCTTATATGGACCAAATTTTTCAAGTGGTGGTAGGCAATGAGAGGTTTTCTCTCCTAGATGGTTATTCTGGGTACAATCAAATTCTAGTGAAAGAAAGTGACCAATAGAAAATAGCCTTCACCACTAAATGGGGCGCATATGCCTATAGTAAGATGCCTTTTATATTATCAAATACTAGAGATAATTTTCAATGTTAAATGGATATGGCTTTCCAAGGACTAATCAATGACACTGTATTGGTTTATCTTGATGAGGTGACAATTTTCTCCAAGGATGTAAATGATCATTTGAAGCACCTAAGGCAGATTTTTGAGAGGTGTAGAGAGTTTGGGATCTCTATAAACCCAAATAAGTATGTGTTTGTTTTTCATGAAAGCAAACTCTTAGGCCATATTGTTTCCAAGAAAGGTCTACCCATTGATTTGGAAAGAGTAAGTGCCATCTTCACATTGTTTTTACCTAAACATAAGAAGGGTCTACAAAGATTATTTGGTAAGATAAATTTCATTAGGAGCTTCATTCCTAATTTTTCTAACATGGTCAAGCCCTTGAAATCTATGCTAAGCAAGGATGAGATAATCACTTGGATAGGAAGGAGGAAATAAATTTTTGAAGAGATCAAGCAAGCCATTACCCAGGCCCCTACTCTTACAATTCCTAACTTCTCCAAAGACTTAAACTTGTATACTTTTGGTAATGAAGAGGTAATCTCTACCGTGTTTACTCAATCTAATGATGAAAATTTGGAACAACCTGTTTCCTTTTTTAGTCAAGGTTTGGAAGGCTATGAGACAAGATACACATATGTTGAGAAACAAGTGCTTTCAGTCATAAAGAGTTTGAAGAAGTTCAGGCATATGTTGTCTACCAATAAGATTCAAATTTTTATGCCTCATCCTAGTGTAAAAGACTTTTTGTTAAGCTGAGATTTAAATGAGAAAAGGGTAGGATGGATCACCAAAGTGATGGAATATGATGTGAAGATCAAAATAACCAAGTTAGTGAAAGGAAAAGGACTGTGTGAACATTTTGCTTCAGATTTGAAAGAGAAAAGGGAGGTTATTTTGGCACTTCATGATGATCCTACAATAACTATACCTTCATCCACAAAGAGATGGACATAAGACATGATTCATTTCCTTTAAAATGGTGAGTGTCCATAAGGTCTTGACAAAGTAGAAGAAGGTATTTTAGGCTACAATCCATTCCTTTGTACTTGTTGATGGAGTGATTTTTAGAAAGTATTTTTCAAGTGTGTTGTTATGATGCATTGATTCAGATCAGACTGAGAAATTATTGCATGAGTTCTATGATGGACCAATTGGTGGTCACTTTACTTTAAGAACCGAAACTACTAAGGTTATGAGAGCTAGATACTTTTAGCCTAGCTTGTTTAAAGACACCCATACTTGGGTAAGTAAATGCCAAAAGTGTGTTATTTTTTATGGAAAATAAAAGCTAGCTACCTTGCCTCTTAATCCAATCCTAGTTGAGCAACCCTTTATGCAATGGGGTTTGGATTTCATAGGTCTGATAAATCCTCCTTCTAGTGCTTGTCACAAGTGGGTGTTGACTACCATTGATTATTTTACAAGATGGGTGAAAGTTGTAGATCTTACAAAGGCAAATGAAAACTCAATCCTAAACTTATATGAAGGTATAATAACCAATTTTGGAGCTCCTTCAAAAATTATTTCAAATAATGCACTAGCCTTCTTAGAAACAAGGACAAGTGAATGGGCTTTCAAGCATGGCATCTATCTTATCACCTCTTCTAATTACTATCCTTATGGAAATGGACTAGTTGAGTCCACAAAAAAGAACTTGATTAAGATCAATAAGAGAATAATGGAGGAGAATAAAAGGACTTGGCACACCATGTTGAAGACAATCATTTGGGTTGATAGGATCACTCCAAAGAGAGAAATTGGGAACTTTCCATATTACTTGTATATAGAAGGGAAGCTAGACTTCCTATCTCACTTGAGTTACCAACATTAGATCTTACCTATCATTTACAATTGATAGAGAATGATAGCATGGAGGTCAAATTATGTGAGTTGATGGAGCTTGAGGAGATAAGAGATCAAGCTATGCACACCATAACTACTCACCAATAGTAAACAAAGAAGTATTTTGACAAGAATTCTATGCCAAGAAGTTTCAAGGAAGGAGAATTTGTCTTGAAATGGGATGAAGATAGGTCCAAGCTTGGAAGAAACAAAGTTTGATGTTTTGTGGAGTGGCCCATATGTGATCACATAGTACAAACAGCATAATGCTTTCTAACTCTCAAAGTTGGATGGAGAGGAGTTGCATATCCTAGTAAATGGGATATATCTAAAGCATTATTACTAATGGTTCTCTTGTTTCTATTGTACATAGTTTCCTATGTTTCTTGTGTTCCCTAAGTGCTTATGCACATGTTTGAGTTTATCCTTGTCATTTCTTGGTCTTGTTATTATTATGTGGTGTGTTTCCATGTGTTTTATTCTAACATAATCCTTGTTAGTCATCTTCAAAAATACATTGAATCCATTGGCCTTGAGTTGGATACGACTACTGGTCTAGTCAGTATAATAGGTATACTACCCCTGTGAGTCACTAATTTGTTGACCAAATTTTGGCCCTTCAGGCCAAAATTGGGCACCCCTTTTTTGCAAAAAATGTCTAAGTTTATACCTTTGTCCAAGACTAGTATGCAAGTTTCATTTAGAAGAAGTGTTCTTATCCAAAGCTGAAGTCTTTTACATGTAAAAAACCCAAGTGTTTTCCTTTTGATAGCTTTGTTTTTAGTCTTTTGGCTAAGTCCTTTGAAATGAATTATTTTATAAAGTTTGCTTTGGTCTTTTTCTAAGTGTTATTTCTCAAAATTTTCATTCGGTAGAATTCCTCTAAAGGGTAAGTTGCAACTTTCCTGAAGGACATTTTCTCACAAAAAAATAGTTTAGACAAGTCTTCCAAAGGGTATGTCTCCTTTAAAAAGGGAAACTTTAACTTTTTTGAAGGACACATTAGCTCAATTCAAAGTTCTCGAAGGGTATTTTTTCCTTTTGGAAAGGTCACTTGCAAAATCTTGAAGGACCATTTCAAAAATTCCAAAGGGTAACTTTTTTGAAGGAATTGTTTCAGATATTTTGTCTAGAATAAATTTTTTGAAGGGCACTTCAGTTTTCCTGAAAGGTATTTTTCAATTTATTTGAAGGGCACTTTTCAATTAGGATGCCTTTACAAAAATTTTGAAGGGTTATTTAAAGGAAAATAGACCAAACAAAAACTTTGAAGGGTACTTTTTAACTTTTCCAAAGGGTACCTTGCAGCTAAAATGGTCCTCCATAAAGTTTTTAATAGTATTTTTTGAGAAAGTGTCCTTTCTAGATGGTCTTTTTCATAAAGTCTAAAGGACCAAACAAAAGCTGATGATTTTTTTCAAAAAAAAGGTAAGAGACAAAAAATCTGAAGGAAAAGAACCAAAACAAAAGTCCAAAATAATTCATTCAAGAAAAGTGACCATGAAAAATATTTGAAAGAAATACTTGAAGGTGATGGCCCATAAAACATCAAGTTCAGACTACAAAAATTAGCCATTGGGATTTAAACAAAAGATGACAACCCATAGGAAGTTAATTTTAAATTATGAGGAATAGTCATTGATATTCAAAAGACTTAATGGGAACCTAAGGACAAATATGGAAATGAAAAATGGCATGAATCCTAATCTTTGATGCATAATAAGCATAATAGGCAGGTTGATGGTTCAAGATTGTTGCACTATTATACAGCTTGATGAGCCAATAAAGAATAGCCTGCATCAAAATGACATTCCAACAGATGAACCCATCTATAGCAAAATGTAATTTATAATATCTTGATTCCACTGGTGTAACCATAAAAGGAGCTTCTTACAGAATGTAATGTAACTATTTATTTTCTCAAGGTTACACATGTCCAAGTGACCTGTGAACTCCCTTGGCTCAACTTCTCTCTCAAATGTTATATATATGCACTATCTTGGCTTGTTTTGGGGACCTCCACTGGTTATAGTGAAATTATAGCTAGATTTGTACTAGTAACTCTTGAATAAATAATACAATTCATTTACCACTCACATGTTGCACTATTGTGTATTGGTCCAAATCATGTTGTTCTTTTTAATGAAAGTTATCTTTCCTAACCTATTATCCTTGATTGCCTACCAAATGTGTAGAAAGAGTATTGTTACAGGTCCTTATTAGTATTCTCTCATAAGTGTATAGACATTTTAAAAGTGGTTTAATATTATATTCTTTCCAAGAATTGTTTATTTCTATCATGAATGTCAAATACATTTTTGAATCTAACATGTGAAACACTGATGTGATAATGCACAAAGAATTGTGAGTTTTTTGTGAAGAAACTTTGTTAGTCTTTAAGTAGTGATTTCAGTCAAGTGAGAGGATATCAAATATTGGTGCATCACTATTTATTTTCTTAATTACTTTCCTTATCCCTTTTCATACATAGTGTTAGTTTAGAAAATCTTCAAATGTGCATCAAGGGGAGCTACCCCTTAATCTAGAGATTCATCTCAATAGAATTGTCACCCACAACAAGAGAGATGATTCTATTTTTCCATGTGGATGAGGAGAGTTGAGCATCTCTTCAAGGGTGCAAATCCAAGTGTCAATAGTTATGTACCAAGGAGTCCATCTCCTCTTTCATGCCTTGTTCCCACTTCTTTCTAGTTTCCACCTGCATTACTTCTTCATAGATTTCTGGCTCACCACCATGAGTCAATAATAGATAATAAATTGAAGGAGAGTAACATTCAAGGAGTCTACTTACTCTAGTATATCTTATAACTACACTTCTATGAGTTTGAGGTACTTGTTGTAGTTGTTGCACATTTTAATTTTTTGGCACTTTTGGAATTTCATTTCCAATAATTTCATCAAGTATTACATATTCTATACTTGAATTTTCCTATTTCTTTTCTTACAACTGATCTCTATACATGACTTTTTCATTAAAGATCACATCTCTACTCCTAATGATTTTATGATTTTCAATATCTCATAAATGGTAACCAAAATCATTACTCCATATCCAATAAAAGTACATTTCTTGGATTTTGCCTCAATCTTGGTTCTATTTTCTTTATCAATATGGACAAATGTTTCATAACCAAAAGTATTTAAAAAATAATAATCTACCTTTTTACCTATCCATGCTTCCTCTAGAATGCCACCATCTAAAGGACTTGAAGGCCCTCGATTTATTAAGTAAACAATAGTATCCATAGCATCTACCCAAAACTATAAGGGCAACCTTGCATGCAATCTCATGCTCCTTACATGCTCCATGATTGTCCTGTTCATCCTTTCTGACACACCATTTTGTTGTGGTGTTCTTAGAACCATCTTCTATCTATGAATCCCATGGGATGAATAGTAATTATCAAATTTATTATTGCAGTATTCATCTCCATTATCTAATCTAACACAATTCAACTTATTTTTTTTCTCATTCTCAACTAAATATTTCCATATCTTAAAAGTATCAAAAACATCAAATTTCTTTCATATGCAATAAACCCAAGTTTTTCTAGTTGCATCATCGATAAAAGTAACATAATAAGAAGAGCCACCAAGGGATGATACATGAGCTAGTCTCCATATATCTATATTCAAAATCTCTAACTATTCATCCTTCTTTGTCCTCAAACTCTAATAAATTTGAATTTCTTTTGTTTTCCATAAACATAGTGCTCACAGAAATCCAAATCCACCTTCTTCTAATTTGGTAACAAATTCTTTGAGTGGAAAACTTGAATCCCCTTCTCACTCATGTACCCAAGTCTGTGGTGCCATAATTTTGTATCTAATTCTATATAAGCTAGAGAACTAGAGGATTCAACATCACCATTAGATAAATACAATGTAACTACCTTCTCTCCTTTTGTTATTACTAGTGATCTTTTAATGACCTTCCATGATTTTTTTATGAATATAACTATGCAGCCCTTACTTCCTAGCTACCCTGTTGAAATTTGATTTATTCTCAACTTAAGAACATGACTCACCTATTTCATCAACCATTTATTTCCATTCTATAATTTTATCTATATCTTACCCTTTTTTACAATTGTATAGGGTTTACAATCACCCAAATAAACCTACCCAAAATCACCTTGAACATAGTCTTGAAAATATTTCTTATGGGGTCTAGTATGAAATGAATCCCCTAAATTTAACACCTAATAATCACTAATATTATCTAAATAAAGGATTAAATCATCTTATAACACATCACTTGCTACATTTTCTTTCTATTTTTTATCTTATTGCCCATATCCTTGTTTTCCTTTTTAAAACCAACAATCTTTCTTTAGGTGTCCTTTCTTCCCACAAATCTAGCACATCAATGTTCCTCTATATTTAGATATGCCCTTCTTATACTTCCCATAATTCCCTAGGCCCTTTCCTCTATCCTTTTGTCTTCCCCTATTATCCATATTCAAAGCATTACTTGATGTCTCACCTATGTTTTTCCATCTCATTTCCTCACTAAGAATAACACCAATAACATCATCAAACTTTAAAGTGTTTGAGATAGAGATAGAATTACTCACAACCATGACCAAGCCATTATATATTTCTATCAATGAGCACACAATCAAATAACCTCATCATCAAAATTTACGCCTACAAAGTTTAACCTGATTTGTGATTGTGTTAAATTCATTTAAATGGTCAGCAATAGACCCACCTTTTAACATTTCTAGATTAAATAAATGCTTCATAAGAAATACCTTGTTGGAGGCTGAGGGTTTTTCATACAATCTATCTATTGCCTTTATCACATCCATTGTTGTCTTTTTTTTGAAATATTGAAGGCCGCTGACACTACCAGGCATAGTTGTATTGTTCCTATTGCCTTTCTGTCAAGAACCTCCTAATCTTCATCCTTCATAGTCATTAGCTTCTTTGTTATTCTACCCAATGGTAGTAAAAGATCCTTTTGATATAGATAGTCCTCCATTTACATCTTCCATATCTGGTACTTTTATCCATTAAACTTATCAGCCTTAAACTTTCCTTCTTCCACCATTACTCCCACTTGAACTGAAAAACCTCTTTTCTTGTGAATTTATCTACCAAATAAACCTTTAGATTTGATACTAGTTTTTAGGAATATAGAATGTAGATCAATAACAATGAAATAAAGATAGAATTAAAATTCAAAAAACACAACAAAATATAGACATAGATTTAACATGGTTCACCTAATATGGGCTACATCCACATAGAAATTACCAGTCCTTGTTATTCAGTCCAACAAAATGAAGGGAAACATCTAAAATACATTCAGTCCATTGCAATATCCTCTTTACTCTCATAATTTTCCACCTAATTATAATGCGCACATATCAAAGGAGGGTTACAAATTAGGGAAAAAATGTATTAACTTAATTTCTACCATTAGATCTAAAACCAAATAATAAATGGTCCAAATTAACTATGAATTTAAAATATTTTATAATGCATTTTTCACAAAATTTTGCTTCGGGAGTACTACCCTAGAACCCCCACCAAGGGAGGATCCAAAATAGGTCATCATCCCTAGTACCCCCATGGTGACCATAGTAGGGGGTTGTTTCCCCCACACCCCCTATCAGGCTCTGGGCATTAAAATAAGATTAGGCTCCACCATCCAATAATTTAGATGGGCATGATATAGAAATGTGGGAGGAACCATGTGGTGATGAGGGCCATAGGGAAAGCATGGGTGAGGTAGGGACCTCTGAGATAGGTATAGGTTCAGGTTCAAGGGAGGTAGGTCCCTCTACCATAGTTAGGTCTGTAAAGGACCAAACATTTATTAACAAGTTATAGAGAGAGATCACTACACAACTATCAAAGATTATAGGTTTGTAAAGCAACATAACTAGTTTACATGCATAGTTAATTACTATATAGGGGGAGATGACTAGGATATAGGGTCTTTTCATAATGAGGGATGTAGAGATTGTCACTCTAAAAGGACAATTGGCTTAGCTAGTAGGGGTACAAATTCAGTTATCTACCCACAACATAAAGCTTTAAAGAGTTATAGTCAAGTGAGAGAGAGCTCAAGTGGAACTCAGGTAGAGATACTCATTGAGGAGATGGATGAGGCTCAATGAGATAGGATAGATAGTGGTTCATTGAGAGCCTTATCCATCATGATGTTAACCAAGGATAATGTCTTGTGTAAAAAGGATGATATACTATACATAAAGGATGAGATTGCATATTAGCACATGTTATATGAGGCTTCAATCCTTGTAGAGAGGAGAGCTCCATCATATAGAGATTATTTTAGATCTTGGTGGACTAGAAGGACCTCTAAGTCTAGACATGTTATGGAGTTAAAGCGGTCAGTGGCACAACCATCTTCATAATTATTAGTCATGGGGCTACCACCACCATTTCTACCACCATCACCAGTATTAGGCATGGGTCAAAACTTTCATCAGAGTCCCCAAGGGGTGACCATGATTAGAACTAATTTTGTAGATCCATTTTCTATATGAGATGAATAGATATTCTCTTGATGTATATAACATTATTTTGAGACATATGTGTGTGTGTGTGTGTTGTGTGTGTGTGTGTATACATATATATATATACATATATATATATATATATATATATATATATATATATATATATACATATATATATATACACACATATATATATATATATGTATATATATATGTATGTATATATATATATATATGTATGTATATATATATATGTATGTATATATATATATATATATATATATATGTATGTATGTATATATATATATATATATGTATATGTATGTATATGTGTGTGTGTGTGTGTGTGTATATGTATGTGTGTGTGTGTGTGTGTGTGTGTGTGTGTGTGTGTGTGTGTGTGTGTGTGTGTGTGTGGCATTCATTTGTTATCTTATTTCTACTTTTACATGGACTAGTGATATTATTTTGTGTCTCATGATGTTTACATGTATTTTTCTCTTTTTATGATATTACAGTATATGTTAGTGTTAGGAGATGCACTTCCTTATTTATCATATGGATGTTAATGTATTTATTGTTCTATTTGATATATGACTAAATGCTAGAGAATAATTTAGGAGATGCACATCCTAAACTAATCATATAAATAATTAGTGTGACTCAATGTGTATGCTAAGAGATCCACATCCTACATAAAGAGTCTTATTTGTTTCTAATGTTTGGATTATATTGTATGATATCCTATTTAGGTAGTGGCTATATAGGATAGTGCTTTCAGAGATGTTCTTTGGTTCCACATTAACTGTTGGACTTTGGAGCACTTAGTATTTACTTTAGTAAAACAAAATTATGCATCATAAGTATGAATAACCTATGATAACATTGTATTTCATTTGAAAATTTATTGATTCAAATGTGAATATTTACAACTAAGGATAAAGTTAAAACATACCAAAACTAAAGTTACAACTATTTACTTTTGAACAAAAAACAAAGATAAAAGATAAAGATAAAAAGAAGGCCAAATACAAAATTGTAACCAACATAAGATCAAGATATGAATTATCCAAACTTAAGTAGGAACAAGAATGTACTAGAACACAAAAAATAATAAAACAAATAAAGGAAAAATAAAAAGTAACATGGACTCAAGATATGAATAATCAAGAAATATGTATTAATAATGTGTACTTTAAAACAAACAAGTAATAAAATAACTCAAATACAAATATAAACAAGTCAAGCCCAAATTAAGGCCAAACTCAAAAAATTTATAAAATTCATTAAAACATTACACTAAAAAAAAACCCAAAATAAAATAAAATATAACACACAAAAACATAAAATAGTAAGATAAAAGACAAGAACAAAAAGTGTAATCACCTAAAAGTGGTAATTGGATGCTAAGAGTGTCTCTTGAGTTAATCTATCCCTAAGCTAATCATATATATATATATATATATATATATATATATATATATATATATATATATATATATATATATATATATATATATATATATATATATATTCTAGAGCCTTAGTCTTACATTTACAGACATTCAATAGAACTCAATCACCTATAGCTAGTCAAGATATAGTCCTTAAACTATAATCCCTAACTCTAATCCAAATTGCTTAACAGTTTGTAGAGAGGAAATTAAGGACACTACAACCACATGGTGCTAGTGTCCCCAATAGGGTGCTATTGTCCTTAGCCCTAAATCTTCTTAATGGATATATTTTCAAATGTGTTCCCATCTTAAGGTTGGCATAAGCTCATTTTCTTATCCACACAAGAAATAGAACCCTATAAATACAAGTTTAATCTACCTCTATTCACTAAATAGGAAATAGATGCAAAATCTATTCAAACCAAAGATAAATTTGTTAAAAATTAATATACATAATCCCTATTCTACCCTAGTTTATGCATACTACCATCTACAATAACCCTAAGTCCAATTTTCAATAATTTTAAATCTCAAGCACAAGGCATCTAAGGACACTCTCATTCTAGCATTTACTAGCACATACATCAAGCACTAGGTGGGATAACTACATTAGACTTGATCTCTCTTCAAAATATTGGTATGTAGGCAACTCTCTACATAGTGGAGTGTTAAGGATGTCTAGTCCATCCTACTAATACACTCAAATATTTCTCATATCACACTTACAAATAGAATTAGGGTTCACACACAAAATCATGCTTTCTAGGTATAATACATAGCTATAGGCTTCGATCTCAAAGGAATAGAACACACAAACACAGGCATAGTTGCACCTTAAAAATAGGAATAGTCCTACAAGGGGGGCATTAACATAAAATCTTAGACACTACACATGGATGGCACTACTATCTATATTGGTTGCTACTGTCTAGTGAATAGATGAATATCATAATCCTACTTTTGACACTCAGAACTACTCAGATATCAAGTTTAAGAATCTAGGTCATTTGTGACAGTCTATTTCAAGCTAAGTCTCCATTTAACACTATTTATTTTTATTATTGATAATTTAAATCAAGGTCAAAATCATTTACAAATTAGTAAGTTAATTATTGTAATTTATTTAATTGATTTAGACATCTCAACCCTTTAACCAAACATAGACAATTACTCATGTAAAACCCAAAAGGGTTAAATCATTTGGTGAACCTGTCTTACATCGAGCATTACATAAAACCCTAGCTTGCATTAATTCCTATTTTTTTACAATAAATTCAAGGATGCATACTTCTAATTTTCTAATTTTATTTAGACAACCTAGCTAAAATAAAATAAATTTTACATTAGGGTTTTAATTTATTTTACATCTAATTTAAATTATTGTACAAAAACCCAAACTTCAAAAACCCTAACCCTAGATGATCTTAGGATTTATATCCTTTTTTATCATATTTTCATTATCTTATATTAATTATTCAAAATTTATATATTCTCTTGTAGTAGTTTTCTTTAAATTTATTTATTATGTCTTTTAAAAAAGCTATCTCTCTTCCCTTAAGAAGAAGTGTTAGACTAGGTGGTAAGCCTATATACACATTCAGTTTCTAGTTATCTGACCCCATAACAAGGAAAAGTAACCTATTACAAATCTATTTATTAATACTTCATATCCTAATTATGTGAATTAAATGACAATACAACTAAGGATGAACAATATAACCAAGAATAAGATCAGGTACATATTGAGGATCAAGACACAATTCCTCCACTTAATGACAATGATATAGTTGTGAATAAATATAAGGTATTATAGGGCTCTAAAGATATAATTTAGGGAGAACCCCATGATCATGCATAGATTTTACAATCCATATTATAAATCAAGAATAAAAAATAATGGTAAATCTTTTACCCCTCTAGTTAATGATGTACACCTTCAGTGGGGCCCTCTCAACCAACTCAGATAACATAGCCAAAACTTTTTATTTGACCATTAGTGAAAACTACTCCACTTGTGGCTAATTATTCTCCTCTTGATGTATAATCCCTTATGCATCAAGTTCTTTCTTTATAATCTGAGGTGTTACATATTGAGCAAGGAGAAACTAAGCCTTCTCATACCTTGGATTCCAACATTCTATTACATACGCCATTAGCACATTAAGTTGTGGCAACTCCTTTTCCATCAAGTTTTTTTAGCACCCAATCTCACATTATAGGATGGAAAGGATGACCCAGAGCATCACCTTTGAGCCTTTCACATAGCATGTTTGGAATATGTGTCCAATGAATGGCTT
Source organism: Torreya grandis (assembly GCA_037957365.1). Lineage (NCBI taxonomy): Eukaryota > Viridiplantae > Streptophyta > Pinopsida > Cupressales > Taxaceae > Torreya > Torreya grandis. The sequence goes on from JARHVA010001627.1 coordinate 73,515, forward strand.
ATTATAGATTTATTTCCATGAGTCTCAAGGATTATGCCTTATAGTAGGTTTATGATTTTCCTAACCAATATATCATGAAATTCAATCCTTTATCATATATGTTCTTATCACACTTCTCTATCAACATACATGACAATATATCATATGCACAAGTGGCACAACTAAAACAAAAGTCAAGTGAGCCCATAGATGATTATGTCTTTTGGTACAAGACAATCTTATCAAAATTGACTGACCCCATGGTAGATAGAGAGCTTCAAGATATATTCAAACAAAGTCTACTACTAGCACTACATGAAGCAATATTATTCAATAATTTTCCCACATTTACAAATATATGCCATATAGTTAAGGAAGGAGAGGTTAAGCTTTTAGCAATGGGCAAACTCAAATATACAAATGGATTAGATTCAACTAGTAAGAGTTCAAGCAAACCTCCATACAATTTCAAGACCATAGAGAAAAAAATAGATCAAAATATAATAATCAACACAGCTTTAGAGCCTTCTCCTAGATTGGTTTTATTAGCTCCTCAATGTAGAGTATTCACTAAATTACTAGAGTCACCAGTATGAGTTCTAAAATAACTACTAGAATGCAATGTCATATCTCTCCCTTGCATTAAATAGGATGATATAACATGGTCTCTTCTAAAGAGTTATTATTCAAATGCATTCTATGAGTATCATAGGGCACCAGGCCACACCACTAGCAGATGCGTTATCCTAAAGCACAAGATATAGGATCTTATTGAGGCAAACATTATTAATGTGGGCACACTCATAAAGGTATTAAAATAATAAATCAAGGTAAAGGAACTTAAGATATTTTTATATCCTTTTCCTAATCATATAGATAATTATGTAGGGGCACATCCCTTTCATAATGTGATAAGAAGCTAGCAGTGGATGAGCCTAGAATGTATAATGAACACCTACATAATTATAGAGGAGACACATCCCTTTCATAATATTATTGGCATGAATCATACTATAGTGCCACTTAGACCACTTATAACATTTTCAGAGTAGGAAATTATGAATGATGACATAGATTTATTTGCACTCTTCATACAAGCATATATAGACCACCATCCTATTCATAGTGTTATGGTTGATAATGGGTCAAGCATAAGCATGTGTACCATGACACTCCTATAGCACTTGGGTTACACAAAGTAGGATATACTCCCTATAGATACAATTATTAGTGGTTTTAGTGGTCATGTTAAAAAATCTATTAGAGATATAGTGCTTCCATTACAAGTGACCAACACACATATCCACTTAGTTTCTATTAGTACCTAATGCGAGTGTATTTGGAATTTTATTGGGCAGGCCATGGTTACAATAGCTCAAATTCATCCCATTTATAGTACATCAATGCCTCAAGTATATACATGATAACCAAGTGGTTAATATTGAGGGTGTCCCATAAGAGTATCATCTTCCCATCCCATAAGAAATTCTAGCCCAAATTCTAATCACACTTCTAGCACCAACACTAGTTACAATTCCAATTCCACTACCATATATTGCACAACTATCCATTTTAGTAGAGAGTACATCTCTTATGTATACATCATAGTGTTCAAAAAAATTATTAGAGTAGGCTAGGTCTACTTCTATAGTGTCTACATGCATGCACTCTCCCTAGATACCATTACTAGAGAGACCATTGCATCAGAGATAATTTTATAGATTCTAGAGGACCTCCCTCTAAACAAGTCACACTAAGATCAATTATATTAGTTTATATGGATTTTCAACATAGGGAACCTACATCACCTACAACTTCTACACCTACCAAATGGGTCCCCAAGACCCCTAAAATTCAAAATGCATTATAATTAGTGCCACAACATCATAGCATCACTAATCAAATAGCTTCAAGTTTAGATTTAAAGTACACCAGATCATGGGATAACACTACCTTTCACACTACATGCATGATCATTATTATTCTCTTCAACATAGGTCATGGTGATGGTGAGTGTCCTATGAGATTCATTTGTTAGTATGATTTCTACCATTGTACATACTTCCTTCTCTCTCTCACTCCTTATACATAGTTTACTTCATATGCTTGTACATAGATTATCCTCATAAAAACACAAAAATAATATAACATGTCAAAATACAAAAACATTAAAATATTTAAAAAATACAAAATTATTACATTGTATGAATTAATTTATTTACATTTCTACTACTTACCAGATATTGCATATTTTTAGCTCTTCTAGTGTAGTTGGTTTTATCATACACATATGCTTCACTTATTTTTGTTGAGGGCTTGTAGATTCTAGATAGTACTCTGGTCCACTACACTGATCTAGACCAGCTATCATCTACCCATTGGGGGTACTTAAATTTATCCAATTTTGTAGATTGATACATCTACCCACTCAGGGGCATCTCCTACACAATTTTTATAACCAAGTTTTTTATTTACATACTATACATTCTAGTTACACATGTATTTATCTTAATATTGATCATTTTTATTCATTGCTTAGATTTTTTGCAACTATCACTAGTTAGCTTTAATATATATGCACCCTGGCATCTACATAGATTTGTATTACATGGTTATGCATGCTTTCATATCTAGTTCTTAGATTAGACTTTTTTGTGGTCTTATGATTATTACATCTTCAAGGACATTTGAATATGCCATTATTCTTTTGCTTCCATGCTACTTCTCTATATGTATGCCTTGGGCATGTTCCCATGTCCCTTTTGCATGTTCTTTCAAGCTTCTATATATAAAAATTTTAGCATGTCCTTCTTTGTGGTTCTATGCCAAATTGTTTATTATTTGTGTATGTGGGCACTTGAACATGTCCTTGTATGTCTTCAGTCTTAGATTTAGTGACATGTGCCATGTTCCTTATATTATGGCTCCTTTGCCTACCTTTTGTGTGTCTCATGTGTTTGTATGTTTGATTCTTTGTATGATTATACACCATGACACATGTATGTGTTTGTTACACACACACACACACACACACACACACACATTAATTTTTAATGCCATGAGGGACCTCATGCATCTACCTTATCCTACTTGGGATCCTTGATGGACATCATGCCCTATCCCCCTAGGTAGTTAGTCAGATTTTATTATTTTTATATATTACTTACATCTATATTGACACCCTTGTGTAATGCTAGATTACAATATACATCTTACATTTCTTTCTTATTCTTAGATATATTTACATTTTGATTATATGTTTTACATTATAATGGAATATCATGCACATGATCTAGATAACACATTTTGTAGAGATACTTATTTAGAGGTTAGTTATTCCATATATTCCATAACTACCCTCAAAAGAGGGGGAATTTATAGGGATTTTTATAGAGATCAAGTTCCTATTTTGTTTTTTCAAGATACATTTCAGCACACATGCTCAATTATAGAGATCAGACCATGCAAACATTATCACCTAGATTGGGACACTATTTCCACAAGGCACTATTATATAGTAGCCCCATCTTTAAGACAATCCAAATCATTCAAATTCGTATACTAGGTACAATACAAATTTTCATAGATACAATCACAAGTTTGGTAGTTATGTTCAGATTTAGCTCAAATTCAATCATCTCAATCCAAATTCATACCAATTATTCAAATTTTAGGGTATCATTCATGGCATGATCACTCATACATTAAAATTAGTACATAGGTTTAGATATTACACACTTGATTCAAATTCAATATACTCAGATACCAAATTGGGGGCATGTGCATGACACATAGTTTCCATATACTGAGCTTCAAATAAGTTGATCAGATGGAATTTAAAACTCCATGACATTCTCTACATTATATACACTTGCTATCACATTCTAGGTTGTCACCAGATTCATATCTTAATCCATATATAGTGGTTGTAATTCCTAAGTGGCCTAGATTCACCTAATATACCCAAGTGGATGCAGAGTTGAATACATAGTTAGATTACTTAGATAATTTTAGCACTTTTTAAAGTATAGTTATAGATGCATATACTTCACATATGGGTAAATGATGGATTCATGGCCTACTTGAGTTCTTAATCCACCTACATGAGAGGGTTTGACACACATGCAATCTTATCCAAGTTATGCACATAAAGTAAAATCCACCAAGCAAGGGTAGGCAATGATGGAGTCAAAACCAGATTGATTTATTGAGACACCCATATGAGGATTGAGAAAGCCATCATCTCAGTTCAATTTATTTAATTATATGATCACTATACACTTTCACACATATAGGTTGTCATAAACTATATGTCACCAAGTTTATGTATTGGTTTGCATACCCAATAAGGTGTATTTGTTCCTTTCCTCTCTCTTTACTTAGTTATTTCATTTTAGCACAGTCTTTTACTTTTTATTATCTCATTAATAAGGATTTATTTTTGCACATTTTATTGCTATACATTACTTTGGATCATGTTTCACATACATAGACCTAGATGCACATATTCAAATTCAGCTACACAGGCTTCACTTCCAAGGTAAGTCCAAGTATGCTTCTTTTTCATGTATACTAGTCATTTAGATCTATTATATTTCTATCATAAATTGGGGTAAAATCTAATCACCTAAAAGTGGTAATTATATGCTTAGAGTGTCGCTTGAGTTAACCTATCCCTAAGCTAGTGATAGGCCTATTCTAGATCCTTAGACTTACATTTCCAATCATTTAGCAGACCTCATTCACCTACAACTAGTAAGGACACAATCCCTAAACTAGCATCCCTAACTCCAATCCAAATTTATTAATTTTCTATAAAGAGGACATTAGCACCACATGTGGGACACTACAACCACATGACACTAGTGTCCTTAACTAAGAGCTATTGTCCTTAGCCCCAACTCTTCCTAACATATAGTTTTTTAAATGTGTGTCCCTCTTAAGGTTAGCTTGAGCTCATTTTCTTATCCTCAAAAGTAGCATAACCCTATAAATATAGATCTAATCTACCTCTATTCACTAGATGGGAAATAAATGCAAAACCTATTCAAACTAAAGATAAAGTTATGAAAAATCAAGGTAGATTATCCCTATTCTACCCTAATTTCTACATACTACCCTCTACAATAACCTTAAGTCTAGTTTTCAAGCATTTCAAAACTCAATCACATTCAAGGCATCTAAATCCACTCTCATTCTAGAATTTATTTGCACATACATCAAGCACTAGGTGGGAGAACTACATCAGACTTGATCCCTTTTCTAAGTATTGGTATGTAGGCAACTCTCTACACAATGGCATGTTGAGGATGTTTAGTCGATCCTATTAACACACTCAAACCTTTCTCATATCATACTTTGAAAGAGAACTAGGGTCTACACATAAAATCAATCATTTCAAATACAATACACAACTATAGGTTTTGATCTCAAAGGAATAAAACACACAGGCATAAGCACTGGTGCTCTTAAAAAATAGGAATAGTCCCCTAAAGGGACATTAGTGCCACATCTTGGAAACTACACATGGATGACACTATTATCCAAACTAGGAATTGATGTCTAATGAATATAATAATATCATAATCATGCTTACAACACTCATAACTACTTAGATCTCAAGTTTTAAAACCCAGATCATCTATGATAGTCTATTTTTAGCTAAGTCTTTATTTAAACCTATTTATTTCTATTATTAGAAATTCAATCAAAGTTAAAATAATTTACAATTTAGTAAGTTAATTATTATATTTTATTTAATTGATTTATACATCTCATCCCTTTAACCAAACATAGTTAATTACTCATGTAAAACCCAAAAAGTTTAAATCATTTGGTAAAACCATCTTAATTAGAGCATTGCATAAAACCCTAGCTTGTATTAATTCCTATTTTTGTGAAATAAATTCAATGTTGCATACTTCTAATTTTATGATTTTACTTAAACAACCTAGATAAAATAAAATCAATTTTACATTAGGGTTTCAATTTATTTTACATCTAATTTAAATTGTTGTAAAGAAACCCCAGTTTTAAAAACCCTAACACTATATGCTCTTAGGGTTTATATCCTTTTTTATCCTATTTTAATTAGTTTCTAATAATTATTTAGATATTATATATTTTCTTATAGTATATCTCTTTAAATTTATTTGTTATATGCCATCTAAAAAAGCTATCTCTCTTCCCTTAAGAAGAAGTGTTAGACTAGGTGGTAATCCTATAGATCACATTCATGTTCCAACTATCTGACCCTATAACAAGGACAATAAACCTATTACAACTTTAGATATGAATACTTCACATCCTAATTATGTGTAATTCAATGAAAATACAACTGAGCATAATTAATATAACTAAGAACAAGATCAAGTCCATATTGAGGATCAAGACACAATACCTCTACTTAATGACAATGATATAGTTATGAATAAAGCTGAGGTATTATAGGGCTTGAGAGATATGATTTAGGATCAACACCATGATCATGCATATATTTTATATTCCATCTTAGAAATCAAGAATAAAAATAAAAATGGTTAATATTTTACCCCTTCAGTAATTGATGTTGTTACACCTTTAGTGGGGCCCATTCAAGCAACTCAAATAACACAACCAAAAACTGTTATTCAACCATCAATGATAACTAGTCCACTTATGGATAATTCTTCTCCTCTTGATGTACAATCCCTTATTCATCATGTTCTTTCTCGATAATCTAAGGTGTCATATCTTGAGCAGGGAGTAGTTAAGCCTTCTCATGCCTTGGATTCCAATGTTTTATTGTATACACCATTGGCACATCATGCTACAATAACTCCTTTTTCATATAGTTTTTTATCACCCAATCTCACATTATATGATGGAAAGGATGACCTAGATCATCACCTTCAATCCTTTCATGTAGCATGCTTAGACTATGTGTTCAATGATTAGCTTTTTATGAAGTTATTTCTATCTAATCTCAAGGATTATGCATTATAGTGCTTCTATGATTTGCCTAACCAATATATCACAGCATTCAATCCTTTATTAGATATATTATTATCACACTTCTCTATCAACATAAGTGACAAGATATCATATGCACAAGTGGCATAGCTAAAATAAAGGTTAAATGAGTACATAGCTAATTATGTTTTATGATACAAGACAATCTTATCAAAATTAATTAGCCCCATGGTAGATAGAGAGCTTTATTATATATTCAAATATATTTTACTACTATCACTTCATGAAGAAATCTTATTCAAGAAGTCTCCCACATTTTACAGACATGTGCCACATAGTTAAGGAATGAGAGGTTGAGATTTTAGCAATGGGCAAACTCAAATATACAAATGGATCATATTCAACTATTAAGAGTTTAGACAAACCTCCATATAAGTTAAATATCATAGATAACAAAATATATCAAAATAAAATAGTCAATATAGCTTCATAGCCTTCTCCTAGATTTGTTTTATTATCTCCTCAGTGAAGAGTATTCACTAATCTACCACAGTCACTAGCATGAGTTCTATTAAAACTACTAAAATGTAATGTCATATCTCTCCCTCATATTAAAGAGTTTGATATGACATGGCCTCTTCCAAAGAGTTATGATTCAAATGTATTCTATGAGTATCATAGGGCACCAAGACACACCACTAACAGAATCATTAGCTTGAAGCACAAGATACAAGATCTTATTGAGGCAAACATTATTGATGTGGGCACACCCATAGAAGCATATAAACAATAAATAGAGGTAAAGGCACTTAAGATATTTTTATATCCTTTCCCTAAGCATATAGCTAATGAGGTAGGGGGCACGTTAGGTGTTCATTATATATACTAGGCTCAATCACTTCCAACTTCCTATCACATAGTTATAGAGGAGACACATCCCTTACATAATATTACTGACATGCATCATACGATAGTTCCACCTAGACCACTTATAATATTTTTAGAGTAGTTGATTTTTAATGATGACATATATTTATTTTCACTCTTCATATGAGCATACATAGACCACCATCCTATTCATAGTGTCATGGTTGACAATGGGTCAAGCATAAACATGTGCATCATGACACTCAAATAGCACTTGGGCTACACAAATCAGGATATATTCCCTATACATACAATTATTATAGGTTTTAGTGGTCATGCCCAAAACTCCATCACAGAAATAGTGCTTCCATTATAGGTGGGACCAACACACATAGACATTTGATTTCTAGTAGTACATAGTGTGGGTGTATTTGAAATTTTATTGGGTAAGCCATGGTTACATCATCTCAAATATATCCCATCTACAGTACATTGATGCCTCAAGTATATACATGTTAACTAGGAGGTTAAGGCTAAAGATGTCCTATATTAGTATCCTTTTTCCATCCCATAGTCAGTTCTAGCCTAGATTCCCATCACACCTCCAACACCAATACCAGTTAAAGTTCTAGTTTCATAACCAGACATTGCATGACTATCCATTTTAGTAGAGAGCACAAATCCTATGTATACATCATAGTGTTTAACAAATTCCTTATAGTAGGTTAGGTCTACTTCTATAGTGTCTACATGCACACATACACTCCCTCTGAGACCATTACTAGAGAGACCATTGCATCAGAGATATGTTACCAATTATAGAGGACTTCCCTCTACATAGTTCACACCAATATTAGTCATATTAGGTTCTATGGATTTTTATCATAGGGAACTTACATCACTTAAAACTTATACATCTACTAGATGGGTCTCTAAGACCCCTATAATTTATAGGGCATCACAATCAGTGCCACAACATCATAACATCACTACTCAATTAGATTTAGGTTCATATTTTAAAGTACACTAGATCATGGGATAACATCCATCCTTTCACACTACATTCATGATCACTATTCTACTCTTTGACACAGATCATGGTGATGGTGAGTATCCCATGAGATTTATTGGTTATTATGGTTTTTACCCTTGTACATGCTTCCTTCTCTCTCGTGCTCCTTGTATTTAGTTTACTTTCATATGCTTGTACATAGCTTATCCTTTAAAAAACAAAAAAATAATATAATTTGTCAAAATAAAAAAACATTAAAATATTTCAAAAATGTAAAATTCTTACATTGTATGCATTGTTTTGTTTACATTTCTACTATTTTCCATATATTGCATATTTCTAGCTATCCTAGTGTAGTTGGTTTTATCATACACATATGTTTCAGTTGTTCTTATCAAGTGCTTGTAGATTCTATATAGTATTCCATTCCACTACACTAATCCAAACTAGTTATCATCTACCCATTGGGGATACTTACATGTATTTAAGTTTATACATTGATACATCTACCCACTCAGGGGCATCTCCTACATAATTATTATAACCAAGTTTTTTCTTTACATGCTATACATTCTAATTACACATTGATTTATATTCATATTGATCATTGTTATTCATTGCTCATATTTTTTGTTGACTATCACTAGTTAGCTTTAGTATATATGCACTATGGCATCTACATAGATTTGTATTACACATTTATGCATGCTTTCATTTCTAGTGCTTAGATTAGACTTGTTTGTGTTCCTATGATTATTACATCTTTGAGGACATTTGAATATGCCATTATTCCTTGGATTCCATGCCACTTATTTGTTTTTATGCTTTGGGCATGTACCCATGTCCCTTTTGTGTGTTCTTTCATACTTCTATATGCAGATATTTAAACATATACTTCTTTGTGGATTTATGCCAAATTATTTGTTATTTGTGTATGTTGACATTTGATCATGTCCTTGTATGTCTTCATTCTTATATTTAGTGGCATGTGTCTATGTCCCTTATATTATGGCTCCTTGGCCTACCTTTTGTATGTCTCATGTGTTTGTATGGTTACTTCTTTGTATGCTTCTACACCATGACACTTGTATGTGCTTGTTACATACACACACACACCAGTTTGTAATGCCATGAGGGACCTCATGCATCTAAATTATCCTATTTGGGAGCCTTGATGGACATCATGCCCCATCCCTATAGGTATTTATTCAGATTTTAATTTTGTTATAAATTGCTTACATCTATATTAACACCCTTGTGTAATGCTAGATTACAAAATACATCTTACATTTCTTGATTATGCTTAGATACATTTACATTTTGATGTTATGTTTTACATTATATTGGAATATCATGCACATGCACCAAATAACACATTTTATAGAGCTACTTATTTAAAAGGTAGTTCTTCCATAGATTTCACGACTATCCTCAAAAGAGTGGGCATTTATAGGGGTTATTATAGAGATCAGGATCCTATTTTGCTTTTTCAAGATACATTTTAGCACATAGGTTCAGTTACAAAGATCAAACCAGATAGACATTATTTCCTAGATTGGGACACTAAAACCATAGGGTGTTACTATCCAATAGCCCTAGATTTAAGATAGTCTAGATCATTTAGATCAGTACACTAGGTATAGTATAGATTATCATAGGTTTGACAGTTATGTTCAGATTTAGTCATTTCAATCCAGATTCATATCAATTATTTAGATTTTGGGGTATCATTCATACCATGATAACTCATACATTTATAATAGTGCATATATTTAGCTATTACACACTTGCTTTAGATTTAGTATACTCAAATACTAGATTGGGGACATGTACACGGCACATATTTTTCATATACTCAGCTTTAGGTAGGTTGATCAAATGGAATGGCAAACTCCATGACATTATCTACATCGTACACACTTTCTATCACATTCTAGGTTGTCATCAGATTCAAGCCTTACTCTATTTATAGTGGTAAGAATTCTTGAGTGGCCCAGAGCCAACTAATATACCTGAGTGGATGTAGAGTTATATACTCAGTTAGATACTTTTAGCACTTTTCATAGTATAATTATAGATGCATCTACTTCACACATGGATTCATGGCCTACTTGAGTTCTTGATCCACCTACATGAGAGGGTTTAACACACATACAGTCTTATCCAATTTATTCACATAAATTAAGATCTACCAAGTAGGGGTGGGCAATGATAGAGTCAAAACCAAATTGATTTATTGAGCCACCCATATGAGGATTGAGAAATCCATCATATTAGTTTGATTTATTCAATGATATGATCACTATGCACTTTCACAAATGTAGGTTATCACCAGGTTCGTGTATTGGTTTACATACCTAAAGAGGTGTATTTGTTCATTTCCTCTCTCTTTACTTAGTTATTTCATTTCAGCATAGTCTTTTACTTTTGATTATCTCATTAGTAAGGACTAATATTTTCATGTTTCATTATGGGACATTACTTTGGATCATGTTTCACATACACAAACCCAGATTCACATATTCAAACCAAGCTGCATGGGATTCACTTCCAAGGTAAGTCTATGTACGCTTATTTTTCATTTATACTAGTCATTTAGCTTTGTTATATTACTAGCATAAATGATGGGCAAATTTAATCACCTAAAAGTGGTAATTAAATACTAAGAGTGTTGCTTGATTTAACGTATCCCTAGACTAGCCATATACCTATTCTAGAGCCTTAGACTTATATTTCCATGCATTTAGTAGACCTCAGTCACCTACATCTATTCAAGACACAGTCCCTAAACTATCATCCCTGACTCCAATCCAAATTACCTAACAGTCTATAGAGAGGACATTAGCACCACATTTAGGACATTATAGCCACATGGTACTAGTGTCCCCCACTAGGTGCTACTATCTTTAGCCCCAACTCTTTCCAACATATAGTTTTTTAAATGTGTACCCCTCTAAAGGTTGGATTGATCTCATTTTCATATCTGCACAAGTAATATAACCCTATAAATACAATTCTAATCCATATTTATTAACTATATGGGAAATAGATGCAAAATCTATTCAAACCAAAGATAAAGTTATGCAAAATCAAGGTACATTATCCCTATTATACCCTACTTTCTACATACTACCATCTACAATAACCCTCAGTCCAATTTTCAAGCATTTCAAAACTCAATCACATTCAAGGAATTTATGGCCACTCTCATTCTAGCATTCACTTGCACATAAATCAAGCACTAGGTGGGAGAACTACATCAAACTTGATCCCTCTTTGAAGTATTGGAATGTAGACAAATATCTACATATTAAGATGTTGAGGATGTCCAGTCCATCCTACTAACACACTCAAATTTAGCTCATATCACACTTACAAAGAAAACTAGGGTTTACACATAAAATCAAGATTTTTAGGTACAATACATAGCTATAGGATTTGGTCTCAAAGGAATAGAACATATAAGCACAGGTGTAGGTTCTCCCCAAAAATAGGAATAATCCCATAAAGGGGACATTATAACCACATCTTAGACACTACACATGGATAGCACTACTATCCAAACTAGGTGTTATTGTCCAGTGAATAGATGAATATCATAATTTTACTTGCAATACTCATAACTGCTCAGATCTCAAGTTTCATAACCCAAATCATCTATGACAATCTATTTTCAGCTAAGTATTTATTTAACCCTATTTATTTTTATTATTATAATGTCAATCTAGGTCAAAATGATTTAAAAATAAGTAAGTTGGTTATTGTAATTTATTTGATTGATTTAGACATCACATCCCTTTAACCAAACATAAGCAATTACTCATGTAAAACCCAAAAAGGTTAAATAATTTGGTGAACTCGTCTTACTTTGAGCATTGAAAAAAATTGTAGCTTGCATTAATTCCTATTTTTATGTAATAAATTTAAGGCTACATACTTTTGATTTTTAGATTTTATTTAGACAACCTAGATAAAATAAAATCAATTTTACATTAAGTTTTTAATTTATTTTACATCTAATTTAAATTGTTGCAAAGAAACCCCATCTTTAAAAACCCTAAACCTAGATGTTCTTAGGGTTTGTATCCTTTTTTATCCTATTTTCATTAGCTACTATTAATTAATCAAAATTTATATATTATCTTATAGTATGTCTCTTTTAATTTATTTGTTATAATTTAATTTATTTGTTATATGTCATCTAAAAAAGCTATCTCTCTTCCCTTAAGAAGTGCTAGAGTATGTGGTAATCCTATAGATCACATTTAGATTCCATCTATTTGACTCTATAACAAGGACAAAGAACCAATTAAAACTTTAGATATGAATACTTCACATCCTAATTATGTGGAATTCAATGAAAATACATTTAAGGATGAGCAATCTAACCAAGAACAAGATCAGGTCCATATTGAGGATCAAGACACAATACCTCCACTTAATGACAATGATATAGTTGTGAATAAAGATGAGTTATTATAAGGATTTAGAAATATAATTTAGGAACAAACCCAAGATCATGTAAATATTTTATGGGCTATATTATAAATTAAGAATAAAAATAATAATGGTCAATCTTTACCCCTCTAATTAATGATGTTGTTACATCTTTAGTGGGGCCCACTCAACCAACTCTAATAACCCAACCAAAACTTGTAATTTTACCATCAATGATAACTAATCCACTTTTGGATAATTCTTCTCCTTCTAATGTATAATCCCTTTTGCATTGGGTTCTTTCTCTACAATCTAAGGTGTTACATCTTGAGTAAGGAGTAGTTAAGCCTTCTCATGCCTTGGATTCCAACATTCTATTGCATACACCATTGGCACATCACATTGTGGAAACTCCTTTTCCATCTAATTTTGTATCACCTAATCTCACATTATATGATGACAAGGGTGACCCAAAGCATCACCTTTAATCCTTTCATGCATCATGCTTGGACTATATGTCCAAAGATTGGCTTCTTATGAAGTTATTTCCATGCAGTCTCAAAGATTATGCCTTATAGTGGTTCTATGATTTGCCTAGCCAATATATCATAACATTCAATATTTTATCAAATATGTTCTTAGCACACTTATTTATCAACATAAGTGACAACATATCATATGCACAGTGGCATGGCTAAAACAAAGGTCAAATGAGCCAATAGTTAATTATGTCTTATGATATAAGATAATCTTACCAAAATGGACTTGCCCCATGGTAGAGAGAGAGCTTCAAGATATATTCAAATAGAGTCTAATACCAACACTTAATGAAGTAATCTTATTCAAGAATTTTCCCACATTTATAGATATGTGCCACATAGTTAAAGAATAAGAGGTTAAGCTTTTAGCAATGCGTAAACTCAAATATACAAATGGATCAGATTCAACTATTAAGAGTTAAAACAAACCTCCATATAAGTTCAATACCATAGAAAAAAAAATAGATCAAAATACAATAGTCAATTTAGCTTCAAATCCTTCTCCTAAATTGGTTTTATTAGTTTCTTAGTGTAGAGTATTTACTAATCTACCAAAGTCACCAGCATGAGTTCTACAGTAACTACTAGAATGCAATGTCATATCTCACCCTCACCTTAAAGATTTTGATACACCATGGCATATTTCAAAGAGTTATGATTAAAATGCATTCTATGAGTATCATATGACACCAGGACATACCACTAATAGATGCATTAGCCTAAATCATAAGTTATAGGATCTTATTAACATAAACATTATTGATGTGGGCACACCCATAGAGGTACCAAAACAATAAATAGAGGAAAAGGCACTTAAGATATTTTCATATCCTTTCCCTAAGCATATATATAATGAGGTAGGGGCACATTAAGTGTTCATTATACATATTGAGCTCATCTACTGCCAACTTCCTATCACATAGTTACAGAGGAGACACATCGCTTACATAATATTATAGGCATGTATCATACTATAGTTCCACCTAGACCACTTATAACATTTTTAGAGAAGGTGATTCTGAAAAATGGCATACATTTATTTTTTCTCTTTATACGAGCATATATAGACCACCATCTTATTCATAGTGTCATGGTTGACAATGGGTCAAGTATAAACATGTGCACCATGACACTCCTATAGTACTTAGGCTACATAGAGTGGGATATATTCCCTATAGATAAAATTATTAGTGGTTTTAGTGGTAATTTTTAAAACTCCATTGAAGAGATAATGCTTCCAATACAGTTGGGACCAACACACATAGCCACTCAATTTCTATTAATACCTAGTGTGGGTGTATTTGACATTTTATTGGCTAGGTCATGGTTATAGCAGCTCAAATCCGTCTCATCTATAGTACACAGATGCCTCAAGTATATACATGCTAAATAGGTGGTTAAGATTGAGGGTGTCCCATATGAGTATCCTCTTCCCATCCCATAGGCAGTTTCAGCCTAGATTATAATCACACTTCTAGCATCAACACTAGTTTTAGTTCTAATTTCATAACCATATATTGCATGACTATCCATTTTAGTAGAGATTATAGCTCCTATGTATACATCATAGTGTTCAAAAAATTCCTTAGAGTAGGCTAGGTCTACTTTTATAGTGTCTACATGCATGTATACTCTCCCTCGAAGATAATTACTAGAGATACCATTGCATCAAAGATATTTTACAGATTCTAGAGTACCTCCCTCTACATAGTTCACATTGAGATCAATTATATTAAGTTCTATGTATTTTTATCATAGGGCACATACATCACCTACAGCTTCTACATCTACCAGATGGGTACCCTAGACCCCTACAATTCACAAGGCATCACAGTCAGTGCCATAACATCATAGCATCAGTACTCAAATAGATTCAAGTTCATATTCTAAATCACACTAGATCATGGGATAACATCTACCCTTTTACACTATATGCACGATCATTTTTCCACTCTTTGAAATAGGTAATGGTGATAGTCTCATGAGATTCATTGGTTAGTATGGTTTCTACCCTTGTACATAATTCCTTCTCTCTCTCACTTTTTTTATAGTCTAGATCATTTATATTAGTACACCAGGTAAAATACATATTCTTTTAGATATAATCATGGGTTTGGTAGTTATGTTTAGATTTAGCTCAGATTTAGTCATTTCAATCCAAATTCATACCAGTTATTCAAACTTATTTTCATGATTCATGGAATGATCATTCATACATTCATATTAGTACATATATTTAGCTATTTCATGTGATTAAGGAATCCAAGAAGGGTGGTTAGATCATATCTTAGCTTCACAATGAAAAGAAATCAAAATGAAAACAAACACACTAACAAGCATAACACTATCTTGCCTAGATCAAAGGGAGGTTCATGGTGAAGAAAAAAATTGAAAAATCACAAATAAAATTCAAGAAAACATACCTCCCTTACCTACATTTAATTCTCCAAAAGATTTCTTCATTTGGCTTGCTCAGCTTGTGCACAAGATATCTTTGGCAAATGGAGTTGTGTGGCTCCTTCTCCCCTTGGCACCATGGTTTGGTTCATACTAGATTGATGTATCTTTATGGCTTGTCTTGTGATTTTATAATTATAACACTAATGTCATGCAAACTTTCTATAAATCTAGCATTATAACATTACTATGCTCAAGCTCTCACTCTTCATAGGCAATGGCTTCTATTTATAGTTTTAGCAACTAACCTCAACCCATGGTGAGTTAAGGTGTATTTGGGGCTTAGAATGGGTTCAAACTTTACCTTTGTGAGTTAATTAACCTTAATGGAGTTAAAATTTGTCAAATGGTCATGATTAGTAATGAATAGGCATGGGTGGCATATTTTGGATATTTGACAACTCACAAAAAGGTAATTATGAATTCCTAGGACATTATTTGCTTTTTGAATTTCCTTTTTGATAATTCATTTAATTTCTCATGGTTAATTTAATTTAGGCATTTGATTTAAATTTGCACTTTAATTAATTCTATTTAAGCTTTTAGACATTTTGAAAGATTTGAATTAAATTGATGTGTGCATTTGTCCCATTTAAATGTTTTATAAGCCAAATTGTATTTTATGAAGCTAAATTTGGGACAGTGATTCTTAGACTAGATATTCAAAGTTTGGTAAGAATCAATCTAAAGTCTAGTATGAAGCCATTGGTGGCCAATTTTAGATGTGTATAGTTTTTTCCTATTTGGAAAGGCTCTACAAACCATAAGCATAGTAATATCTTCTCAAATATTGAAAAGGTATTATTATGTTTATGACTTCAATGAAAATTAATGAATTATTGGGTACCCCCTCAAGGGAGTGGTTGGTAAAATGGGTCGATAAACGGTCCTTCAAAATAAGAAAATGAGTGGACCAAATATATGGAAACATAATGATTTGCCCAAAGGTAGTCAGAATAATTGAGAATGCAAGTGGGATGGTGTACAATGGTTTGCCCAAAGATGGTTATAAGCATTGTACCCTAATAGTGGAAAATATGATATGAAAGATGCAAGTGGGATGGTATACAATGATTTTCCCATAGGTGTTTATAATCATTAGTATCTTGATAGTGGAAAACAAGCCATAGATGGTGGGAAGAATGTGAATGATCTGCCCAAATGTGGTTATAATCATTA
Source organism: Torreya grandis (assembly GCA_037957365.1). NCBI lineage: Eukaryota > Viridiplantae > Streptophyta > Pinopsida > Cupressales > Taxaceae > Torreya > Torreya grandis. Next base: position 90,936 of record JARHVA010001627.1, read on the forward strand.
ACCCTCAAATTGGTGAAAACATAATGATTTACCCAAAGGTGGCTATAATCACTAGAAATGAAAGTGGGATGGTGTACAATGGTTTTCCCAAAGGTGGTTATAAGCATTGTACCATAATAGTGGCAAACAAGTAAAAACATAATGATTTTCCCAAAGGTAGTTAGAATCATTGAGAATGCAAGTGGGGCAATATACAAAGGTTTGCCCAAAGGCAGTTATAAGCATTATATCTTGATAGTGTTAAACATGATATAAAATTATGATGTCAAAGTGATACAAAGGAGAAAGATGAATTAGGCAACTTACTATTATGGAGATGCTCATCCAAACTAACAAGGAGAAAAGTCTTTCATGGATTAATTACTCTATTTGGGATATGATTTGGCTTAGTTTGGGACTATTACTAAAGTTAGTGTCAAGGAAATATCATCATTGCATTTGTCATGTAGATTCCTCTAAGATGATTTTTATTATAGCATGTGATGGTAGGCATCATGATAGAACACCATGAGGACTTGGTTAAAATATACATAAAAACCAACACCTGATCGAATACTCAATTAAAAATAAGCACCAATCATAAAAACCATGATGACAATGTTAATGTATGAATATAGATTGATTCAAAAATAGTGCAAAAGGAATCAACCAATGAATTCACATAGACTAAATCAAGTCAAAGATACTAAAAGTAAACAAACATGCACACAAACAAATAAAATAAAAAGAAACAAAAAAATAATGTGACACAAACAAGACTACAAACATTGCCCCTATAAAATAGTAGATAACATAACAAATAAACAAAATGGGGGAATAGAAGAAATGGAAGGGGGTGGTTGAGCTATCTCCATATGCACTAGGTAAGTAGACATTGCCTACATAGTAATATAGATATAATATCCAACAAAATAGTAGGCCTAATGTATTTCTCCCAAGAAATGAGATTGGAGAAACATGATGAGAAAGAAAACATGATGAATGTGATAGAAGAATATGGGAATAAAATCTCAAAATGGTGAGATCATGGGATAAAAAGGCCAAAAAGGATGGGGAAACTAAATGACAAGTGATTTTTTATGACTTATTAAGGTTTCCTAAAATCCTTAAGGTAAAGAAGTGGTCAATGTTTTTGGTTTTTATAAATCAATTTTACAAATGTTTTTGGAATTTTAGAGTATCTCAACTCAATTGAGAGTGACAAGATACTAAATGGTCCAAGCTCACAAAATGGCAAGAGTTTTAAAACTTATAATTGCTCTTAAAATGGCAAGAGCATTTAAACTTAAATATTGCTCATAAAATGGTGAGAGTGTTCAAACTTAAATATTTCTTGTAAAATGGTGAGATCCTAGTGAAGGGGGACTGAGTTAACCTTAAAAATTATCGAGCACTATCCAAATATTCTTAAAATGGCCTCAAGTCATAGTAGTTCTACCTTACAATAGAGGAATCTGACTAGTGTAGTAGCCAATTAAAATAAAATAGGAATAGTTGGCATAATGGCATAATATAGAATAGGAATGGCAAAGTTGGTATGTCAAGGAATAATAAACAATGTTACCCCTAGTTTTCCCATAGGTAGTTATAACTAAGAAACAACAACATAGATCAATAATACTAGTTTGCCCATAGGTAGTTATAATTAGTAGTAAGACTAGTGAGACATTGATTTGCCCAAAGGTAGTTATAATCAGGGTCATACAATCAAACCATGATAAATAACAAAATAAGAAAATAAAGGATGTAAATGCCAAACTTCTATCATATTGCTCTAAAATATGACCTCTATCTAGAATTTTTGAAACAACTAATGAAATTGATCTAATTCTTCATGCTAAAAGTAGAACCAATGGATAAACTAAGGTTAAATGGGCTAGGTAGGTAGGGTCAAAACATGTTTGTTGGTTGATAGAAAAGATTTTGTAGAACAGAATGGTAAAATGGAAAAAAGTGATAGAATGATAGGATGGTATGGTACAAAGAATAATGTTAATAATATGGTACAACTTGAAATGGTCCTGACAGTTAATACACCAAGTCACTCAAGTGAAATAATGATTGAGGTGTATAATGTCCATTGGCTCATCAAGTTTGTCTCCATCTGGTGTGGTGAGCCTGTATGCTTCAACATCATAATGTATAATAATGATGAAAATACCAACCTAATTGGGTTTGAACTTGCCTTTATTCTTCTTCTCAACTATGGTATTCTTTCAATTCTCTTTAAGGACAAGATCACCAAGATCCAATTCTCTATATTTCACACACTGATTGTATTGGCCACAAAGTCGATTATGGTATGCTTGAAGGTGGTTTACTATGGCCAATCACTTCTCATCAAGTAACTCTAGCTATTGTAGGTAATTTACTCGATAGTATTCATTGTCCAGTACATTTTTCAAAGATATACAAAAGCAAGGTAACTTGACCTTAATGGGAAGAATGGATTCAATACCATAACCAAGTGAGTATGGAATGGCATCTATGGGAGTGTAGTGATTGGTATGGTATGCCTAGAGGTAACATAATATCTTTAGGTGGAAATTATGACCAGTGTCATTAACAATCTTTTTAAGGATGCTGACAATGGTCTTGTTTGATATTTCTACCTGGCTGTTACCTTGAGAGTAATATGCCATGGAAAAATGTTGAGTAATCTTATACTTGGCACACAGAAATTTGACATCCTTATTTTTTAATGATCTACCATTATAAGATATAATTTCAGAGGGGATACCATAATAATAGATGAGATGGTTGAAGATGAATTTATAAATTTGCTTTCTAGTCATGTAAGTGAAGGGTATAGCTTCAACCCACTTAGTGAAGTATTTGGTGGTGATAAGGATATGTTTATGTCTATTAGATGAGGTTGGCTTTATCTTTCTAATGATATTGAGGCCCCATGTAGCAAATGGCCATGGTGTTAACATTAATTTTAGAGTCTTGGTTATGGAATGAATCAGATTGGCATGTCATTGACATTTATCCCATCTTTTCACATATGTAGTTGCATTTACATCCATCATTGGCCAATAATACCCAATACACAAGAGATTTTTGGATAGGATGGCCCCATAGGTGTGGGATCCACTACCCCTTTGTGAACTTCTTGTAATGCTAGTGTAGATTATATTTAAGGTAAACAATGAAGTAGAGTTTCATTTAAACTATGGTAGTATAGGGTTGGTTTAAGTAAGGTATAACATTGGGCATGATGGATGAAGGCTTTGGATTGTTTGTAAGATAATTCTGGTGGCATAATCTGGTCATGGAGGTAGGTGTAAAGGTTTGAATACCAAGTAGAGCTAGGACCAATAATATCATGGATCATTATGATGGTTGATGGTTCATGAGCTAGCACTATCAAATTTTCAATGAGAAACTAGTATTCTTTGGATGTATCTATTTATCAAATGAGTGACTTAATGGTAGTAATCATATTTTTTATTCTATTACTAGCCCTTGCTATATGTTCAAACTAGATGTCAGTAATTTATTGGTTGAGAGTGTTGACCATGGCCTTATAAGGAACCAGCTTATCATCTTTGGTCTAAATATGATCTATAACCTGATTGATGATTAAGAACCATTATTAACCTTTAGATGATGTATGTTCCATTGTACTACCTATTGAATCCCTGCAATGAGTGCTTCATATTTGATAATGTTATTAGTATAAATAAAGTTGATTTTTAATGATTTAGGGATTAAATCCCCCTGTGGATTGATAAATACAAGGCCTACCCCCAATCCATGTGTTATTAATGAATGATCAAAACATATCTTCCAGTGCTTCTCCTCAAGATGTGTTTAAATGATGGTCATGATGGATTCATCAAAAAATTGGAAAGTTAGCAGCTCTATGTCTGTAAGGGGTGCTTTAGCAAGCTAATCTATAATAACTTACCCCTTTATGGCTTTTTGGTTGGCATACTCTATCTCAAACTCATTGAGAAGCATGATTCATTTGGCCATGTGGCCTTGTAGCGCTATCTTAGACAGTAGATACTTGAGTGGATCTACTTTTGAAATGACCATGGTCTTTTTATTCAACATGTAATGTCATAGTTTATGAGCTGCAAAGACCATGGCTAAATAAGCTATTTCAATGGGCATATAATTTTGCTTATACACTAATAGGGTATGACATAGATAGTACATAGCATGCTCTTTTCCATTATCATCATGTTGATCTGGAAGTGCACCTAGGGCTTTGTCTGTCATTGATAGGTATAGAAGGAATGTTTTCCCTAGCATATGGGGCAATAAAACTAGTGGATTTTGAAGATAATCCTATAAATATTGAAAATATTTTTGACAATCATCATCCAAAATAAATGTGATACCCTTCTTCAAAATATGTGTGAAAGAATGAAAATTATCAGCCAATTGAGATATGAAGCATCTAATAGACTATATCTTGCCCTACAAACTATGGAGCTACTTCAAAATGGTCAATGGTGGCATGTTTGTTATGGATCATACTTTGGCTAGATCAAATTTAAATACCCCTATAAGATATAATGAATCCAAGAAATTTACCTGAAGTGATGCTAAAAACACATTTCTTAGGTTTGAACCTAACTTTGTATTCCTGTAGTCACTCAAATATCCTCCTCAATGTTGTTGGATGATCAGCCTTGGTCTTTGATTTGCCTAGTATTTCATCAACATAATATTCAACAATATCATGCATCATATCATGAAATATGACTATCATGGCTCTTTGATAGGTGGCCCCTATATTTTTGAGATCAAATGGCATAACCTCATAATAAAATGTTCCCCACAAAGTGGTGAACCTTGTTTTATGTTGGTCTTCTTATGTTATTTAGATCTGATTGTAGATTAAAAATACATCCATCAATGAAATCATCTCATAACCTACTATGGATTCAACTATCATGTCAATGTTTGGTAATGGAAATCCATCCTTTGGGTGAGATTTTTTAATGTCCCTAAAATTAGTACAGACTTTGATTCCTTCTGGATTTTTACTAACTGGCACTAAATTAGAAATCCATTCAAAATAGTCAATTGGCCTAATACATCTTGCTTCCAAGAGATTTTCCAACTCTTTCTTCACAATATAGTAATGTGAGGATGCATTTTTTGTAACTTTTATTTAACAAGTTTGACATCAGGATGTACCACAAGGTGGTGAATAACCAAGGCAGGGTTCAAACCAGGCATGTTAGAATAGGCCTATGAAAATATATCTATAAATTCCCTTAAAAGGGTTGTAAGGACTTCACACTCTTTATTGAGGGATGTGCCTAATTTGATCCATTTCAGGTTATCTAGAGTCTCAATGTTTACCTTTGAATTATCTTCCACTAGAAAGGTCAACTCGTATTCAAGAATAGTGGGCAAAGATTTGAACTATTTGGCTATGTTAGAGTCCTCTATTAAGATTGGTTCTTCAATTTCTCCTACACATGATGAATCAAAATCCCCTAAGGGTAGGGATGGCCATATAAAAAATGTGGTTGTAAACTCTTGGATTATGAAATCAAATGCATGTTGTTCTTCAAGACTAAATTTAGACCCATAGGCAAGTTCATCATTGTTGGTATCTTGAATGGTTTGATCAAAATTCTATTCTTATTCAATACTAAACTCAGACCCATATACAATTTCATCATTGGTGGTCTCTTGGTCTATATTTTAATAAGGTTGAACACTCCCATATAATGGCACCTGAAATAGGTTTTCATTATTAGACTAGCTTTTATCTTTACTTTTACCTTGGTTGAAAAGTGCCTCAAAGAGGTTTTCACTTTGGCACCTCAATGTTTTATTTATTTATTTTTGGCTAAGGGTGTTCACCCACTCTCCAAAATAGGCTTCAAGATACAAATTGATTAAGAACCCTTTTTTTCAGTCTCCCAATGGAACATTATCTCTAAGGCCTAGAAAATTATAGAAGGCCTCATCATTTTAGAACTTGTCAACCAACACGTTGGATTCTTATTAGCCCCAGTCTGTCAGTGGGGATAATATAATGGTAGTGGGTTATGATGAATAATTGGTTAAAGGGTACAAATGGAATTATTTTTAAACAAATTGGTATGGACTAGGTCAATGAATGGGCTATAATCAGACTTTGCTTCATTGTTAACATCATCATCACTAGTTGTTGGTAATGGAACTCGAATAAGATATGTCGGGTCACCCCCAAGTAGTTTAAATCCAAGTCCATAGGTTACTTTGTACTTAGTCATAGAAATTTCCCCAAGTGTTCCCTATTGATTTGGATTGAGGCCTCCACCTTCATAGTCTTGGTTCTCCATAATCCGATTAGGAATGGGATATTTAGAACTCTTTTAACAATCAACTAATTTGTCATTATATAACCATGATTCATCACCTTCGAGAGGATCATGTTCTTGGCCAAAGGCCAGTATGAAAGTGATATGTGGTGGACTATTTTAATGGCCTTGTCCCTTTCTTTTCCATTGAATGAGTGATTTGCCTTTTGGTCTTCCAAAGGACTTGGGGTTTTGTAGAAGCTTCACAATGTGAAAGGCATCATGGGTCAAGTATTCTCCTAGGCTATTATCCAGGATAGTATAATGATTGGACATCTAAATTAGTGGCATGTGGGAAAGTGAATCAAGGGTATCAAGGTTAATGCATTTGGCCTCTGGTGAATCAACAAGTATTTTCTTTCCCTTGTCCTCCTTGGTAATTAGATTCATGCTAAAATAGTAGTTATATCTCTTGAACTCAGCCTCTAAATGTTTGTAATGTTCATATGGATTAAAATCTCCTAAAATAGTCACCTCCATTCTTGAATGGGAGAACTTGATACATTGGTACAATGTCAATGGGATTACATGAATCTCATGTATCCAAGGTCTACCCAAAAGCATGTTATATGACAAGTCGAGATCTAACACATGAAAAATTATATCCTAGGCCAAGTGTCCAATGATAACTAGCAAGTTGATGCTTTATGATTTTTGTTCTTCATTTTCATACACTTTAATGGTCATTATTTATGCTTAGAAATATATTGTTGTGTACCCAAGAAGCTTGAAGAGATTAAGAGACACAATATTCAAGCCTGATCCATTATCTATGAGGACACATTTCACTTTGTGGCATGTTATGTAAACCTCAATGTATAAAGTATTATTACGAAGTGGGTTAAGGGATGACATATCACTTTGATTAAAGGTTATTTATTGGCTTGGATCTAGGTATTCAACCAAATCTTGAAATTTTTTAGAAGATATGTCATTGGGAACTTTAGATTGGCCAAAGAATTTTGTCAAGATGTTTTTGTAGATAGTAGATGTTCGCAAAAAATCTAAAATGGATATTTGTGTTGGCATCTTTTGCAATTATTCCACAATGTCAAACATCTCTTATGGGATGGTAGGAAATGGCTTGTTTTAAGGCAAAATAATTTGTTGGATTGTGGGTGAAATATCAAATGGTTGTGGGCCTAATATGGTAATCCTTGACCATTGATCTATGACTGCACAATCAAGATAAGGTAAAGGACCAATGTTACTATCAAATGATGGTAGAGGGGGACCAAATAGGATTATTCTTGGTTGTTAGTGTACTTATGCATGGTCATGATCTAACAACAAGTTATCAGTATAAGGTCTAAACATGAGAATCATTTCTTGTTGTTTCACTTGTATATGGTCCCAGGTTAAGGAAGGGTTATTAGTATGTGTTGGTTGATTGGGTATGATTATCAATGATCTTTCCTAATTGGTACTTGGTCTTGGATTAATGGAAGTGGTATTAATTTAACCTCCTATAATATGGATTATAACTAAGTTATAGTCATGTGTAATTGCATGGTAGGTCTATTGGTCATTTATACCATTCTAACATTGGTTATATCTAATTTTTTAAAATTGTTGGTTCTTTTATTGGTTCTATTGAGTTTCTTAGTTCAGCCTTGGTTGTTGATAATATTGTTGTTGTTTTTATTACATTATTTGCTATTGCTGCTATTTTTGTTTATTATTATGTTAGGGGAAATGATTCTGATAAATTATAAGGTTTTGATTACATGTGGAAGCTCCATGATCCAATGAGATCTCTCCATTTCCCAACATATTCTCAATCACATGTTTAATTTGCACACATCACTACAAATTATGGCCATTGACTTGATGATATTCATAGAATTCATTTGGCATATACCAATCTAGATAGGTAACACCCTCGAGAAGGTCCTTTGAAATATGCCATCTAATCAAATTAATTGTGGAAATTTTGTGAAACACAGTCTTAATAGGCTCTCCAAGGTTACTAAAAACATGATGCATAGGCATAGTTTTTTTTGGAGGAGGGTTTTGTAAAGGCATAGGTTATTGTGTTTATTTCATTTGGTGCACTAGTCTATTTTGATGTATTTGTTCAAGAGGTTATTGGTTAGGAGGTATGTGTTGCAGTATAGGTTGTACAAATGGTGTTTGCACCATTTGAATATGTCATGACTCTGTTACTTCATTCCCTACAACATTTTTGTTGTGATTTAATTATTTGGGTCTGTTAAAATTATTAGCGTGGGTTTGTTATGATGCTTACACTTGGATTAGATTTTTATTCTGGCTATTAATCTAGTTTGGTTTTGGGTTTGATTTAATGAGGCTAGTTTGATGATCCCTTTGTTAATAAGGGCTCTCTTGATCAGTAAACATTTGTTATTGATCTCTTTGAATGTGTTTGCACACTACAACTCCAAATTTTAAGATATCTCAATGTGTATACTTTTGGTAAACATAATGGCTAGTTGTTTATCTGGTACACTATGGGTGAATTAGCTTGCAAGGGCTCTCCATCACTATAAATAGATTATAAAGCTTTCACCAATTTTTTGTTTAGATTATGTTAAGTCTACCAAATAAATCTCATGTTTGAGATTATAAGAGAAGTGATGCACAAACTTGTCTAAAAGATCATCAAAATCAAATACTAAGTTCTTGGGAAACTTTAGGAACCATTCCAATGCTTGTCCTACTAGGCTTCTTAGAAAAAACAACATTAGGTAAATATATTTATAAGCCATTGATTATCACGTAACAAATAATTATGTCAAATGGACCTTGGGGTCACCTTTCCCCTTGTAGTTATTAAACTTTTGTGGCTCATATGCTGGAGGAAATGGTATATTTAAGTACTCTATGTTAAAAGGGTAAGAACACACATTGTCTAACTTGAAATTTTTCATATTTTTCCCCACTTGAATGAGTGAAATTACATTATTCATTTATTATAGCTCTTGTGCAAGTAAACCAGTGGGGTCATTGGCCTATTGAGGTGAAGGTTATGCAGTCACAAGTGGATTATTTTTATAGGGGTATTTTGGAGGCATTTACTAGGGAATGTTAGATTTTTTAGGGAATAAATGAAGAATATGCATGTGTGGGTTAGGGTGCAATTATTGAAATTACACTTATGGTTATGTAATATTCTAGTTGGGATTGGGTTTGAAGGCATGATGTTGGGAACAGTGTGGTTGGGATGGAGGTATATGGCCATATTGTGCCTATTGAAGTTTAATAGGGACATGTTGTTGACTTGTCATACCTTTATGATTGAGGGGAACTTGTAAAAAAAGACCCTATCATTAAAATTGGGACATTCTACATGAAAGGTAATTGTTGCCTAATAGGTACTTGAGGAACATTGGAACCTCTTGGTTACATAAATCCCTATAGGGAAGTGGATGCATGTTGGAGATTCAACATCTATCATTGAATAATACTTGTATGTCATTAGTTAGACATCATTTGGTTTTGGATTAGCATGTTAGTCTACAACTGAAGAGGTATGTTCACTGTTATCTAGTGAGGTGAAATATTGGTCACCCTCTATTAAGGTGGTAATATGTTTTACCTTTGTTATGTGGGTATGCTTGATGGTTCCTATTATTGTGGAATATTACTCATCACCTGTTGGGGTGGAGTAATATTTGTCACATTTTATTATGGTATGATATTGGTCATTATTTGACTACTTAATCCTTATTGTTAGGTGTTTAAAGAAGCAACTGGCTGAAGATTAGAGGTAGTTGCCTAAGGTTGGGAAGTATAAACTCCTAACCCCTAAGTTTTTGGACCACTCATGGTGTTATTTAAATGCACATTCTATTATTGACTATTTTTTTGTGCTAACACCACTTTGGTTTAAATTGGGCATTACTTTCACATTATCCACTATATTCTACTCATTATTCTGCATAGAAGCATAAGACACTTCCTCTATGGTTATGGTGTTAGACATGTTTTTTCTAAAAATGTTTTGTGTAATTGGGTCAAAACCTTGATTCTCTTGAACTATAAACTCAAATAAGACTCTTTTTGAAGGGAGTGACTGAATAAGAGGTGCATTTGACATGGCCATATGATAAAAGTTATGCAATAGGTTTTAATATGTCTGGTATGTTGTTTGCATTTGAATGAATTGGTCCTCCATGAGGCCTCTTTATGTGAAAAGCATACATGTATATTGATATGACATTAGAAAAATGGAATTAGGGTTACTATAAGAGGCTTATTCATTATTCTTATTGTAAGACATGTTGTAGGGACCTCTTACTAGACTTGGAAAATTATCATGGGGAAAAGTTCCCAAAAAACTACCCCTATCTTTGTAGCTTTGTTAGGATCATAGGTTGATGGCATTGTAAAGTGATAAGGTTGATTTTGAATTTTTTCTATAATCAAATGTATGCTATCCAAATATTGGGACATCTATTATTGGTCTTGCTCCATGTATGGAAGCATGCTAACCAAATAATTGGCCAAAAGATATTGACTTTGTTCCCCTATTTGAGTGTTTTATGGTGGATAAGCATTCATCTCCCAAATAACATCATCTCCATAAGGTTATTGAACAAAGTCCTCTTGTGTGACAACATTTCCATATCCTAGATTATACATGGCTCCACTATGTGTATAGTGATACATGGTCAAATCAAATGGCAAATATTTCATGACAAGATGGGTTAGAGTTATATAAACTCTGAAAAGCTATGTCTGAAAAGATAAAAGGCTCAACTAGGTCTAACTTGGTCTAGATGTGGAGCTATATCTCCAAAATTTCAATGCAAAGATTTGGTAAAAATAGTATAACATCAAATGTCTAACATTAAATTATTCACATAAACAAGGTCAAGTAAAATGAACTAAAAACAAGATGTTAAACTCCAGGTCCAAATAGGTCTAAACTAGGAAAGGGGAAAGTTTCTAGGTCTTTTGGCCAAATGTGACATCAAAATCTAGGCTCAAAATAAGTCATATGTTAGGAATTTTGGCCAAATATAGCATCAAAATCTAGACTTGAAACAAAGGAATGATTTTTAATCTAATAAACTTGGAACATAGGCACTTGATTATATACATAAACATGATCAAATAGGTATAAGGCATTAAATAAAAGTCATTTGAAGATGGATTAATTTTGACAAATGAAGGCACAAACAATATAGTTTTCAAATTTTGGGTCAAAAATTAACCTAAGTTATGCAACCCAAAATAGAAAGATTTGTGTATTAACCCCTACATGTTGAGGCCTAAATATAAATCAATCAATGTTTGAATCTAAATTTGGAAAATTTAATCAAAGACTCAACTTAAGAAAAATTAGGCTTTATTAACAAACAAGCTAGGAAAATTTGAACATCATGATTATGCTAAACAAACATCCAACAAGGCACAAATGATTGGATCAAATAATGATAATTTAGACACAAGATATGACAAGTCAATTGAAACAATTTGAGTAGCCTAATGACATTAGTGCTCTCAAAATATTTAATAATGTTTTATTTCAAAGACTTTTAAGGCTCAAAACTTGAATTAATTTGGGTAGCACAATGTTGCCCATTTCAATCAAGTGACATAATGTTTTTGACATAAAAGTATTCTAAGTTAAATCAAGATGTCAAACAGACAACATAATGCCTCCTCAAACAACTGATTAGTGTAGACAAACAAACTTATATATGACACCGTTTAACAAATAAATTTTAGTCACAAAGTACCAAGAAAATAGAAGAATAAATGAATAAAAAACTAAGTATATCATCCTAAATCATATCAAGGTGTGGTAAGTGGGGTTGACTAAAACTTACAAGTTACGATCATCTAGATTAATCCCAAGTGTGGCTAACACAAGATAATCATCATGTTAATTGAGGTCATACCAATCAATTTATTATGCAAGGGTCTATTCCTTTGCTTGACAATAACATCCTTATACACCTTAGTGGTATCCCCTAGTTGACCAGACCTGACTTGGGACTTCATTACTAAAGGAGAGGTTAGTCAATCAACCCTTGGCTCTAATAGTATGCATTCCCATCTTTGTATACCCCATTATGGAGTGTGATTAAAACACTACCAGGATATGAAGCCCTAGGTTAATGATTCCCTAGATAACCCATGAGAGGTAATTACATCCCCTTCATAAGCCAAAATTCATGAAAATAAAGACTAGTAGAAAGACTTTAGCGTTGCCTTTAGATCACCCAATACCATATGGGTTGTAGGGAGAGCCTAGCCAACTTTCTTTCTATGCCTTGGACTAGGAACTAAATACAATGAAAAGGTGTTTTTGATCCCATGAGTTCCCTATAGGTTATGAGGGGAGAGCATACACGTGTTATTCTTTTTTTTTTAAACAAACACACATAACAAATAGTTTGCAAGCAATTGTGAGTAAAATTTGATTTTAGACACCAAATTGAAATGTGATAATGTATTTTACTTGGCTCCTTGGCTTAAGTGTAAAATCTTGAAATAATTGAACAATAAAAATTAATAAAAATCATGTATGTTCATTTTAATCCCAAGATCCAAATGTTTAATATTTAGCCTATGTTCATTTTTAAAGACCAAAAGCAAGTGTTCAAGACTTAGCCATTTTTTTAAGAGCCAACAATGAAGTGTTTTCAAATATAAGCAATCCTAACTCCTTTTAAGTACCAAAGACCAAATGTGTGAGACTTAACATGTTAATGTCAACACCAAAACAAAATGTGAGTGAATTAGTTATATTCCTTTTTAAAATCCCAAAGCAAAATGTTTTTAAACTAAAATTAGCAAATTTATGTTTCAATCAATCCTTGGACCTGCAATTGTTAGATAATATCCTTCTACTTTGAATAAATTTTGATTGTGATCAAATGAACTTTGTAAAAAGATCTCCTAGATTCTATTTTTGAACACATAGTGACCATGTTCAGTCAAAGATGACTGATGTCAGTTCAAGGCAACCGTGGCCAGTCGATCTCAAAGCGAATTGATGTCGGTCATGAAGAACCGATGCCAATCAATTAAGACTATCATTGATTACCTATGAAACCAAAGGCAACACCATAAAATATGAAAATTTTAGTTTAGTCCAAATTTAGATAAAAACTTCTCAAAACCTACAAGGAAATGATTAGACAAAGAAATTCAATGAAACCAAGAAATAACAATTAGAAACTTTAAAAAGATTCTAACTCATATTTCAAGATTTTATTAAAAATTTATAAAAATTTAAGGTATATTTATAGCATATTCTAAAAAAATAGGAGAAAACATGTGGTTTAAAAAAATCATCAAAAATGGAGTTTGTATGACCCCAAATGAAGCTCTAAAAGATGGCATATTAGCTTATTGTCCTACACAGTGATCAAGCTCAATTATGAGATGCACACAGTGATTGAGGTAGGTTATATACGACTGATGTTATTTATTTTATAACCCATTCTAGTTACATAAAACTAATTTTGGTCTCTATGTAAACTCAAGTGAGCAAAAAAATTTAAAATATGGGAAAATCAAAGCTAAAACTACAATTTTGATGATATTCAAGCATTATTTTGATGGTTTATGAATTACATCTTCATATCCTTGTTATGTGGGGTGCTCATGGTCCCACTAGGCATTCCATTTGTGATCAAGTAATCCAATAAGGGTGGTTAGATCATTTATTAGCTTCGTAATGAAAATAAATTGAAATGAAAATAAACACACTAACAAGCATAACACTATCTTACCTAGATCAAAGGGAGGAGCATGGTGAGGAAAACTAATTGACAAATCCCAAATAAAATGCAAGAAAACATACCTTCCTTACCTTCTGTGATTATTCTAATAGATTTATTCTTTTGGCTTGCTTGGCTTGTGCTCAAGATATCTTTGGCAAATGGAGTTGTGTAGCTCCTTCTCACCTTGACACCATAGTTTGGATCATACTAGCTTAAAGTAGCTTCATGGATTGGCTTGTGATTTTGGAATTATAACACTAATGTCATGTAAACTTGCTCTAAATCTAGCATTATAACATTACTATGCTCAACCTCTCATTCTTCATAGACAATGGCTTCTATTTATAGGTTTAGCAACTAACCTCAACCTAGGGTGAGTTAAGGTATAGTTGGGGATTAGAATGGGTTCAAACTTTAAATTTGTGAGTTATTTAACCCCAATGGAGTTAACAGGTGTCAAATGGTAATGATTATCAATGAACAAGCATGGGTGGGATATTTTGGATAGTTGACAACTCACAAAAATGTAATTATGAACTCCTATGATATTCTTTGCTTTTTGAATTTCCCTTTTGATAATTCATTTAATTGATCATGGTTAATTCAATTTAGGCATTTGATTTAAATTTACACTTTAATTAATTTTATTTAGGATTTTGACATTTTTAAAGATTTGAATTAGTTTTATGTGTGCATTTATCCCATTTAATTGTTTTATAAGACAAATTGTATTTAATGAAGATAAATTTGAGATGTTTAGTGATTCTTAGACTAGATATTTAAAGGTTGGTAAGAATCAGTCTAAATTCTGGTATGAAGCCCTTGGTGGCCAATTTTAGATGTCTAAATTACACACTTGATTCAGATTTAGTATACTTAGAGACCATATTCGGTGCATGTGCATGACACATCATTTCTATATACTCAACTTTAGTCAAGTTGATCAAATGGAATGGAAAACTCCATGGCATTCTCTATGATGTATACACTTGCTATCACATTCTAATTTATCACTAGATTCATGAATTACTCCATCTAAAGTGGCTGGAATTATTGAGTGACATAGAGCCACCTAATATACTCGAGTGGATGCAGAGTTGAATACACAGTTAGATTAATCAGTTAGATACTTTTAGAACTTTATGTAGTATAGTTACATATGCATCTACTTCACACATGGGGAAATGATTGATTCATGGCCTACTTGAGTTCTTGATCCACTTACATGAGAGGGTTAAACACACATATAGTCTTATCTAATTTATTCACATAAATTAAGATCCACCAAGCAAGGACAGGTAATGATGGAGATAAAGCTAGATTGAGTTATTAATCCACCCATATGAGGATTGAGCAAGCCATCAGCTTAGTTTAAGTTATTCAATTAAATGATCACTATGTAATTCACACATGTAGGTTGTCACTAAGTTTATGTATTGGTTTATATACCTAATGAGGTGTATTTGTTCTTTTTCTCTCTCTTTACTTAGTTATTTCATTTTAGCATAGTCTTTTACTTTTCATTATCTCATTAATAAGGATTGATTTTTGCATGTTTCATTGCAGGGCATTGTTTGGGATCATGTTTCACATACATAGAACCAAATTCACATATTCAAACTCAACTACATGGGCTTCACCTCCAAGGCAAGTCTAGGTATACTTATTTTTCATTTATACTAGTCATTTAGCTTTGTTACATTACTAAAAGAAATGAGGGGAAAATGTAATCACCTAAAAGTGGTAATTAGATGTTAAGAGCGTCACTTCAGTTAATCTATCCCTAGACTATCCATAGACCTATCATAGAGCCTTAGGCTTACATTTCCATTCATTCAACAAACTTTAAAAACTTGCATCTAATTAAGACACGGTCCCTGAACTATCATCCCTGACTCCAATCCAAATTGCTTAACAGTCCATTTAGAGGACATTAGCACTAGATTTAGGACACTACAACCACATGGCACTAGTGTCCCTAATTGGGAACTATTATCCTTAGCCCCAGCTCTTCCCAATCGATAGTTTTTCAAATGTGTTCCCTTCCTAAGGTTGGCCTAAGTTCATTTTTTTATTTGCATAAGTAACATAACCCTATAAATACAAGTCTAATCCATCTCTATTCACTATATGGGAAATAGATGCAAAATTTATTCCAACCAAAGATAAAGTTGTGCAAAATCAAGGTACATTATCTCTATTCTACCCTAGTTTCTGCATACTACCATCTACAGCAACCCTAATTCTAGTTTTCAATCATTTCAAAATTTAAGCACATTCAAGGCATCCAAGACCACTCTCAATCTAGCATTCACTTGTACATACATCAAGCACTAGGAGAACTAAATCAGACTTGATCCTTCTTTGGAGTATTGTTATATAGGCAACTCTCTATATAGTGGGATGTTGAGGATATCTAGTCCATCCTACTAACACACTCAAATCTTGCTCATATCACACTTGTAGAGAGAAATAGGGTTTGCACATAAAATCAAGCTTTCTAGGTACAATAAATAGCTAAAAGCTTTGGTCTCAAAGGAATAGAACACACAAACATAGGTGTAGGTTATCCCCAAAAATAGGAACAATCCCACAAAGGGCACATTAGTGCCACATCTTGGACACTACATATGGATGGCACTATTGTCCAAATAGGGTGCTACTATCTAGTGAATAGATGAATATCATAATCCTTCTTGTGACACTCAAAACTACTCAAATCTCAAGTTTTAGAACCCAAATCATCTACAATAGTCTATTTTCAGCTAAGTCTTTATTTAACCCTATGTATTGTTATTATTGGAAAGTCAATCAAGGTTAAAATGATTTGCAAATTAGTAGGTTAATTATTTTATTTCATTTAAATGATTTAGACATCTCATCCCTTTAACCAAACATAGGCAATTACTTGTATAAAACCTAAAAAGGTTAAGTAAAAACACAACAAAACATTAATAAATAAACAAATATAAAAAAGAATTAATAAACAAATACAAAACAAAATACCAATAAAAATAAATGATGGAACAATAAAACACTAATAAAAAACAAATAAAGACACAAAAAAACACCAATAAAAGAAACATAAACAAATAAAGTGAATAAAACAATCAAAAACAACTAAAAAATCCAAAGCAAAGCAAAGCAAAGTGCAGTAAGCAAACTACTCTAGGCACACAAAAACAAACAAACACAAGTAATGGTTAATCACAATGTTAGTACAAAAAAAAAAAAAATTGGTCATGCATGTGTAATAGAGGTGTTATGCTATATGACAATGTGATACCTAAGCTAAGTGGCAATGACAATAATATAATAACATATGAATGATGGGTGAAAATTTTCCCCTAGGCTATAAGGAAACAATGACACAAATAAAAAGTTATCCTAAGCTATAGAGGATAACAAAATAAAATAAATAGAATGGGGGGGGGGGGGAGGGGGGTGTAAAGGAAAAGGAAGGAGTAGTTGAGCTAACTCCAGATGCACTAGGAAAGTGGGTGTTGCCTACATAGTTTCATGGACATAATATCCAACATGAACTTCAGTGCCAATCTAGTTCTCTTAGGATATAGGAGAGAAGAAAATTGATGATAAGTAAATATCATTTGGAGTATAGATGAATATGGGAATGGTCTCGCAAAATAGTGAGTGTGTGAGAAAAGAGGGATGATGTTCACAATCATAAAAGTGTCAACAAAAACAAAGCACACAAGTTTGAGAGTATGGTTTAGGCTAAACCATACTAAAAGGAAAGGGATGAGTATCCAAAAATGAACTGAATTGAGAGTTTAGAGTGTCTACTACATTTAAGGCTATGAAAGTGAACAAGCTCATTAAATAGTGAGAGCATAAATAACTCACAAAATGGTGAGAGCATAAGAAGAGCTAAGGATGCAACAATGAATTTGGTTCAAATAAACAATGCACATAATGATGACTCATAAAATGGTAAGAGTGTATTTGGTTTGCTCACAAAATGGTGAGAGTGCTCAGGATTAGAATAAACAAAGGTACAAGGCAATGTTTTTGGTATTTTTTCATATCAGTTTTCTAATGTTTTTTGTGTTTTTGAGATAAGCAATACATAAGATGAACAAAGGTATAAGGAACGACCTATCTTAGGATATTTCACTTTCATAGGTAATATTTTAAATAATAGCTAAACTGACTACAATGGGGTCTGACAACTAAACTAGTTACAACAGGGCATGATCCATATGAAGGTAATGGTAAATACCAAGCAATATAAAAATAAGAATAGAATAGTGCACAATGTTAAAGAAATCCCAAAGAACCATCCAACAGGCAAAAACTATGTGTTGTCATACCATGATACACTTTTCTATGAAAGAAGCTATATATACTGATCAAACTAAACTACCTCATAGAATAATTTCTAAATGTGTGTAGAATGCCTATGAATCATAATCAGGATCATAATTGGTGTTGGATAAAATGGTCTAGGTTACAATGGTCCAAGTGAAAGTAGAATTGGTCTAGGTATAATGGAATAAAAATGGTCTAGGTTACAATGGTCTAGAGTGAAATGGTTTAGTTTATAATGGTATAGAGTTACAACGGTCCAAAATGAAATGGTATAGGGTGGAATAGTATAGGGTACAATGGTCTAGGTTAAAATGGTCAAGATTATAAGTATGATGAAATAATAAACAATATCAGCATAAGGTGCCCCCAAGTAAGGGATCTTATAAACAATGGTTCAAAAAGGTTGTTAAGCATAGAAATGCTTGAGATGTACAATGTTCATCGGTTTTTTGAGCTCTTCACCCACTGGAGTAGCCAATTTGTATGCCCCTAAGCCATAGTTTGTTGTGACCACATATGGGCCCAGCTAATTAGGCTAAAAATTACCCTTCTTACATTTAGCATTAGTATTCTTTTGGTTCTCCTTCGAGACCAAGTTTCTAACTTTAAACTCTTGAGGGAGAATGCATTTATTATAGCTATGATGCACCCTATTCTAATATTCTCTTAATTTTTCTAGGGAAACCAAATGCTTGCCATCAAGAAGTTCTAGCTCTTGTAATCTAGAAACTCTATAATATTTGTCATCAATAATGTTCTCCAAAGAGACTTGCAATAAAGGTAGCTCGACTATCACCAGGATAATAGCCTTTATGTTAAACACTAGGGAATATGGAGTGGCTCATATAGGGGTATTATGACTAGTGTGATAGGTCCAAGGGGTGGGAAATATTTTCAAGTGTTAATTATAGCTAGCCTCATTGGCAATATTCTTAAAGATTGTGACAATGGTTTTGTTAGATATCTCAACTTGATCATTACCTTATGGGTTATATGGTGTGGACTTTTTGTGTTTAATTTTGAACATGGTATAGAGGGATTTAACATCCTTATTCACAAATGAACCCCCATTATTAGATATAATTTAGGTTGGGATACTATAATGATAGATGATATGGTAATGGATAAACATGGTAATTTGCCTCCTAGTTACATAAGCATGGTAATTTGCCTCCTAGTTACATAAGTGAGAGGAATTACCTTGATTCACTTAGTAAAACACTCCATAGTATTAAGAATGTGGTTATGGCCATTAGAAGATGTTGGGTTTATTTTCCTAATGAGATCGAGACCCTATGTAAAAAATGACCATGGTGTAGTGATTGGTTGTAGCAGTAAGGAAGGTGTGTGTATCAAATTACCATGTTGTTGGTAGGTAACACACCTCTTGACATAATTTCAAGCATTTGTTTCCTTACTAGGCCAATATTACCCTATTCTAAGGAATTTCCTAACTAATATTACACCACTAGTGTGGGCCCCACACATTCCTTTATGGACCTCCTTAAGTGTTAATGTTGATTCTCTTGAAGATAAACAGTGGATAAGCATTCCTTCATAACCCTTACAATAAAATGTGTTTTTAAGGAGGGTATAATGGGATAGGTAATGAAGGAATATCTTTTGGTGATTGTGTGAATAATCAGGAGAAAAAACTTGGTCATAAAAATAATTATAAATGTCTTGGTGCCAAGGGGGTTTAGGTGGGAGATTGGGACTAGAAATTATACAAACCCTCTCTGAATCTAGTAATACATGAATAAGTTGTAGAAGGTTCTTGATGAGAAACTAATACTCTTTAACATCACTGAAAACTTGTACCATGGACCCAATTATTTCCATTGCATTTATTGATCTATTATTGGCTTGTGGTACTTGTTCAAATTGTAAGGACTTGAAATGTGACTTGATATTATCCACAATGTGCTTTTAGGTTTTAAGCTTTTCATCTCAATTTTGATACTAGTTTGTGGTTTAGTTAATAATCAATTAAGAATCCTCATAAACCACTAATTGTCAGATATCCCATTGTATTATAAGATGAATTCCTGTAATAAGGGATTCATACTCAACCATATTATTGGTGAAATTGAAGTTGATATGAAAGGCCTTGGGGATGAGGTCCCCTTATAGTGTAACTAGTAAAATGTCAGCTCTAGATCCATGGGATGTGAAGGATCCATCAAAATATAATGTCATTGTTCAATTTCACAAGCCACTTCTTATATCATCATAATAGAATCATCTGGGAAATCAATGTGAGTGGTTGAATATATATAATAGCAGCTTCAACACATTAATATGTAATGACCTACCCTATAATAGCTTTTTGATTTTGGTATTCAACATAAAATTCATTCAAGAGCATGACCCATTTAGCCTTGTAGCCTATAATATTTTATTTACATAATAAATATTTGAGATATTCCACTTTAGCAATGACAATAGTTTTATTATTCAGCATGTAGTGTTACAACTTTTCAGAAGTGAACACCATTACCAAACAATCCTTCTCAATAGGTGAATAATTATGCTTGTATTTTATGAGTGTTAGGCTTAGATAATAGACTGCATTTTCCTTTCCTTGCTCATCATACTGGGCTAAGACTTCCCCTAGTACATGTTTTATGGTTATATAAAGAAGTAATGGTTGTCAAGTGTTGGCAGCCTCAATATTGATGGGTTGGCTAGGTATGTTTTGAGTTTTGAAAATGTTTGTTAGTATTCAATATCCCACTCAAATGTGTTTTCTTTCTTCAATAGGTGTAAAAAAGGATGACACTTGTCTGTCAAGTGTGATATAAACCTATGAATAGATTAGATTTGGCCCTACACATTGTGGAGTTATTTCAAATTGGAAGGTGGAGGTATTTCTATGATGGTCTTTACCTTAGTAATATCCACTTCCATACCTCTCTGTGATATAATGAATCCTAAAAAAATTATTGAAGTAACTCCAAATATGCACTTTTTAGGATTGAGATGAACCTTGTATTTATGAAGAATCTCAAATATTCTTTATAAAATGTTAGGATGTCTAGCACAGGTTCTTGATTTTAATAGAATGTCATCAACGTAATCCTTAACTATATCATGCATCATGTCATGTAAGATAACATTCATGGTATTTTGATAGGTGTAACCTATGTTATTCAAGCCAAAAGGTTTGACTTGGTAACAAAATGTTCCTTATGGTGTGGTGAACGTAGTCTTGTGCTAGTCTTCTAAGGCTATCTTAATTTGGTTTATACCTAGAGAAACCATCTATGAGGGATAGCATCTCATACCCTATAGTTGATTGAATAATCATATAGATGTTAGGCATAGGTAAATCATCTTTAGGACATGTTTTTTTGATATCTCAAAAATTAATACAAACACGTATGCCCTATGGCTTTTTGCTCACTGGGACTAAATTTGATATCCATTTGGAATAGTCTGGTGGTTTGATGAAGTAAGTTCCTAATAATTTGTGTAGCTCCTTCACTAATATATTAATGTTTGGTTACATCTTCCATAGTTTTTGCTTCACTGACATAGCATTTAGATGTACTACAAGTTAATGCACGACCAAGGTAAGGTTCAAACCTATCATGTCTAAGTAAGCCCATGTGAATATATCAATAAAATCCATCAGAATAGTGACAATATAGTCATGATCTTCATCAATGAGGGATTCTCTTATATAAACAATCTTGGGATCTTCATAGGCTCCCAAGTTCATTCCAATTACATTCTCTACCAGGAATGTGAAACTATCCTCTAAAATAGTGGGTAGTATTTGATCCTACTCTTCAACCACTGGTTGTGAACCCAAAAGCTCATCATAGTGAGAGGAATATAAATCTATCAATTTTGTTAATGGCTAATTGAAATTTTTCTATAAAAAGTCTAGAGTAAGAAACTTAAAGGATTTA
This sequence comes from Torreya grandis, assembly GCA_037957365.1. Classification (NCBI taxonomy): domain Eukaryota; kingdom Viridiplantae; phylum Streptophyta; class Pinopsida; order Cupressales; family Taxaceae; genus Torreya; species Torreya grandis. The sequence goes on from JARHVA010001627.1 coordinate 113,202, forward strand.
TGTTGTTCAAAAGTGTTACTGGCACTGGATGCAGAACTTGAACTTGGTAGACACTGTGCTTCCTATGGAGATGAGAAAACTTCCCCATCCAAGAGTGCCTAAAATAGGTTTTCAATCAAGGGCTTATCTTTATATTTACTATTTCCCTAATCAATGAGTACCTCAAAGAGGTTTCCACCCAAAGATCTTGATGTTTTATCTTTTATATGACCAATAAAGTTTTCCTGCTCTCCAAAGTAGGTGGCAGGGTCTAATGAGAAGTTGAATCCTTATTTGTGATCACCAAATGGAAATCCATCTCTAAGTCCCATATACTCAGTAGTAGATTACTCATTCTAAAATTCATTGATGGGTATAATAGAATATTATTGGTCCCAATCAATAAGGTTAGGATGACAAAGGGTAAGTGGATAAAGGGTTGTGATAGTCATAATGTAATTAGAATCAAGTAAATCAATGTTGCCTATCTCATTATAAGCATTATAATAGGATGTTGTGTCACTATTAGGAGTTTCTTCAATAGTTGATAAAGAGGAATCACTATCAAAATACATGAGGTCATTATCAAGTGGTATAAATCCAAGACATTGATTCATAGTAGGTTTAATGACATATAGGTGTTCCAAAATACCTTACTCATGTGGCCCTAGGCCTTTACCTACATAATCCAAACTATTTATAATTTGAATAGGGATAGGTTACTTAGGATTCTAAAAATAATTGATGAATCCATTAGCATACAACTAATGTCCTTCAATAAAGGCTTCCTAATATTGATTTGGTGAAGTGGCTGGTATAAATACCATTGGTTGTTTTTATGTGTTCTTCTTTTGCCAAATCCTATTGGAACTCTTAGGGATTTCAAAATATTTGGGTCTCCCATATGATTTGGGAGATTTGGAAAACTTTCCAATATGGAATACACCTTTTAGATGGTATGTGTAAATGTTGGCATTTTCAATGGTAAGTTGGTTTGTAATGGCTATGGGAAATGGATCAGTCAAAGTGGATGAAAGATCACTAAGGTTGATATAATTATATTTAGGTGGTTCAAAAACTATTTCTTTATTCTTCTTGGCTACAAATTCAAAACCAGGGTAATATTTATAATTTATGTATTCAGCCTCTAGATGTTTACAATAATGGTATGGGTGTAAATCAACATAAATAGTAACCTCAATTCTTGAATGGGGGAACTTGAGGCACTAATGTAAGATGGAAGGGATGGCTCACACTTTATGGATCCAAGGATAACCAAGAAGTACATTATAAGGTAGTTCAATATCCACAACATGGCATAGGGTATCATGGGTTACATGCCCAATAATGATTAGCAAGTAAATAGTCCCTAAAGACTTCCTTTTGGTGTTATCATATGTTTTGATCATGATTGTTTTAGGCTACATGTCCTTGGAGAGATATCCCAACCACTGTATCAACATTAATGACACTATATTCAGCCCTAAACCATTGTCTATAAGAACCTACTTGATCTTATGGTGAGTAATAATGACCTCAATATATAGGGGTTATTATGGCTATAGGACAAATGGAAGACATATCCTGTTAATCAAAGGTAATTTATTGGATCAGAGATAGATTCCCCGTAAGTGTTTGGAATTGGGTAGGGTTAATGTAATCAAGAATAGTGGACTATTGAAGAAAGTTATTTAATATGGTCATGTGAACTTTTGATGTATGCAAAAGATCTAAGATAGAAATATGTGCATAGGTTTTGCTTAGTTGGTCCTGAATACTATATGAATTCTCAATGGTAGGATGAGAGGGTCTGTCCTTGCTTGATATAGTGTTTTGTTTAGTATTAGGAGGCATAAGATTAAAATTTGGCTTGGTGTTGGAAGAAGGCAAAGGGCCTTGAAGGGTAACTCATGAGCTTCTAGTTTTGATTGCCCAATTTTGAGTCAGCAAGGAGTCATTGCAATTAGAAAAATTAAAAGGCATAGGGTTCAAATTTAACTTAGGAATTAAATTAGGTGAAGGACCTTGAAGGGTAACTCATGAGTGTCTAGTTATGATTGCATAATTTTGAGTTGATAAGGAGTCCTTATAATTAGAAGAAGTGGAAAGTGGTCCAAAAATAGTAACCTGCATAAATCGAGGTGCAATAGAATTTCTTGAACTCAATATAACATTACTGAATAAGAGGGTGTTGACCCTAAAATAGAGGAACCAACACTCTGAGAATAATTGGATGGGTCATATTTTTTTATTGTAATGGTGGTGATGTGATTACTAGATATATACCCCATGGTATTATTATAATCATATGGCATAGTGTTGTAACCTAGGTTAATAGCTTTGATATTATGATCCGTATTATGATTATGTTGATTAGGCTTTTGACCTTATCCTTGCACCTTTATTCTAATTATTCCTATATTGTTATTGGTTATGCTTAGGAAATGGGTTTTTGTAAATGCTAATATCCTAATTGGTGTTCTGTATTGTTTATTTCACTTTAATTTATCCACTTTTAATTAGGTTTTCAATAAGATGTTTCAATTGTATGCATCGATAAATGGCATGGCCGATAACATGATGAAAATTATAAAACTCATCTTCTTAATACCATTTGGGTTTGGGTTAATCTTAAGGAAATGGATTTGGTATAGGCCATATAAATAAATTGGTTGCCATTACCTTTTGAAATACTACCTCAATAGGTTTTCCTAGTTTATTGAATGGTCTATATTTGTTGAACCCTCTACATAGAGGTGTTCTTCACAAAGTGGTTGGTTGATTGGGTTGTACATTTGGATCTAGTGAAGCCTGCACTCTTTATACATGGTGTGATTTTTTACTCTATTACTTACCATGTTCTTTTTCTTATTAAAAACCTTAGGTTTTTATGTAGCAATAGCTTAAATAGGTGGTTAAGTTTGATTAGATGTTTGACCCTGTGAGTATATTTTCACAAGGCCATTGGTTATAAGTGCATTCTTAATTTGCATACCCTTCTCAATGATTTCCTTGAATGTGTTCGTATAAGTGACTCTTAGATTATGATCTACTTCAGGGTTTAGGTTCTATGCAAAAATATTGACTAATTACATATCTAGTAAATTGTGTTGAAAGTGACGAACTAGTACTCTCCACTATTATAGGTATGTTGTAAATATTTCTCCATCTCTTTGTCTTGATTTGCATAAGTCAACCATTGTCAACTCATGCTCAATGTTATAATATAAATGGTTAACAATTTTTTTAGATACATCATTCTAATTTATTATCGATCCTTTAGGAAATTTGAGAAGCCAATCTAATGTTTGTCTAGCCAAACTACATGGAAACAAGTAGAGAAAATAAAAGTTAGTATAGGCTACCTCTTGGCATAACATGAGAAAGGCTTAAATGTGCTATGTAGGGTCACCCTTCCCTTTGTATTATCAAACTTGGGTGCTTCAAAATGAGGTGGAAAGGGTACCTAAAGTATGCTTAAGTTAAATGGATAAGAGTATATCTTGTTAAACTTATATTTCTTGATTTTTTGCTTGTCTCAAGCCTTATGAGTATTTCTTTCAGTGAATTCCACTCTTGCATGTTTGGTGCATTTTCTGGTGGAATATAATTTTTTTGGGTAGGAATGTACCCCCTACATGCTCCTATTAAGGATAAGAACCCTTTGGCTATAATTTTGGTTTTGGTTTACCCTTTGATGTGAATAGGTCTAATGTTTTTGATTCAATGGATTTTGTTACAAATTCCTAGATGTTTGACACTGATTCTTTAGAAAGTGCTATTGTGAGCTATAGGAAATCTACTAGTTTTGGGGTACTTGTTATCAATTTACTAAAGGATGTTACCATTACTGGGTCACAAGGGGAACTTGATATGTTTGGGAATAAATTGGTAATGTGTTTTACAAAATAACCCCAACTTATGATTGTGAAGGGTCTTAAACAATGTGTTATTATGAATGGGAAAGAGTCTCCTAATACTTGAATAAAATATGATCCATATCAAGTGGAACTTAATACAAAGTATCTATGGATTTTTTCTATTCAAGAGAATCCCCAAGGTCTATAGTAGATGTAGGATCAACTAAGGCTTGTTGTATTTGGTCTAATGTTTATTTTTTCTCCCTTAAAGTGGTATTATAAATTGAACTTGAAATTAAAGATGTCGTTAGGTGTATGCAATAAAAAATGCATCAAGTCTATAAATCAATCTTAACTCAGAGAAGATAGATCCTACTTACACTTCTAATTTGGGATGCATTAGATAATCAAGAACATGGCCAATATGTGGTTCTACTAGACCTAATTAGGGGATCTATTATCACAAAAATAATACTATGGAGGGTTCCAAAGCCTCTAGTCAAGAAAAATCATGTAATAACCCTAACTAAGCCCTATATTTTTATATTCACTAAACTAATAACAAGTAAAGCAAAAGTCTAATCCAATGCTCACTAAATATTGTGGCACAAACTCGAGGTAATAAACAACAAAAGTAAACATGCATAGAAGACATATAATCATGTCAATGTGTATGGAATCCTAATGCATGGAAGATAAGTATAAATGCATATCTATATACTATTACAAAGGAAGAATAAAGTTAGGAATATTTACCTTTGAAGACAAACCTAATGAGTCATAATCTCTCCCTTAGACAAGGTGATTCACAAGAGGTTATTGTGGTATGTAAGTATGATAAGAATAAATTAGCTCTAGGCTACACAACTATGAATGCATCCAAAAGACTTCTCATAACAAGATCTATATCTCCAAATAAACTATGAAACCCTAAGCTTATTCTTCAAGTAGAATGGTGGATAATCAGATGCATAATATATCTTACTTCTTTTTCTCTTAATTAAATAATGGTAAAATAATATTGTGTATATAGGTGTATTTAACCCTAAACCCTTTCAAAAGTTTCAACTGATAGGGTTAACCCAGTTGACCTAGTACTGATATTGACAAAAGTTCACTAGGTCATAAGCTAGGTCAGCCAAGAGCCAACCTAGAACCTAAATTAATTTCACCAATAAGAGTACAAGGTTGACCCATTCAACCTAGTACTGTAAACTTTAGAAAGGGGTTTTAGGACAAGAAAAGGAGGATGGAAGGTGTAAAATTATTGGAGGAGTATACAAGAGAGAATAACAAGCTTAGGGGAATGGCTTTCAGAAAATAAGTGTGTAGATAACATGTGGCAAAAGGGACAACAATCCTGCAAAGCACCAATGGTCTACCCACCCCTTTCTCGATGCCTCCCTTAAGACATGCACTCAGAGAGATTGAGACTCAATGAGTTCTTGTAAGATAGAGAGCATCAATAATTGATAAAAGTTTGAAAATATTATGTGTGTGTATATATGCCCTACTTAAAGCTCATCACGTGTCATGTAAGTATAACACAAGATGGTGCTTCAAGAATAGAACATGATGACACATTATGTTGATGCTAAGTAAAATGTAGTAAGGAGAAAATAAGATAAATGAAAGGATAGAATTGAAAGATACATACATTAACTTACCTTAGTTTTGTAGATAAAGAATGAGATTACAAGAGATGTGAAGGCATCCAATGTGAGGAACATTATGTTTTACCTATAGAGATTAATGCAAAAAAGAACAAAAAATTGAAAATTTTAAAAGATAGGCATATATTAGTGGAAAATACTCTCTACAACATTAGGATTCTAGAACATTTTATGGTTTGGAAAAAGAGTTAATAGATACAAAGATATGAATAACTTAGGAAAGTTGGCAAATTAAGATTTGTTAAGGCAAGGTTAGAATATTGAAGGCAAATAAATGACAAAACTATGGAAAATGAATAATAAATTATTGTATAACACACTAAATCACATTGTAAAACATGTAAGAATTAATATAGAACATACTAAATCATGTTGGGAAGTATGTAAAACATGAATAATAATAATAAATGTAGAACATTCTAAATCACGTTGGGAAGCATGTAAAACATAAATGGCAAAAAGTAATGTAGAACATATTAAATAATGTTGGGAAGTATGTAAAACATGAATGAAAAAATAAATTTCAAATCAATAAAACTCCAACAAAGATATGTAAGCAATGGAAAAGTAACCCCATGTAAGATAAGCATGTCAAATCAAACATAAAGAAAAACATGAATGGCTGAAAATGAATTGTAAGTCAAGATGGAAGAAAAACATGAATAAGTTATACATAAATAAAAACATGTAAGAAATCCAAATGTCATATGTAATATAAGTGAAGTATACAAAAAATCAAAGAATAAAATGATAGATAGATGAAAATTAGAAGCTCTAAAGGATGAAAACTCAAACCTAATGCTTGTTCTGAGATACAATGTAAGAAAACACAACCACCTAATGACATGACCAATATGATAATGATATGTTATGGTAAATAAATGGTGTAATGGTGTTTTTGAGGAAGGACTATTCCTATCTAAGGCCTTACAATGCAATTCAAAAACTATAAACTAAGAGGTGTAATAAGGTAGATGTGACCAAGGATATGATCAACTAAAAGTAATACCCAACAAGGGGAACATAAGTAGAATGTGATGTAAAAAAAATATTTTGAGGCACCACATGGGTGATTTGAACATATATATCAAGAATTAGACACACTAGACAAGTGAGAATGGCTAAGAACTATCAACACAAAGGACTTAGGACACTTTGACTAATAAACACAAAGCTTGGGATAATAAGTGAAGTACATAGATCAACCCATCAAGACTATATACATGAAAATTTAAATGGACCTACCTTACCATAATGGGTTCCCCATTCCTTAGGACCCCTTATATAGCCATCAATATACTATGAATATTGGGTACTTATGTAATAAAGTAGGTGGCACTAGATAGTATATGATATAATGAGACCTCTGACCCCAATATACTAGCCTACCACACCCCAATGGACCTTGGCTCTATCATGAGGCCAAATATATAGTTTGAGCTTCAAATAAGATAGGATATGTGTCAAATATAGATCACATCTATTGGTGTGATCCAACTTTTAAGATTGTTTTTTCCTTTTAATCATTGTCTTTTGTTTATGTTTTATGATTTGTCTTTTAACTTATTTTGGATTTTTCTATTCCTCCTCCTCCATAAAATTTTAGAGATCCAAACATGAGTGAAATAGGTGACAAACATAAGAGAGCTTCCACTTGGTCACTAGAGAAAAGGACCTAAAGACCAAGGTGTCTAAAGACTCCAAGATTTGCCCGCAAATAAGTGTGAAATCTCAAAACTAATCAATGTGATCCTCAAATGAAATGAAATAAGGGAAATATGGGGATCATGAGAGATCCATCTATGTAATAATTAATACAATAATGAATATTCTCATAGCTGACCACAAGGATGTAAAATAGTGCTATCAAAAGTATGGGGCTATGCTATGATAGTCATGTCACTAAAGAATCCATACTAACCTATAATAGATCTAGCATAAGCACCAATGAAAGTAGTAGTCATCCCAAAAAGTGATTTAAAGATGTTTTCATGTGGTAATTTGTGAAGATATCCTAGTCCTATCCATGGTCTTATACTACAACTCACAAGGTGAACACCAGTGAGGTGAATGCTAAATAAGGGGGAAAATAATCATAAAGATACTAAGGCAAAGAATGACATAAAAATAAAAAAATGAAAGAGATATATAAAAACTAAAATTAAAATAAATACCAAATATAATGTGTAATTAAACCAAATAACCCAAAGGAGATAATGATCCTAGTAAAGTGTGACTAAAATAAGTAAAGTGCAAAAAAAACATGAGACAAAAAATAACTAGTAAGACCAATGCTAACATCTATATCAAAGATGCACATGTGACATACAAGTATATAAGTCTTGGAAGGTTTCTTGAAGATAAATTTGTTTGTTATTATTCATTATAGAATAATATTGGGCATCATAATAAGCCTTAATGGGTAAGTGGATGTAGGGATGGGAATCGCAAGATGCCCCAAAGTCTAAAGGGACATGTGGATGGGAATCGCAAGATGTCCCAACATGTGAGGTGGAGTGAGGTAACATTGAACCATTAGAATGATTTTCATTAGGTTGGTAGGTGTATTTGTAGATAGGTAAATGTGTTGGCTTATTAAATTTTATGGATGTGAAATGTGACATAGGATGTGTAAGAGAGGTATGAAGAGGTAAAGGAGGTAAAGGAGGACCATGTATGATATACTTTAGAGTAGGAATTTAAACTACGTACTTATTTGGTTCATGTGACTTAAGATTTTGAGGTTGAATGGATGTAACGACATGTTTAAAGTTGTTTATGTTAGCTATCCTTTCCTTATTGGTGTAGGAAGAAAGAGCAACTATGTTTTGAACAACATTAGTGGATGAGTTGTAGGTATGGGTTAATTTTTATTTTTCATTAGGTAGTTGATGTTGATGTGATTGTGGTTCTTTAGATTGAATTTAAGAAGCTTGAAGATAGTATTGATAACATTTTTTTGTGAGAGTATCAAGATTTAAATGTGGACTAAATAAGGAAGCAAGAATAAATCTGTGAAGATCATGACAAGACTCATGACAATGACCTATAGTAACATGCCACCAACAAAAAATATTAAGATTGTACCATTTTGGAGGAGGTTTGGAAGGATCAAAGTTCATGGGTTTAGAGGGTGGCAATTTATTCTTAAGTTGTTTTAGACTTAAGGGAGGGTGGGTTAGGTTAAAATTAGTTGAATTGGATGCTCCATTTTGAAGTAGGGGAGGCTTGGATAAATCAATGTTATGAGAAAATGATTGGAAAGGTTATTTAGTAGTTGTTTGAGGTGTTTTAAATTGAGTCATAAGAAATTCTTGCCTTTTTTCTTGGTCTAAGGCATCTTATAAAGTTTTATGGGAAAAGATTCAAACTTTGTATTGAAGGGGAGCTTTAAGAGCAGTAATAAAGATTTTTAAAAGAGTATCATCATTCATGTTATGGTCCACTTTGTGAGATATAAACTTCCATCATTTGATGATAGTGTGAGTAGATTCATTAAGAAGTTGCTTTGCATTGATGAAATGGCTAAGGTAATTTTTAGGAAGATCATCATGTTGGAATTCCTTCATTATAGCATTAACTAAATCCTCTAGTTGTGAGATGGAATGTCTAGAAAGTTGGTTATACCATTGAAGTGCATCACCAATAAAGGTTTTGGCTAAGATCTTCATGGTATAAAAGGTGTTAATTTAGACCCATTACTTATAGAGATTACCAAAAGACTTAATAAATATAGTAGGGTCCTTAGTCCCATCATATGTGATAGTTGGATAAATGTTTCCAATATCTATAGATGCAATGAATGAGGATAAAGGTTCATTTTTAAGATGTTAAAGCATTTTTAATTCATTAGAGGTTTAGGGATGATATTTTCATTTGCATCTCTAAGAGGAGGGACAAAATTTTCAATTGGTTGAGATATGATGACTTGAGGTGGTTGACTAGTCATGTGTAATAAATGTTTTTGTATATGCATTATTTGGGAATGATTAGTTGTTTGCATGATGTTCATTTGTTGAACTATTTGTGTAATAATTTGAGTTGTGTCAATTTTTTAATTAGTATTTGAAGGTGGGGTATTAGTGTTGTTAAGAATAAGGGTATTGGGTGGATGATTTCCAACATTGGTATTGGGAGGAGGATTCCCAACATTGGTATTGGGAGGAGGACAAGGATGAATAACCTCAACTACATTACATTGTGTAGTAATTGGTTTTGGATTAGGAAAAAGTGAAGGAAAAAAGTGAATAGTTTCATCTAAATTAATAAAATAATTGAGGTTTTGATCTAAATATTTAATTATGCAATGTCCTTGACTAATCAAAGGCTGAAAAGGTGACATCATAATGAAATAAGATGATAACCACACACAAAACAATATTGGTCAAGTATAGAGTTGACCAAGCTAACTTAGTATTATTGGATAGAAGGTGGATAAGGATATAGAGTTGAATAGGTTGATTTAGTATTGTAACCTGACTAGAAAAAGGGATATAAATTTGACTGTGTTGACTTAGTACTATAACCTGAATGGAAAAAGGGATACAAAGTTGACCAAGTTGACTTAGTTTTATAAGTAGGGAAAAACATAATCTGATAAGTATATAGAATAGACCAGGTTGACATAGTAATATAACCTAACTAGAAGAAAACAATACAAGGTCAACCAAGTTGACTTCATACTACAGGCAAGGAAAAAGATAGTCTATAAGAGACTATGTTGAATAGAATGACAATGTGCTGAAAATATGAAAAGAATTTGAAAATGTAATTTGAAGCAAGAAATGGAAGAAAATAATAAATAATTGGATTAATGAGAATGATCCAATTGGCATACAACATAAAACCTTGCACCAACGTTGGCTAATGCAAGTTTTTGCAATATAATAGACAATGAGTAGAGAGCAAGCAATCAACTGAAAAGTAAATGCTAACTAAGTGGTCATCCTGAGTGTTGTTAGATTATTATAAAGTGTTATTTTAATTGTGATAGGGAAGTTTATCGAATATAGGGAACTAAAAAGTAATATATGGATGGTTTGAAGACATTTAGGCTAAAAGAGATCTATGTTGGTGCTATGACCTTAACCTTTGGTATGTCTAAGGATATGTGTGGTTGGCTTGTGGCTTACATACCTTTTTTATATTCTTATTACATTTCTATATGTTCTTAGTTAGGTCATCCTATGGAATAACCATAGCTAAGTAGACTATATATAAGAGGTAGTAGTTAGTCTTTGATCATGATATTAAGTATTATGCTCTTATTACATTATTGTGGAGATTTCCCCCTCAAAGTGGCTCTGTTATATTATCTAGTATTCTACTTTGTTGTTAATTATTATTGTGTGATCTCTTATATTTTCTTATTTTGTGTGATATATAATTATTATGTGTGAACATCTAAGTAATTTCATTACAAGTGGTATCAAAACTTTGATTTGGGCAAGTTTCCTATGGCATTTTTTTTATCTGGTGAGGTGTAACTTCTACAAGTATAAGGAATGAAAAAACATAACTTTCAATTTGGGAAGAATTAATTTTTTCTATCAGTGTAGTATTGTTTGAAATGTTTTTTTGAAAAAAAAAATTAAGTCTGGAAAAAAAATTTCCTTTACACATTTTCAGTTGTTGGATTCATCTTGGTGAGATGATCATAATGGTATATTCTGTCGATATACTTTTTTTGGTGCCAAAATTTTTCACCCTAATACGCAAAAGTAGTCATTAGATTTGCCTTGGTGAGTTGATTATAATGGTACCATCTCTTAGTATAATTTTTTTGGGGTGAAAACCCTCCTAGGGTTTGTGCATGGAAGGTCCTACTACTTAAGGAAAAAAAGGTGGGAAATAAACTCCTAAGACTCCTTTTAGTGATGACGTAGAATCTAGAACTTTAGATCCTATTATTTCTCAACTTTAGTTTTACATAAAGGGCTTGGTATAATAGGATGAATTTTATATAAATAAAATTGATGTTTTAGGGATGCATGAAGAGATTAATTGGGTGTACACTCAATTACATCAGATCACTATGCAATTAGCTACCATGTCATCTCAGTTATAGCCAAACAACCCTCTACTTCATCATTTAGGTCTTCTTCCTCTCAACACTAATAGCTCCAATCCTAGTGTGAAATAAATACTACCAAAAGTGGACATGCATAAGTTTGATGTTAAATATCCTCTCATTTGGATTACCCAAATCAAGAATTTATTTGATCTACACCAAACTCTTAGTTCTTAGAAGGTGATAATGGTGTCTCTGTATCTTGAACCTGAGCAGTTCATTTGGTATTGCTCATTATGTGCTCAAAAGAAAAATAATGGTACTCTTGTTACATGGTTTATTTTCACTAATGATTTATTAACTCATTATCAGAATAATGTCTTTGAGAACTACTTCAACCAGTTATCCAAATTGTGTCAATGTGAATGATTATATTCATGAATTTTAGAATCTATCCTTATAGGTGGAAGACATCACTGAGACAAATTTGATTGATATTTTTCTATGTGGACTTAAAGATAGCATCCACTTGGAGATTTAGATGTTTAATCCATCATCTATATTATAATTTATCCCAAGTACATGCATGGTAGAATAAAAAGAGATGGTCAAATGGAAAACTTTCACTACTGGTCATGATCGCACCTTTCTAGCACCATCATTTCCTCAACCCACCAGATTGACACCTCAAAAAATTGAGGAGAAGCAAGTAAAATGGTTGTGTTAAGGCTATAATATAAAATTAATTAAAGGACATTGTTGTGTTTAAAAGAAGTTGTTTTACATCAAAGGTGCCAATGAGGGTGCAGATGATGAGGAAGCAATTGGTAAGGATGTAGAAGAACCTAAGGAGGAATCTAAAGACTTTTAGCCTACTATTTCCTATCATGCCCTTTCAACTATTAGTATTCCCCAAACTCTTAAGGTGGTGGGTTTCCTTAAGAAATATGTCACTATATTGATTGATTTAGGGAGCACATACAACTTCATCAACAGTAAATTGGTTGCTCATTTGAATTGTTTCATTTATCTCACTCTAAAATTTTAGGTCATGATTGTAGATGGTAGTACTATCAATTGTTTAAGAAAATTCCATAGTATTAATTTAGCCATGGGAGACTAATTATTAGATTCTTTTATGTTTTTTATTCCCATGGGTGGAGCTAACATTATTCTGGGAGTATAGTGGCTCACCACTTTGGGCACTATTGAGATGAATTTCTAGGAATTATTCTTACACTTTCATTATGAGGGAAGGACATTTGAGATAAGGGGATTAAGGGATAAATATCCATAACTTTTTATCTCCCATCAAATAACCAAGATTGTCTAAAAAGGTGATGAAGGTTTTGTGGCTCGCTTATTTTCCATTGAATCCCAACCAACTCAACCATCTACACCTCCTGATCTATAATAAGTGATTGATTCCCATTCTATTATTTTTGGTGACATACTGAAAGGACTTCCACCAATCACATACATGATCATGCCATCAAACTTATTTCTAGTAGTACACCACCCAACATTAGGCCACATAAGTATCCCTACATGTAAAAAATTGAAATTAAAAATATGGTATAGAAGATGTTGGATGCAGGAATCATTCACCACAGCCAAAGTGAATATTTTTCATCAGTTATCATGGTGAGAAAGAAAGATGACACTTGGAAGATGTGACCTAACTACAAAGATATCAACAATTACACTATCAAAAATAAGTTTCTTATTCCTATCATTGATGATATTCTAGATGAATTAAATGGGGTTCTATATTTTACCAAGCTTGATCAATGTTTTGGGTGTCATTAAATCTAGATCCATGATGAAGACATACCAAAAATAGCTTTCAAAATTCATGAGGTCCATTATGAGTTTATGGTTATGCATTTTGGTCTAACAAATGCACCATCCACCTTTCAAAGTTTGATGAATACTATTTTTAGGACATTTTTGAGGAAATTTATTCTGATTTTTTTTATGATATCCTCATTTACAATAAATATTGGGAAGACCATTTATTTGTATCATGTGAAACATGTACTCTCAATTTTGGAACAACATCAATTGTATGCCAAACCTTCTAAATATACTTTTAGAGCTTGTGAGGTTGATTATTTGGGTCATATGGTTTCACATGAAGGAGCGAAAGTGGATCCTAAAAAAATCCAAACAATGGTGGACTGGCCTATTCTTAAGACACTCAAGTAACTAAGAGGATTTCTAGGGATAAACAATTACCATCACAGGTTTATTAAAAATTATGGTAGTATTTCAGCCCCACTCACCTCTTTGTTAAAGAAATACTCCTTCTAGTGGACTGATATAGCTATCATGGCATTTAAACAATTGAAATTGGTTATGTGCACCACTCTAGTGTTGGCCACTCCTAATTTTTATAAGACTTTTATGGTTGAATGTGATGCATCTGGATATGGTATGGGTATTGTGCTCATGCAAGAAGGTAGGCCACTTGCATTTGAAAATCACCAACTAAAGGGTAAAAATTAGTTCAAGCCCATCTATGAGAATAAAATGATGTCCATTCTACATACAATCAAACAATGGAGACCTTATTTGATGGGTCATCACTTTCAGGTAAAGACTGATTATGACAGTCTCAAAAAATTTTTGGAACAATAGTCATCATCAAAAGAACAACAAAAATGGGTAACTAAGATGTTAGGCTATAATTTTGAAATAGTATACAAGAAATTCAAGGAAAATGTGGTGGCAGATACACTATCTAGGAGGGGTGAATCAATTAAGGCATTGTTATGTGTCATGACCATTTGGCAGGTAGATTAGCTAGAAAAGCAAGATCAGAATAGAAAAATGATAGTGTTACCCATGATGTGATTCATAATCTTTAGCAAAGTTTGGGTGGATTTGAAAAATTCACGTGGAAGGGTAATGCATTATGGTATAAAGAGAGATTATACCTATGTAAGAATTATCTTCTCAAATAAAAAATCCTTTAGGAACTTCATGCAACTCCACTTGGGTGTCATTTGAAAACCTATCATAGAATCAATAAAAATAATTTTGGGAAGGTCTCAAGGGGTATGTCTAGAAATATGTGGCTGAATATATGATCTGTCAACAAAATAAAGGTGAAACCATCAAAACTCTAGGTCTTTTGTAGCCTTTATCCATCCCTAGTTAGTGTTGGGAAGATGTGTCTATGGATTTCATTTTAGGGTTACTAAGATCTTATGGTCAAAATGTTATCATGGTTATTGTGGATCATCTCAGTAAGTATGCTCATTTTTGCTCTTTATCATGTCATTTGTTGCTAGTAAAGTAGCTTCTAGTTTTCTCAACATAGTTCAAAAATGACATGGTACTCCTAAGATCATTATGAATGATAGAGATCCCATTTTCACTAGTAATTTTTGGACTGAATTATTTGCATGTTTGGGCACTAAGTTGGCTCATATCTCATCCTATCATCCTCAATTAGATTGATAAATTGAGGTAGTCAACAAATTTTTGGAAGTATATCTATGTTGTTTTATTTATGATAAACAAAAAAATGTATTCAGTGGTTGTCACTTGTTGAATGGTGTTATAATACTTCTATTCATAGCTCTTCTAAAATGTCTCCCTTTGTGGCCTTGTATGGATACCACCCTCCATCCATCACTTCAACATTGAAGGTCCATACTAAGGTTCGTGCAGTTGAGGAACATATTCACCATCAATAGGAGGTCCTTTTAAGTTTGTATGAAAATTTATCCATGTCCTAAAATCACATGAAGAAGTAGGTAGATCAACACAAGAGTGAAAGGCATTTTGACATTGGTGATTGGGTCTTTGTTTGCTTGCAGCCATATAAGCATATGTCCTTGAAGCAATAGAAAAAGGATAACAAGTATTCCCCTAAGTATTATGGGCCTTATCAGATCTTGCAAAAAATTGGTAGTATGGCCTACAAGTTAGAGTTTCCTTTATCCACTTGCATACATCCAGTATTTCATGTATCATGTCTGAATAAATTCATTAGAGAAAGAGTTAATACTTAAATTGAGTTACCAAAGTTAGATGAGAAAGGGAGATTTATTATTGATCCTAAGGAGATCCTTCAAATGTACACTAAGCAGCTACAATCTAGAGTGATTAAGGAGTACCTAAACAAATGGAAGAATCTATCATGTGAAGATGCCACCTATGAGGATGAATCCTTTGTGTAACAACATCCAAAGTTGATTCAACATTGAGGAAAACATTGTTTTGAATGGGAGGGTCATGTTATGCCCTTAACCTTTGGCATGTCTAGGGATATGTGTGGCCAACTTCTAGCTTACATACCTATTTTATATTCTTATTACATTTCTCTATATTCTTAGTTAGGTTAGGCTATGGAATAACTATGGCTAAGTAGACTATATATATGATGTAGTGGTTAGTATTTGATCATGATATTAACTATTCTACTCTTATTTCATCATTGTGTAGGTTTTCCCCTCAAAGTGGCTGTACTATATTATCCAAAATTTTGCTCTGCTATCAATTATTGTTGTGTGATCTCTTATCTTTGCTTATTCTATGTGATAAATAATTATTCTATGTGAATATCTAAGTAATTTCATTACAGTTGGCAATGGTACTAGCTTAGTATTGGGGCCTACCCCCTACTTCATAATCCCATAGTGATAAGGATGCCAGGTGCTTTGCCAATATATACTATTAACGATGTGTTTATAATTATCTAGAAAAACCAAGTTGACTTCCCCCTTGGTGATGAAATCCAAGTAGGTATGCCTTAGGTAGACACTTTTTAAAATACATTTTGAAATTATGTGATTTGGTAGTGTGTGCAAGAAAGAGAAAAATAGTGAAATTAAATGGCATATTGAAAAACCACCTAATTAGACAATGTGATCTATATTAAGCCTAAAAATAAGTGAAAGTGAAAGTGTGAAGTAATTACTAGCATATAGATGTTAATTTCTAATTTAAAACATAGTACACTATTGATTTAGATGATAGTGTATGCAAACATTATAGAAAAGAGTCGACAGTGTCACTACTATATTTTTAAAGCAAGAATCTTTAAGAACTATGTCAATAGGGTTGACCTAGTATTTCATACAGAAGATAGAATATAGAACTAGGTCGACCTAATTTTCTATATGAGGGCAGTTTTAAAGACTACAAACTGTCATAGAAGTATAAGAAATAACTAAAATAAAAGAGAAAGAGAGAAAGGAAGCTTGGTGGGTTGGAAGATGTTGAATAATGTGATATTATTGTTGAAGTGCCTTAAATGTTACATGTAAATTATACCATGTCAACTAGGTTGACTTAGTTCTATAGTTCCCTATTTGCTAAAGCCTATTAAGATGACTATACCATCCTGGTCAACCTAGTATGTTTTCTAGAAGCTATCTGGAATACTATACTAGTTTGGTCAACCTAGTATGTTTTTTAGAAACCTATAAGAGTATTGTGTTGACCTATTCAACCTAGTTACTTATATCTAATGAAAACCTATACAAATAGAATAGAGTCATTCTTGATGCAACTATGTGTTAAACCTGCACATAGAAGTTAGAAATTATACCGGCCCTATCGACCTAACATTGCAAATATAAAAATAAATAAAAATAAAATGATAAAAAATGAAAAATGTGAAAAAAATCCTATAAGGGTTAGATTCATGTCAGGTTCACCAGAATGTATATAATCAAAAATACATCAAGTCTATAAATCAGTCCTAACTCAAAGAAGATAGATTCTACTTACACTTCTGATTGGGGATACATTAGATAATCAAGAACATGACTAATATATGGATCTATTAGACCCAATTAGGGGATATATTATCACAAAAATAATACTAGGGAGCGTTTTAAAGCCTCTAGTTAAGCAAAATCATGTAATAACCCTAACTAAGCCCTATGTTTTCATATTCACTAAATTAATAAAAAGTAAAGCAAAGGTCTAATCTAGTGCTCACCAAAGCTTGTGGTACAAAGTTGGGGTAATAAAAAATAAAATTAAACATGCATAAAAAACATATACTCATGCCAATGTATATAAAATCCTAATGCATGGAAGAGAAGTATAAATGCATATCTATCTACTCTTATAAAGGAGAAACAAAGTTATTAATAATTACCTTTGAAGATGAACCCACTGAGCCTCAATCTCTCCCTTGGCCAAAATGCTTCGAAATAGGTTGTTATGGTATGTAAGGATGACAAGGATAAATCATCTCTAGGCTACATAACCTATCAATTCATCCAAAATACTTTTCCATAAGATAAGATCCATATTTCCAAATAAAGTATGAAACCCTAAGCTTTCTCCTTAAGTAGAATGGTGGATAAACATATGCATAATATACCTTACTTCATCTTCTCTTCATTAAATAATGTTAAAATGATCTTGTATATATAGGCATATTTAATCCTAAGCCATGCTAAAAGTTTTGGCTGATAATGTCGACCTAGTACTAATATTGACAAAAAATCACTAGGTCACAGGCTAGGTCGGCCAAGAGCTGACCTAGACCCTAAATGAATTTCACCAATAAAAGTACAAGGTTGACCCACTCGACCTAGTACTATAAACTTTCAAAAGAGGTTTTAGGTTAGGAAAAGGGGTATGAAAGGTGGGAAATGACTATAGGATTATATAAGAAAGTATAATAAGCTTAGGGGAATGATTTTCAAGATACAAGTGTGTAGATAGCAAGTGGCAAAAGGGACAATAATCCTATGAAGCACCAATGGTCTGCCTACCCCTTTCCTGATGCACCCCTTAAGGTGTGCACTTAGAGATAGTGAGACTCAATGAATTCTTACAAGATAGAGAGCATCAGTAATTGATAAAAGTTTGAAAATATTATGTGTATACATTAGGTCTATGATGAGTTAATCAACATATCATTGACTAATTTATTGGATCTTGATAGCAATATTATGATAAATTGGGGATGACTCCATAAATGGTTCTTGTCCCTTACTAGAAGAATCAATGTTGGGTTTTATAACATAAGTAAGAGGTTTTTCTTGATATTCATCCTCTACTTGAACAAGTGTGTGCAATTATTCTATTGGGAAATCTGGTGTAAGTTGAGCTCCTAATTATATTAACTTGAGGAGAGATTCATCTTTTTCCTCTATAGTTTATTTTTTTAAATAACCATGATCAGATCTTACCATCATTGGCATATCATCAAACATGATGTAGTGTTCTTATCCATCATAATAATGTTTTTCCTTGTAACTAGGATCATAAGAGATCTCACTACAAGTATACCTTTGCATGTTTAAAGATGATTTTATATGTTTGTGAAGTATTTTTAAGTTTGGGTTATAAACATCAAAAGATGTTTTTAGACTCTTTAATTAAACAAATACAAGGTGAATGTAGATCAATAATTTAGAAAAGAATGATGTGATACCACATAATTATAAAAAATAAGTCCCAAGAATAATCAACCTTGGTTAGTCAAAACTAACAAATTATAAGAGGGTAGAACAACTGTGAAGCTTAGGATATAGGCTAGCATAAGAAAACCTAAGTTTGAAGTATGTTAATACTTTAAAAAGCTAATTAAAATTGTGGTGAGTCATAATCAAAAAATTAGAAGAAGACTGTTTGGATTAAGAAGATTATAATGTGAATAAACAAACTTAAGATGTGAATTAACACAATAAATCCTAAGTATAAAACCAAAAACAAATGGGTATCAGAATGGCACACCATAAAAAATAAAGTAGAATGGTCAAAGAACTTAGAGTGTGAGTGAACACAAGATAGCCTAAGTTTAAAATAAAAATAGGATGAGAAATTTTTAGATAATGGCCTTCAAACCAAACATAAAATTTTACCCAAGTTACTCAAATCAAGCATAAAAGGTGAATACCTAAGCCCCAAGTTGTAGGCAAGACACTGGCATATACCAATCGTGCTTTGGATTAGAACTTAGAAAGGTGAAAAATTAAATTTTGGGGTAAAAGGACTTAATATTTTTAAGTGATGAATAGTTTAGACTTAAGTGAACAACATAACGACACTTTTTGGAAATACAAACACAAATGATGTGATTCATTTTTTAACAAGGCTAAATTTTTTTGAATTGATTTGACCATCATAATGCTTCTTTATTCAAAATAATTGGTGTCTAACAAGTGTTTGATTTTTTCAATATGTTTTGGTACACACACAAATAATGTTTAGACTCAAAATATAATACAAGTAAATAAGAACAAGAAAACACTAAAGTATACGTCCTATCCTAGAAACTAACAAGGTTGATTTAGACTCTTGGATTCTATAGATATAGTCCTTTTTGAGAGGAAATAAATTGATAATATAATAAATTTAGATGCACATGAAAAGTAGGGTTTTTAGGCCCCCTCTTCTTTAAAGAGATTATATAGTGACATGGAACTTTGGGCTACTCGCCCTACACCATAGTACTCTAATGCAAATGGGGTTTATCTCAATTATAATTTTTACACATTCTAAATGGTCTCATATGTGTGATTAACACTATGTCACAACATGTCATTTATATCCAAGTTAATTAGCTTATTATAAAAAAGTCTTGTCATTTTTACAACCACTACATCCATCAATTACTTAGTGTAGTGCAATGTTTGGATTAGGACATTATTTTGAGGTTAGTAGTCACTAATGGAGGTAGTTTAACCAGTCAAACTAACATCCTAGTGATTCACTAGCTCAATTCTTATGCCTCACTATGGTTTGATGTTGAATTGATGTCGAGAGATGAATTCCTAGCTCATTGCTTCCCTAAAGAACTTAAAGGGAGGTGATGAAATCCTACCCATGAGCTGAGATACAAGAAATAAAAATATAAAAGGAATTTAAAGGTTGGTTTGGGATCACCCAAGTCAATCAAATCTTGGAGAGTGCCTTTTTGACATTCCTTTTATGCTTGGACTAAGTGATAAAATTAATAAATGAAGCACTTTTGGATCACCTGAGTTCCTTAAAACGGACGGGGGGAGAGTATACATGTTAAACTTTGTTTGTAAAAATAACAATCAAGCAAAATAACTCTATAACTACTTTAACCAACAAATAAATGATAAAAAGGGAAAGACTCTTGAGAGTCATAATCTACCATGATTATTCATTTTAAACCCAAATTCAAATGTGATTGAAATTTTCCTTTGTTGTTGTAACAAATAAACTAGAAAAAAACTTGCAAAACATAGTGTTAGTTATCCAACAAGAGTGTAGGATGTCAAAATAAACTTGTAACTTGTTGTTTTAACTATCTATATTTTTGGCATAGGTCAATCTCATCATTTTGTAAAGTGATCTCACCATTCCACTAGGTGACCTCACTAATTATAGTATAATTTCATCATTCCATACGGTAATATCACCATTCCTCATATCGATCCTACTACAAACTTTGTTCTCGGATGATCTCATTGATGATTAGATGACCCCATTCTTCTATAGGTTAATGTCACTAATCTACAGGTTAATCTCATCATTCTAAAAAAAACACATAGAGAATAGAAAAGCATAATAGTCAATCCCACCATTTTTGCACATGATCTCACTATTACTTAAGGAAATCTCTCCATTCCAAAGGGCAATCTCATTGATGTTTAGGATGAATTCATTGATTATAGGTCAATTTTATTATTTATTCTAGAAGATATAAAACATGAAAATTAGAAGAAAAGAAGAGCAAAATAGCCTCAAAAGAGGGTCTAAATGTAAAATTAGAAGGATAAAATGGTGCATGAGATGTTTGATCCCACTGGGCATGCCAAAATGTAGAATAGGATTATGAAACAAGTTATTCCATGATTTAGTAGAGGAAACCCAAAATAAGCATAAAGAACTAACATGTTAAGCCTACTCCAATTAACTCAATAAACTAATTATGAAATTAAAACAATCTATACCTTCCAAGTAGTGGCTCTCCTTCAAAAATAGTCAATATGCATTATTATACCTAGATTTGGCCCTCCAAGTCTTTGTCAATGTGGTGTAGTGTGTGCCTATGTCATCTCTTAGTTCACTAATGACTTTGGTTCCTAGATATGGTCAATTTGGGGAATGAATGAAGCTTATCTAATAGTATTCCTATATAATAACTTTGCACAATATAAGCATGTTTAAAGCTATTTCTACATGATAACATTCATAATTCAAGATTAAAAGTTATGTCCATAAATCTCTTATTTATATCTTTTTTGAAATGTTTATAATCAACCGTGACCATCTATATTGAGATCAAGATGTGTGGCCATGAATTAATTCAATTTTAGAGGGATAAATGATAAATATGGTCATCAATATTTGGAATAATGGAACATTAATAAGGAATGGGTAGCCTTAATCCATATATTTCCCTTCATTAATGCTTTGTGGATGACACCCTATGATGGTGTCATGAGTGATACCAATTTGAATAATGAATTTCCAATAAATAGATTTTCAACAACTTTAATGGATTTTCCACTTAATATCCTAATTTGGTTTTGATTTGCTTAAATGATTTTAATTAGTTTTCTATAATTCTTTGGAAATCAGTCGCATGTTTAATCAACATGGTCAAAAATGTCAATTTATTGAATCATAATTTGACCGGAATATAATCAGAAGAAGATGTCAGTTCATATAAGGTAATACCCCAATTAGGATATTATAGATGTGAATTTACACATACATGTGACATGTGTGGCTGAATTAAAATATTTCAATGGTCAAAGACATCATTTTGTTTGGTCTCAATTTAACTCAAAATGAATTAAGAAAAGATAATGATTTCATAAAATGCATTACCCCAATTAGGGATCAATAAATGAGAATTGGCACCTGCATGTGATGAATGTAGATAATTTAGAATGTTTTAATGATTTTAGTCTATATTGTGCATTATTGTAGAATATCATTCAAATTTACAATTTTAGCAAGACAATGATAAGAATTATATGTCTACAATATTAACCTTCATGCTATTCACAAAGACATACTTGCCTCTTTACCTAATTTTTCAAGACCATGTGATGCTCCTATATTAGAACATAGTAAAGAATCTATCATTCCTATGTTTCATATGAATGGTAGTTTACAACCTATAAGAAAATATTTAATGTCTTTACCAATCTCTACTTATGATATGTTATATATCATGACTAACATGGGAGATCTTCAGCAATAAGTGGATACTCTTAAGTTGTAAGTTTATTTTCATGAGTCTACCTTTGAGAGATTATGTTAGATAAATAACCTCTTACTCAAGAAGTGTTTGAATATCCTTACCCTTCAAACATTATCATGCCCAAGTTACCCTCCTTTAATGGGCAAGGAGATCTTGCTACTCATTTGCAAAAATATATACATTATTTTGAACATTGGTCTAAGGATGGACACTTGATGTTGAAGGCTTTCCATCAAAGTTTAGCTAAAAAGGCACTGGATTGGTTTTATAGCCTCCTCAATGGGTCCTTATCCACATTTTAAAAAATCAAAAATGTGTTTTTATCTTATTTTCATTGATATACCTTAACTAAGTTACCACTGGAAAATTTTCAAGTATTAACACAAAATGAGAATGAGTCTATTCAAGACTATATTATTAGATTTAAGGATATATTACATTCATTAAATTATACCCCATCAAATTTGGAAGTGAAATTTATATTTAGTATGGGTCTTCTTTCTCCACTTAGAGAAAGATCATTGCACATTCCCTTTACTTAATTTGAAACCTTATATTGGGACATGCATAAATATGCATGTGCTTTAACAAATACTCAAATTGAATTACCTATTTCTCCACCAAAAGGCAAACATGGTATGAATAATGCTTTCAAAATAAACAAGTAAACTAAGATGGATCATGAATCACTTCAAAAACCTCTTTCAGAACCAGTGGTACATACCAAAGAACAAATAGTAAATGTCATTGAACAAAGGAAAATAACATACTTACAAAGTATCTCCTATAGTTAAACCATATGCCCCTAAAAAAAATCAACCACTTTAGTTTAATTGGTACCAAGATATACCACATATTATATTGTGTACACTATTAGATAAATAGATGATAAATCTTCCTCTTAATTCTCATTATCCACCACACATGTTTAAAAAAGTAAAAATACAATACTTTTGCACTTATCATGGTATAAATTGACACCAAGATAATGATTTTTTTATCTCGAACAAAAGATTACATAGTTAGTTGATCGGGGAATTATTGCATTTCAAAAAGATATATCTAGACATTTTCCACATACTACTCCTAGAGGATATTCTAAAAGGGTTAGGACATCCCATGCTACTCATTTTGAGGAACACATGGTCTACTGACCTTTGAAGGGAATGACCACTAGTAGAATTCCTTCACCTAGTGTACCTTTTACCAGGACTGATCTCTCCCACACTAATTCTACCAAGGAACCATTGGTTGATCATGTCCTTGATAAAGGGACACATGGAGGAGGTATACAAACATAGAAAATTTTAGTACCTAGACCATTACATATAGATGCATAAGATATTTCAATAGATACAACAAGATTAGTGACAAAAGTAAAATCAAAAGTTTCATTAGCACATGATCATTACAGTTGAGATTTCTCATTTTTTACCAAGTTTCATTATATACAATGATTATTTACTTATCATAAAATTACAAGTTTCATTAAATTTAAATATTTTATACCACCATACCATTTATTATATCAAAACCTACATCTACATCTGATAATAAATGTTAGTAAACTATGCAAAAGTAATAAAGAGTTAAACAATGCACATCCATATGAAGTTAAATAGACTATAAAAACGTCATCATATATATAAAAGTAACAATAAATTTATACAAATTAAAAAATCAATCATATGTTGGGGCACATTCTTTGGGGTGTACTCCTCATCAATATCAATGTCCATAGCCCTAACATCTCTTGATGTAGAAGCACCTCAGTCCAACCTAGTCATACATACATGAGATAGATCACGTACTCTCTCCTCATATGATCCTTGTTGATGCACTATCTCCTCATGATAATGTTGTATAACATCATACTGATCAATCAAAACTTACATAATCTCATTGGCACTACATTATGGGATGTCTCATCAATCAAACTCTGCACGTATCTTCTCACGTTTAATAACTATAGTGTGATATATAGCCACTTACCTCACTAGATGATCAAGTAAGGGTATATGATCACCCATAATGTTAGTGACTCTCTCAATGAATCCCTCACCAACTATATCCATCAACACACTCTGAGTGAGGGCCTTCACTGCACAGTCTAACATGGTATCCCACTCCTGATTGCATGCACCCAAGATATATAAAATAGAAGTCAACTAAAATTATCATACCAAATACTATAACAATAAAATAAAAAATAAAAAATAAATGTAATTACACATGGCACTAATATATATCTCATTTATGGGTGCAAGTCCCACAGGGGCTCCACCACCTCCATCTCATCTTACACCTCCCTATGTTGTAGGTATGGCACCAAGTGGGACAACTACAAACAAAAATAATAATGGCCAGTAGACCCTTGCCCACCACTACATGTAACCATTATTGCATACTACATCATCCCCTATAGCAATGGGAACCATGATATCTCTCTCATAACAAGGCCAAGAGGCTATATCTGTAGGTGTTAGTGTGGGCCTATCATTAGGCCTATGCCCACTTTGCATTATATGATGCCATTAGTATGGCATCAATGGCACTCCCTACTCTATACTAAACTATTAAATTACACAGTCATACTAAAATAACTCATATCCTTTAGGAAAGTGATCAACCAACCACATGCTGACTTGGATCCTCTGAAGCTCATGCCCATCCTTGGGCCACTTTAAAAATGTCCTTTTTGGATGCCATGTAATCTAATCCAAAGTCAATCTATCCAAAATTGTGTGATACTCCATTGTGGTGTATAGTCTACTATAGTGGAGTACTTATTGCTCTGTAAATGTCTATGGAGGGACCCACCCAACCATGGGTCCACCAACTAGCTATACTACTGTAATGTGCTCATAATCCCAAACATGTAATAGGGTCCCAACTCCAATGTTTCCACCTTGGATCTCTAAGATAAACCTATACATATATCTATACAAGTGGGTTATTATTGTATGACCCCAAGAATATTTGGTACCCTCCACCTCAATGTGTCATGCAATCTAATACATGTAATATGAAATCACCACTGTACCACCCTCTACTACTATGAAGGAAGCCAACAATACATAATTGAACTTTCACAATCATGAAACATCACCTCTGATAATGTTATCCAACCAAATCATGATACTTGGATATACATCCAATGCTCTCTAGTTAGGGAAATATATATGGGACCATTGAATGTAACATGGTTTCCATCTCCAACAACTTGTGTTCTCTCACCTCTAATGGGCAACTGCAAAATGTGGTACACATTCTCCAAAGTGACTGTCATCTCCCCTATTAGGAGCTATAAGGTGAAAGTATCTAGGTTTCACCTCTCATATAATGTTATGATAAGGTGTATGTCATATTAAATATACCCTATTTCACTTGGCCCCATCCAGCCTAATCTATCATGGCCCAATAAGCTACATCCAGACCTTGCTCTGCCAATGTGGGTCATGTCTCTATGCTAAAATTATCAAATATGTATATCCTTCTACTAATAAAATAGATCAAAAATAGGTTTTAACCATTATATCTAAGTAATTAACTATAGGTTTTATAGTAAAAAAATAAAAATACAAAAAGATAGTAGCATCCAATGCTACTGTCAATGTAAGACACCAACGTTGGATGGTTACATCTCAATTTGGACACTATCATTGAGGTACTACCGATATTATCCAAAAATTCAATGGTAGTGTCTATCATCTTATTGTAGATAATATTTTGTGATTATATATCATTGTAGTCTTGTACACTTGGCAAACTTAGACCTTGGTTATTCCTCTTAGTTATTTACCTTTCTCACTTTCACAAGTCTCATATTTGCTCTATCTTTGTACCCTTTGGCCTATATCTCTTACTTTTACCACCCTTATATTCAAGAACTAGGTCTTCTATCTTGCCCAAAATTCTTAAAATATACTTATCTTCCAACTCTATAAGTTTAGAACTTATACCTAATTTCCTACTCCTTTAACACTAACTTTTGTGATAGATAGATAGAGCATCGATGTTATTGTCCTATCATGATGTAAGTGCCCAGTGCCTTAAATTTATCCAATTTGAAAATGAAACATATACTAAATGTCAACCTAAGTTCTTTAGCGTGTCATTAGTCTAAAGGGATTGATATAAATATAAGATCAACACTCATTCATTCAACACCTAGAAAAAGACTAAAGAGACAAAGGCACTTATAAAAAGCACTCTATCAAGCATTCAATTAAACAAAGCTTCCTTATTTATATACTAGTTATAGGTACAACACATCTGCAAGTCTAAAGTACTAAAAAATCATTCTAAGAGCCTAATTTTCCAAGTTACAAGCTTGGTAACTATTGTACTAACTTTGCACACATTCTATGATTCACACACAAACTAGCACATAGGGGAGAACTATATCAGTCTAAGGCCCTCTTCATAGTTTTGGTTATGTATGCAATTTCCTTTGATAAAGGGGTCATTAGGGTTAGTTCAACACCATGTTCTCACTAAACCATTTTTATTCAAGGTCATGTTGAAGATGGAAATTTAGGGTTTTGCCTTTTCACAAGGAGTGGCAGTCCATGACCTAGATCTGAATGCATTAAAGTGAAGGTGAAGAAAAACCCATAAACATCTAAGTGGTCACATACTATTTTAGTAAATATTTTATATAGGACACTAGCATTAAACCAGATAGTAGCATCAACATAACCATCCCAGACTAACATTATCATCTAGAGAGCTAGAAGCATCATAACTAAAATCTAATGACTATTCTAAAAACTCCTTCCAACCTACTTTCAGTCTGATCTAGATCCATAACTACATTATCATCATAACAAGATAATTACTTCACTTCTTTGTCATTTATATATCTAGTATAGTTATATTTTTCATATTTAGATTATCTCAACATGATAAATTTAGTGTATGCTTATATTTGATTTTAGAATTTAATTGGCCTACTATAGATCTAGTTATCACTTTTGTGACATGTTATTTCTATATACCCCTTTAAAAATCTAGATAACCCTAATATAGATTCCTTTTCAAGGTTAAATATTTGGTGAACCTAATCTTTGAACATAAAACCCTAAGGCAAAATAGGGTTTTTTTATTACTGTACTTTATTGCAAATTTTAAATTTTTCATTTGTGAAGCAAAGGAAAATATTAGTGCAAAAACATGATTTCAAATTGAAGATAAAGAAGCATTGATTAATCATCTCAATAATAACAAGGGTTTAATAGATGCATTTTTATATGTTACAAGAGATGAAATAAGTAAATAAGAAAAAACTAAGGTTGTCTCACCTAGTAATGGTGAATCCTTACAAGGTACAATAACTCAACTCATACTTATCAATCCACCTATATCTAGTGGGGGCACAGATTATGTGTCTAAACCTTTATTCCTTGAAGCTACTATTGATACATTTATCATGGAATTACCTATTATTTCAACACAAATATCAGTTTCAATACCTATTACTACTCAAAACATGTTTTCATCCCCTTTTGTGTCTACTCAAATTGTTAATCTAAATCCCACTGAGCCTAAAATTCAATCATTCCTTCAAGTTATAAATACCTTGAAAGACAAGATTACAAACATTGAATAAAATGCTTTAAAATCCCCTTATGCCATAGATATGTAAGATGTGTTGCATAACATCCTTGCACTAGAAATCTCTTTACACCCCTTGCCAATTGGAATTTTTGTACCTAAGTTCACATTTTATGATGGCAAGGGTGATCCTAAATAACATCTTCAAACATTTTATGTGACGTGCCTTGACTATGTTTCCAATGATAAAATTTTGACCAAATTATTTCTAAGAAGCCTTAAGGACAATGCTTTGAGGTGGTTATATGATTTACCTCTACAATCCATCAAAGCATTTAAACCTCTTGCAAACTAGTTCTTAGCACACTTTTTCATTATCATTTCTAAAAGAAATTCCTATGCCCAAATTGTCAAAATTAAACAAGGAACCAATGAACCTATTAATGAATATGTCTTGAGATATAAGACAATGCTAACTAAAATGACCAATATTATGGTAGATAAAGAGTTAAAAGATATATTCAAAGAAAGTTTGCTTACTCCTTTACATGATTCCATTATTTTCAAAAAGTTCAAATCTTTCAATTACTTATGCCATTTTGTACAAAACCATGAAATGAAGCTTATCTCATTGAATAAGCTCAATTATGTTAAAAACACACCAACTACATCTACATCCAGTACCAAATTCACAATTAAACCAAATTATAAGGTAAAACCTACTGAGCCTAAAAAGGAAATAACCACCATAGTTAACACAATTTCATACTAGCCTAATCAGCTTGTCTTATCCAATACACAAGGAAATAATTTACACATTTACCTAAATACCCTTCATTACTCCCATAATTTCTAGAGTGTCAGCTTATATCTCTCCCTCATCCTATTAAACTTGATATGAGTTGACCTCTACCCAAAAGATATGATGTGAAAGTTTAGTATGATTATCATCAAGGACCAAGCCATTCTACATTGAGATGCTTTACCTTGAAACACAAGATCCAAGATCTTATCGATGACTAAAAACTTATATTTGAGGATCCTCCAAATGAATCGGGTCATAACCTAGTGTTCACCATAAATAAAAAATATTTTACAATCCTTTGTAGTACCATTCTAAGAAAGAAACATAAGTCTAAATGGCATATAATGCACATCCTCCTCCATCACATTATGGACACCCACTAGATGTGGTTATTGGTACTTACATGTGACATATACCTCCTTTGGTCTAGAAACCTTCTATTTCCTTTGATGATAATGAAATTAAGGATGATTACTTTGATCTTCATTCTCTATTTATTTGAGCATATCTTGATAAATACTCCATACATGTTGTTATGATTGATGATGATGAAAGTGAAAATGTTTACACCATGACATTACTTACACATTTGGCTTATAACCATCATGATTTACACCCATCTACCATATTAGTTAGAGAATTTGATGGGACATCCCAAAAGTTTATTGGTAATATTGACCTACCTTTATATGTAAATCCCACACATGTGGTTGCTACCTTCTTAGTTGTCCCTTCCACATGTATCTTTGATATGTTATTAAGAAGACCTTAGATACACACTCTTTGAGTAGTACCTTATAAATTGCATGGGTGTTTTAAATACATTCATACTAATTGGGTAATTAAAATTTATAAAATTCTATAGGAGCATCCTCTTAAACAAAAAAAACTTATACCCAAACAACTAGCTATCAATCCTACTAAATTCACCACAAAAGGGTAAGAAAAAATTAATCCCCTTTACTAAGTAGCTAGTACTTGAGAGACCATTACATCATAGACATATATTTTTTTCTATATAATCCCCATCTTCTACTACACACCATGATCAAATATCTAGAGCACATTAAAATACACATATTAGTATTATGCTAAAGAAATAACATAACACTTAATGATTGGTTCCAAAAACCCCTACTCCTATCACACCTACTATTGCTTCACAACCACATAGCCCTATTTTACATATTCAAATAACCATTCATACCATAGTGACATATATTACACCTATACATACTCCTCAGTAGCATAACCTAGGTACTACATTAGACTCACAGTGGGGAAATAGCTATGGCCATCCACTAGATGGCATCATAAGATGATATTTCTTATTCAAAATTTATAAAAATACTAAAAAACAAAAACATTTAAAAATCCAAAAATACTTTCAAAACTTACATGTTTTATTGGCTCCTTGGCATCCATGCGTTACATCCATATTGATGGATGACATACTTAGTTATTCCTGCATACACATATGTGTCACACTTCTACTTGAGTGTGATTCAAGCATACACATATACATGATACATTCCTATTTTGGATGTTGATATTTCCTTATGCTCATGTCATATGGGCATTGGGGGCATCCGCTTCTTTGGTCTTGATACACACAAGTTATATGATTTGATGATCACTCTACATTATCATGTTTGAGATTACATATGTACTTACACATACCTATTATCCATGACTATATCTTACACAAAGTACGTGATATGCTATACACTTGACATATTTTTTCTAATAATTTAGATCCATGCAGTATTATGACATGTTTATCTTGGTTACTTATGCTTTAATTTATGCACTTATTTGAGTGTCTTATATTCCTTTTTTTATCATTTGAATATGTTCCTTTTCTTGTGGCCCCCGTGCCTGTGTATGTTTTCATTGGAATTTCCATGTCATTATTTATTGTATAGACATTTTCATATGTCATTTTTTTATGAACATTTTAATAATTCATGTCCCTTTAATTGTGCAACATTTAAACATGCCCCTTGTTTGCGGTCTCCTCAGACCATCACCTTTTGACTTACTTTTGAGTGCCCATGTGTGTGTTCTTATTTTATTATTGAGCTTGAATTATTACTATCTAGATGTTTTTATGATCTTTATCATGAATCTTAGGCCTATATATTATCACATTGGTCCTATGCACTTCAGTGTTATATCTACCTTGACATGCTCTTTCTATATGCTACATGGTTACATTCATAGATTATATAGTTGTTTTATCCTTTTAGAGAAAGGTAATTAATAGTTTATATCTTTACATCACCTCAAAGGGGGGAATATTATTGGGGGATATTTAATGTAAATATTTTTTTAAGTTCTAAAGAAAGAGAGAAAAAAAACTTGATACATGTATGGTTAAAAAACCTATTTGTTTGTGTGCACGTTGAATCAGAAGATTGTGAAGAGCTCCTCTTTGTCTTGGGAGGAAGACTTGTAGATAAGAAATAACTTAAATAAATGGTTGATTAGTTAGGTATGAAAGTGGATTTCCTAGCAAGCTAGATCCAAGAAGTGCAAGACTTCCTTGGAGGCTGTCAATCCACCTTTTAAGACAAATTAATGTTGATAAAAGAAGGTTGCATAAAATAAATAAAAATACTTAATTTAGGTGAAATAAATACTATTCATAAGAAATGATTATATTAACAAGATAAAATTAAGGTGAATTTCAAAATATTAGAATATGGTTTAGGTATGTTCAAGGTATTATTTCTAGTTTGTATTGTGATAGAAATCAAGAAAACAAGGTTTTGGTTGAGATTGAGAAGTGGTTTATGCTTGCTAATTTTAGGTGTCTAATTTTACATAGTAACCATCAATGGTCAGGGTGACTATCAATAGTCATAATTGAAATTGAAGGTGACCATAGGTGGTTACTATTAGTTCTAGTTTGGATCAAGAAGGTTACTTGTTGAGGTTGCAGAATGATTCTAAAAAGTGGGTTTGGGTTAGATATTGATTTTGAGGTAGAGGGTAAGACTCAAAGGTGGCTGGTTCAAGGGTTAATCATTTAGATGATTAAAAGGAGGTTATGGATGAAATTCTAAAATAAATAATTGAAACTTGAAACAAAGAATAATATACTTATCTCATGATTTGATAGTTAATGGTTGATGGTTGATGGCTTGGAGAAGTTCTAAAGCTTGCTAAAGATTATTGTTGATGAAGAGATACCTACATAACAAGTTTATTGACCTACAAAAGAAAATCCTAAATACTTGAGCTCCTAATAATAATTATATATGAATTTGACCTCCCAAGCCTCTTTCTCTTATAGGCACAAGCAAGAGGTGGAAGTGAAGGTGTAACTAGGCCATCTAAATATAAATTATCCATGTAAAGGATTGCAATAAGATTTAGATGAGTTATGTTTATAAAATATAAATGGATGGTTGCATGTTCAATGTTTAGGTAGTGGAAACCTGACCATCCATGGTTACCATTAGTGGAAACCTAATTGTCGATGGTTACTATCAGTGAATCTGATCATCGATGGTCAAAGGTCAAAGGTAAAGTTTGGGTTTAAAAGGTAGGTTAAATCAAAAGGTAAAACTAACTTAGGCTAGGTGGGTTAGGTTAGGGATCAATAGATCAAGGTTGGGTTCAAGGGGGTCTTAATATGGTCTAGGGGTAGTTTTGACATTCATAATTGCATTATGCATAATTTTGGTGTCTACATTTTTCCCCTTTATGTTATGTGTCTTGAATCAATAGGTTGCAAAACAAAAATGGAGTATGGGCCAATGGTTTGGTTTCCTTGAGAGTGGATTGAATTAATAGGTTGAAAAAAAATGTAGTATGGTTCAATGGTTTGGTTGCCCTGAGAATAGGAGGATGTGTTCCCCCTCAAACCAAAATTTGATGAGGTAAAATAAAAGTGGGTACGGGTTTGATAAGTGGGTAACTGATGATAAAAATGGTGTATGATAGGTTGGGAATTGAAGTGTAAAAAAGCACATAAAATGTGATAAAAGGTATGATATCCAAGATCATGCATAGACTAGCTTGCCAATGTTGGTAAAAGTTTAGGATCGATGCTAAGAAGGATAAGTAATAAGTGAACTGTGTGACTACCTGTTGGTATGGTAGTTGGGAACACTCATAGACACAAGTCTTCTAATTGATTTTTATTTTTCTAGTGGGTATCCAAGGTAGGAATTACTCCCAAGGAAAACACAAATAGGTCAAGTGTCATGGGTATTTGAGGTAGGAAGTGCTCTTAAAAAGACACAAACATGTCTAGTATGTGTGAAGTGGCACAAAATTCAAAAAGGTCAACATGGTAATGTTTTCATTAGGTCAAAGGACCAAGTAAAAAGTGTCACAAAATTGCATGCCAAATGGGCCAAAATAGACCAATGATGAGGTGATGAGGTGGTCAGGGTAGGTAGAGAAGGTAACTCCATGGGTGGGTGATGATTAGTGGAGAAAGGTGATCTCTAATGGTGAATTTAGGTAATGGTAAAAAAAAGGTAAGGTTGGGTTGTGGAGAAAGGTGATCTCCAGTGGTTAGCTTATGGAGAAAGGTAATCTCTAATGGTTGGTGGTGTTCAAATGGGTTGTCCAATTTAGGGTACCACATGGTTTGGTAAAAAGGTGCCCCATTTCCTAGTGAAAAGGTGTAAAGTGGGTAGTTAGAGGGATTAATGACCTTAAAAAGGAAAACACATCTTGAAAAGGCTATCATGAAAGTAGAAGGAGTAGGCTAAACACTCTAATTGGCAAATACTATAACAATAAGATGGGTGAGCTTTTGAACATAAGCCTATTTTATGCATTGCATTGGTGTTAGTTCATTGGTTAAAATAAGTGGCTTAATCATGTAATGTCAAGTAAGCTCAAAATTCCTAGCTTATAATGTATAAAGGGGAGATAGATAAAAATGGAACCTTATTATGAGACTTGCATGCCTCTTTTGTAGGTTTCTAAAGAGTCAATGCAAATAGGTCTATGTCTTATAAAGTGTAGACTGATCGATGCATGAAGTCTACTTATGAGATCCAATTGTGGCTTTCCAAGATTATTGCTTTTATGAGAGCCAATTGTGACTTTCAAAATTCTTTTATTTTTTCTTGTGGTTATTTTGTTTATTTTGATTTTTTTTGGAGGGTTGGGGAAGCTGATCGATATAGGAAGCTTCCAAGAAATTGCTAGTTTTGACAAATGTTATATTCAACCATCCTTCAAGGGAGTGGTCTAAGTTTATGTGCTTAGTTCAAATGCTTTTGATATTTATCCTTCAAGTGAGCTATTCATCTTACATTTTATAATTTTGAATAAGTTTTAAATATTTGTCCTTTAAGGGCATAGTTTGTGAATGCTAAGAATGACCCATGATTTTTTTTTGACTTTGATATTTCTTGACATAGACTTGATTAAACATGAACAAGGAGTTATCTTTATGAAGGAAAAACTAAGAGCACGAGAAGGTTTAATAGGTGAAAAGAGGTTTCGGTGAAAATGACCATGGAAATATATCTCGAAGAGGGATGGAAAGTACCATGAGAATCATGCCATGGGTATAGTTTTGGTACTCACAATTCAAGATTAGGCTATGATTATGATGGATAATCACATGATTCAATTGTAGTTAGTTGCCATTAAAAATAAGATGATGAATGTGGTTTGAAACAAAGGGTGAGCTTAAGTTAGACACAAGGTGACCAAAAACTTAGTTGCCATTAAAAATAAGATGATGATGATATACCCCAGATCCATGCTTGCATAAATGGTTAATGTCAATCAAGAGATTAGATGTCCCCGAGTTACTTTATAACACTTTATGAAATGTGGAAAAGATTTGGGTTGACAAAAAAATGTGAGGTTGGTTAGGTGATAGTTTGGTGGAGAAGGGTAATCTCCAATGGTTTTTTGAGTAGTGGAGAAGGGTAATCTCCAATGGTTAGGGAAGAAAATGACTCTCAAATAGGTTGGGTGGTGTCTGAATGGGTTACCATAATTTGGTATACCACTTGGTTTAGTTTGGGCTGGTGGAGAAGGTACTCTCCAAAGGTTGGGGAGAAGGTGACTCATAAATAGGTTGGTGGAGAAGGGTAATCTCCAATGGTTGGGGTAGAAGGTGACTCCCAAATAAGTTGGGTTGTGTCCAAATAGGTTGCCCCAATTTGATGCACCACTTGGTTTAGTTTAGGGAGAAGGTGACTCCTAAATAGGTTGGTGGAGAAGGGTAATTTTCAATAGATTTGGTTGGGTGAAGGAGAAAGGTAATCTTTGACAGTTCAAGGTTGGTTAGTTGAAATTCTAATATTTAGTTTGTTTAATTTTTAACATATGGTTTGGGTTGATAAATGGTCAAAGATATATGGAGGGAAAGTTTCCCCAATTTTCTCTTTCCATGGATGGTCGAAGATGGGAAAATGATCCCAAGGTGAGGTGTTATTTAATAAGAGAGTTTAGGAGGGGTGAGATGACTTCATTCACCACCAAAAGTGGGTATTAGTTGTTATTTTTTAGTTTTTAGTGGTTAGTAGGTCATTTTTATAGGTGGTGGTATAGGTGGGATCACTGTTATGGTGTTATAGTGAGGAAAACATTATTGGGTCAAATTTGGATAGGTTTGAGGTCCAAAAATGATGTTGGGAACATCATCTTGAAATAGAGGTGAGGTGGACAAGAGTGTCAAATTTTCCCAATGAGGGAGCTTAGGTGAGGTGTGGGTAATTTGGATAAAATGGTAGCCAAGATTCAAGAAATCTTGAATGGAGGGTTGATGTTGATTTATATTGATAGATAAATTGCTTATGGTTGGAGTAAAAGTTGGGTTGATCATGATTGATTGATTTAGTTTAGAGGTTGGTTTGATTAGTTGAGGGAGGTAGGATGGGTGGTTGATCCGACTTGTTGGTTGGGTTTGCTTGTTTATTTGGTTTGTTTGGTAAGGTAGGGTGACAAAGATTTGACCCTATTCAAAAGAGAATCAAACCAAAGCAAATGTCATTAGGTAGATGAAAACTAGCAGATTATAGATGAATTAAATGGGTTTGATTTTAATTGAGGTTAGGTTATATTTAATTATAGGCGAGGTGTTTTGAGCTTGGGTTAGGTCCATTAAAAGGGGAAGTGGAAGAGGTGGGTTGGTTTCCTTAATGATGGTTTTAAATGAGAGTTGAGAAGGCTCTTCTTGGTCAACAAGTGGGTGGTTTAAGGTTGATTTTTCCTTAGTGATGATTTTAAAAGGAAGTTAAAAAGGGTGCACTTGGTTAACAAGTGGTTTGGTTGGGGTTTTAATTATGGTTTCCCTAGTTTTAGATGCACCAAGGACCAACTCTAATGAAGGGACCTCATTATGTTGAGGGCTTTGGTCATGGGCTTGCATAATAATGGGTGCAAAAAGAGGTTTAATGATTGATTGCTTGAAGACATTTAAGGCTAGGTTAGGGTAAATATAGATAATATTGTTTGGAACTTTTTTTTTATTGGTAAAGTTTTGGATGATCATCTTAAAAGACCCACATATGTCTATCGTATGTCTGTATAAATGATAATACATATAAAACTCATTCTTTATAAACCAAATAGGTTTTGGAAGAGAAGCATTGATGGGTTTGATTTGAGGGAGTCTAATGACAAAGCCCTTAAATTTTTGCCAAGGATAAAATTATATGATTCCCCTAGTGGGGTATACTGCCTAGGAAGAGGGTGCACCAATGGCTCTTGAGGTTGCAAACTAGTTGGTTGGTTTGTTAAAGCTGGTTGGTCAAGTAAGTTTGGTTGATTTGAAAAGTTTGAGTGATTTGATGGGTTGGGTATGCTTGATAAGGTTGGTAGGTTGGAAAATTTTGGTTGATAGTTATTGGTTTGATTTGGTAAGGTCGGTTGGCTTAATAAGATTGGTGGGTTCAAAAAGTTTGGTTGGTTGGATAAGGTATATTAGGTAGGTTTATTTAAGAGATTGGATAAGATTGACATATTTGATATATTTGACATGGTTGATATGGTGGGTAGGTTTAATATGATTAGGTGGTTTAAGAAGTTTGGTTGGTTCAATATGGTAGGTTGATAGTTATTGGTTGGATTTGATAGGGTTGATAAGGTTGAGAAGGTGGGTAAAGTAGGTTAGATTGATAGGTTTGATAACATCAGTAAGGGTGATAGGACTGATTAGTTAGAAAAGTTTTTTAAATAGTTGTTGGTTGGATGATTATTGGTTTGATTTGATGAAGTTGATAAAGTAGGTTGATAGTGGTTGGGTTTATATTTGTTGGTGGTATGACTAAGGGGATAGACCAAGTCTTGATTTTGAGATAAATAAGGTTACCACAAAGGGAGTATAGGTGATTGATATGATGGTTGAGGTAGGCAATAAAAAGTTTGATGTGGTTGAAGTAATTGATATGATGTTTGGGATGGGTAACCCAAATATTAGTGAGGTTGAGATAGTTGAGGTGGGTTATGATAAGGGTCTAATAAGGGTTGAAATATTATTGGGTGGGTGAGGTGATGATCAAATGGTTGTAAAAGGGTTGTCAATTATTTTAAGTTTGAATTCATTGCCAATAAGGTTGGGTTGGTTATAAGTGAAGTTAGGTTGATTATAGGTGAGGTTGTGTTGGTTATAAGCAGGGTTGGTTTGATTGTAGGTCAGTTTGGGTTGGTTGTAAGTAGGATTAGGGGTATAATTTATTCTTGATGCAAGGTAGCATTCTAAGGCAAGAGGGTTATCTTCTAGGAGTCTAAAAAAGTTAGGATCTCCTGGAGAGATATTACATGGGATCATCATTGAACAAGGCAATAGAGATGAGGTAGGTGAAGGTAAGATGGTAGAAGGTTACCAAAAAGAGTTAGATTCTTCAAAACTCAAATAAAAAAAAAGCAAGAAAATGATCAAAAAAATCTAGACACACACTATAAAGTACATTAAGCCTAGAGGTTAGTTTTAATCTTAATTTTGGCTTATGCCTTAGTTTATAAGAATATGTGATAGAAGTTGGCTTGTAGGTCAGGTACTATAAAAGCAATCTATGGTTAGTTTTGGGTTTTTGTGTACTCAAAATAATTTGTATTGGAATCAATACATGGCTTGGTATTGGGGCCTACCCCCTCACTTCACAGTCCCATAGTGATAAGAGTGTCAGGCTCTTAGCCAATATATATTGATATTTAGAGTTTATACTCAACTAGAGAGCTGAGTTGGTTATCCCCTTGATAATGACCTCCAAGTAAGATTTCCAGGAAAGGATAAGGTGACCTCTAGGTGATGAAATCCCATTTGAGCCTTGTCTCAAATTGTTTTGATGTTTAATTGATGAAAGTGGTTTGGATAGTGTGTGCCAAAAAAGTGGTGCTATGATAAGATTAATGTGATTTAAATCAAAGTGAACTAATGTTAAAAGCAAGCAATGGGTGTAGTGGATTTTAATCCCAAAAGAAATTTTAGTTTCAATTATGAGCATAGATAGAGAGAAGAGCATATAAATGCAAAGAAAAATATGAGTAAAGACTCTATATCCCATTGGGTGTGCCAGAATGTTTCATGTAAACTTTTGCTTAAGTTCTAAAGAAAGAGAGAAAATAAACTTGATATGGGTATGGTTGAAAAAACTATTTGTTTGTGCACATGTTGAATTAGAAGACTATGAAGAGCTCCTCTTTGGCTTGGGAGGAAGACCTATAGATAATAAAGCACTCAAAGAAATGGTTGATTAGTTAGGTAGGAAAGTCGATTGCCTAACAAGCTAGATCCAAAAAGTACAAGACTTATTTGGAGGCTGTCAATCCACTTTTAAGACAAATTAATGTTGATAAAAGAAGGTTACATAACATAAATGAAAGTACTTAATTTAGGTGCAATAAATACTATTTAAAAGAAATGCTTAGATTAACAAGATAACATTAAGGTGAATGTCAAACTATCAAAATATGGTTTAGGTATGGTCAAGGTATTGTTTCTAGTTTGTATTGTGACAAAAATCAAGAAAATATGGTTTTTGTTGAGGTTGAGAAGTGGTTTATGCTTGCTAATTTTGGGTGTCTAATTTTACACAGTGACTATCAATGATCAGGATGACCATCGATGGTCAGGATTAAAAGTGAAGGTGACCATTAGTGGTTACTATTAGTTCTAGTTTGGGTCAAGAATGTTGCTTGGTTGAGGTTGTGGAATGATTCTAAGAGGTGGGTTTGGGTCATATATTGATTGTGAGGTAGAGGGTAAAACTCAGAGGTGGTTGGTTCAAGGGTTATTCATTCAAATGATTAAAAAGAGGTTATGGGTGGAATTCTAAACTAAATAATTGAAACTTGAAACAAAGAAAAATATACTTAGCTCATAATTTGATAGTTGATGGTTGATGGCTTGGAGAAGTTTTGGAGCTTATTGAAGATGATTGTTGATGAGGAGATACCTGCATAACATGTTGCTTGACCTATAAAAGAAACTCCTGAATACCCAATCTCTTGATAGTAATTGTAGATGGATTTGACCTCCCAGGCCTCTTTCTCTTATAAGCACAAGAAAGAGGTGGAAGTGAAGGTGTAACTAGGCCATCTAAATATAAATTTTCCATGCAAAGGCTTGCAACAAGATTTAGATGAGTTATATTTAGAAAATCTTGGCAGATGGTTACATGTTTAATGTTCAGGCAGTGGAAACCTAAATGTCATGATTACTGTTAGTGAAAACCTGATCATCGATGGTTACTATTAGCGAACCTGATCATCGATGATTGAAGGTAAAAGGTAAATTTTGGCTTAAAAGGGTAGGTTAAATCAGAAGGTCAAAATAACTTAGGCTAAGTGGGTTAGGTTAGGGGTCAATAGATCAAGGTTGGGTCCAAGGGGGTCCTGAGATGGTCTAGAGGTATTATCAACATTTGGAATTGTAGTGCACAAATTTATAGTGTCTACAGGGGCATATCATAGAATCATGTTATCCACACTTGACATAGTTTCTAGATTTAGTGGGGCATACTTTAGAAGCATGTTATCCACACTCATTCAGTATATGATACTCATATCAATTTTTAGATTCAGTGGGAGCATGCTTTGGAAGCATGCTCTCCACACTCATTTAATATATGGTACTTATACCTATTTTCAAATTCAATGAGGGAAATCATATGGGCATGGCTTCCACCCATTGATAGTTCTTAGGTTTAGTGGGGGCATGTTTTGTAAACATATCCTCCACATTGGTACTTATATTAGTTTTAATATTTCTCCATATATAGTTTGGGCATGCTTTGGAAGAATGTTCTCCACACTTTCATAGTTATTTGAATTGGCCAAATCACGTAGTTATATGATTCATATTCACAGTTTTTGGAAAAATTCTATACATTGGTACTATTGTTATACACATTTTTAGCATGATACATATCTAAGGTGCATATTCTATACAAAATGTGCCTAATATTACAAAATCCAAATTAATTTTAGATTTATAAGCTATTTTATGGACTATTACCATATCACATACTTTTTGTATTGATACCCCACAGACTTTTATAGACTTTTATTAAGCCAATCTACTACAGTAGTTAGTTCACTTTTTGGTATGATTGAGATGATAAATTCACTCAATATTTCCATGTTTTTAGGTTAGACTTGATCATCAAACCTCAACATATTATAAGTATCATTGGGTTACATGGTTGAGATAATCTCAACTACTAGGTGAAAACTCACTTTTGCTCCAAAGTTGGGGGCATGTACCTTATAATCTATCTATCTATCTATCTATGTATCTATCTATCTATCTATCTATCTATCTATCTATCTTTTTATCTCCTTGGATATATGCACTTTAAAGATTTATCTATATTTATCCTAATATCAGTTTTAGAGCCTTATAATGATACATCTTTTTCAAAATAATTTGTCAATAGGTAAGATAATTACATCGACACACATATGTACTCTTAAACCTTGTTATTTTAATTTTAATATATTTCAAGTACTTTCAACCAAAATTATAAGCACTAATTTTATATTGTAACATGCTCTTCATTGCAAGTCAGTCACCAACAAAGAACTCAAGTTGGGCACATGTAAAGATAAAGTGTGCACACACACCCAGGTACACTTTATTTTCCTTTAAATAGTGATTTCATTATTAGATTAAAGGGGGGTAATGTAGATGATATTTTGTGATTATATATTACTTCAATCTTAAACACTTGGGAAACTCAAATCTTGGCTATTCTTATTAGTTCTTTACCTTTATTGTGTCATGTTTTATATCCTTCTCATATTGCTTAAAATGCACTTATCTTCCATCTCTATAAATTCATTACCTATACCTACTTTTTTACTCCCTCGACACTAACATCTGGGACAAATAGTAGCATAGATGTTATTGTCTTATCTTGATGCAAGTGTATATTACCCTAAAGTCATCTAATTTACAAATGGAACATATCTTAATGGTTGTCCTAAGTGATTTAATGTAAGCTATTACTCTGAATGGATTGATATAAATACAAGATCAACCCTAATTCATTCAACAACTAAAAAAAACCAAAGAGACCAAGGTACTTATCAAAAGCACTTTATAAAGCATTTAAATTAAGAAAGCTTCACTATTTATAAACCAATTATAGGTATAATACATTTTTAAGTCTAAAGTACTAAAGGAGCAACCTAAGAGCCTAATTTGTCAAGTTAAAATCTAGGTCATTATTATATTTTTTTTGTATACATTATATGATTCACATCTAATCCAACATGTAGGGGAGAACTAGATCAATATGAGTCCCTCTTCAGAGAATTGGCTATGTACATAATATCATTTGACAAAAGGGTCACTAGGGTCATCTTGACACCATGTGCCCACTAACCCATTTTTCCCCAAGGACACATTGAAGATGAAAAGTTGGGGTTTTTCCATTTCATGAGGAGCAAAAGTCCATGACCTAGATCTGAATGCTTTAGAGTGAAGATGAAGAAAAAAATATAAGTATCTAGGTGATCTAATCCTATTTTAATAGATATTCCATATGGGACACTAAAATAAAACCCAGATAGTAGTGTTCATCAAACCATCTTAGGATGATGTTGTTGTTTAGAGAGCTAGAAGCATTAGAACTAGAATCTAATGATTATTCCATAATCACCTTCCAACCTAATTTCAACCTTTTCTAGATCCAAAACTACATTAGCATCAAAACAAGCTAAGTAATTCACTTTTTTTTCATTTATATATATATCATAGTTCTATTTTCCATATTTAGTTTATCTTAGCATAATAAATTTAATGTATGTTTATATCTGAGTTTAGCATCTAATTGGTCTATTATAGATTTGATTATCACCCTTGTGCCATTTCATTTATATACACCCCTTTGACAATCTAGATAACCCCAATCTATATTCCATTTTAGGGTTAAACACTTAATAAAAACCAAAAAAATATTAATTTAAGCAAAAACTTCAAAACTTCAAAAAAAATAGTTAAATCATGAGGTAAAAGTACTTATTAGCTCATCAAAATCTTGGCCAGCTAGGGCTATTTGGAACAAATCAGATCATAGTGGTTATGGGGCTCTACCATATAGTATTGTATATTTCTACTCATATCTCAAATTTTCAAAAGATTCAAGGTACAAATGAATTGAAATTTATATTTAAAAATCTTAATATATAACTTCTATAAGAACTTCAAATGCACATATCTTAAGTATTGGTTGTCCAGATTTAAAACTATGAGTTGTGTTAGGATCCAGGTGTTTAACCCTTATTTGGATAAGGATCTTATTTAGTGGTTAAGGTTAAGGATATATAAATATAAGGGACTAAGGGTGAATATCATATCTAAATTAGGATAATTAATGTGCTAAACTTAGATGTACCATATGCCTAATTTATTAAATTGAGATAGGCTATTAATAGAAAGCATAGTTATGCTAGATATATAAATGATACAAGAGAAAGTATTTATATATTTATAATTTTAATATAGTTTTAGATATATTATAGGTGGGAAGTAGGTAGGAAGTAGATTCTGGATCAATCATCAGATTCTAGATCAAGTACCTCTGTCTCTCAAAATACTTGCATCAACCTAGGACAGTTACATAGATGTTAGTGTCTGAGTTTGATGCTAGTGTCATGTACATAATATGCTCTCAAACAGTATTCAACCACTTGTATGCTTCTAGGTTTGGCTTTTCCTTCACTCTAGTGCATTCAGATCTGGTTTATGGATTGTCATTCCTACTAAAATGGCAAAACCCTAGATTTGTTTCTTTAATGTGACCTTGGGGGAAAAAAAGTTAGTAGGCACACTATGTCGAGATGACTTGCAATGACCCCACTATCAAAAATCATTACCTACATATCTAATACTCTAGAAGAGGGCCTCAAACTCAAGAATTTTTCTCCTACATGTTGGCTTGTATGTGAATCATGTAATGTGTAAAACAAGTACAATAGTGACCTAACTTGTAACTTGGCAAATAGGACCTTATGACTTTTCCTTTAGTAATTCAAACCTATAGCTAGGATGTTCCTTTAACTAATATCAAAATAGGATAAAATAGGAAAGATTTTGGTAAATTGAGTGTTATTTTGGTCTGATTACTAGATTTCATAGATGAGAAATGAATGAGGGTTGATATTGTATTTATACCAATCCTATCAAGAGATAACTCATATTAAATCACTTAAATTAACCATTGTAATACATTTAATTTATAAATTGGATGACTTTAGGGAACTAGACACTTGTGTCAGTCTAGAATAGTAAAATCAATGTTATTATCTGACTTGGACATTAGTGTCTAAAGAGAACGAGAGCAAGCATAGGCTCAGATATTATACAGGTATAAAATAAGTACATTTTAAGAATTTTGGACAAGATGGGATGTTTGTGTCATCAATATAAGGCTAGTCAAAGTAAGAGAAAGGCTAAGGGGCACAAGATAGAGTATATGTGAGGTTTGTGGAAGCAAGGCATGTGTATAACTAAGAGGAATAGCCAGGGTCATGAGTTTTCCAAGTGTACAAGACAGAGGTGATGCATAATCACAAAATATCATCTGCATCTACCCCCCTTTAAACTAGTAATGAAATTTATATTTTAAATGAAAAGAATAAGTACATGGATGTGTATACACACCTTGTCTTTGATTGAGTTGAATTTGAGTGCTTTGTTGAAGTTGAGTTTGAGTGTTTTGTTGGTGACTGACTTGAAACCAAAAGCATGTTATAGTGTATAATTAGTGCATATAATCTAGGTCAAAAGTACTTGAAATAGATTTAAATTGAAATATCAATGTTTATGAGTACACTTGTGTGTTGATGTAACCACCTTGCCTATTGGCAAGT
The DNA here is from genome assembly GCA_037957365.1 of Torreya grandis. Classification (NCBI taxonomy): domain Eukaryota; kingdom Viridiplantae; phylum Streptophyta; class Pinopsida; order Cupressales; family Taxaceae; genus Torreya; species Torreya grandis. Next base: position 157,558 of record JARHVA010001627.1, read on the forward strand.
TGTTTTTTCAAAAGATGTATCATTTTAAAGCTCTCAAACTGAGATTAGGATTAATATAGATAATTCTTTAAAGTGAATATATCCAAGAATATAGAGAGGGAGAGATATTGGAAGGCATGTGCCCCCAATTTTGGAGAAAAAGTGAGTTTCCATATGGTAGTTGAGATTAGTTCAACTGTGTAACCTTATGATACTCATAACCTACTGAGTTTGGAGGATCAAGTCTAAACTAAAAAGTTGGCAAGATTGAGTGATTTAATCACCCCAACCAAACCAAAAGGTGAACCAACTACTACAGTAGATTGGCTCACTAAAGTTCATAAAAGTTCATTGGGTATTAATACATGCAATATTTTTAAAATCTAAGATTGATTTGGATTTTTTAATATTAGACACATGTTGCATAGCATATGCACCTTATATTTGTCTCATGTTGAAATTGTGTGTAATAATAGTACCATGTATAGAATTCTAACACAAATATGTATCAAAATCATATAATTATGTGTTTTAGCCAATTCAAAAAACTAAGTGTTGAGTAAATTATTTCAAATCATGTCCTCAATATTTATGGATAAATCTAAAAGTGATATAAGTACCAATGTGGAGGAAATGTTTCCAAAACATGCCCCCACTATAAACTAGAGATGTTGAAAATTTACTAGGTGTGGAGAACATGCTTCTAAATCATGCCCCCATTAAATATATGAATTATAAGTACCATATTTAATTCATGTGGATAACATTCTTCCAAACATGCCCTCACTGATTCTAAAACTATGAATGTGTGGAAACTAGGTCATCATGACATGCCCCCATTGAATCTACAAACTGGTGTAAGTACCATATAATGTGTGAATGCTGAGAAAATATTTCCAAATCATGTCCCCACTATAATCTATAAACTATGAAAAATTTAGAATCCATGTCACCATGACATTCCCCCTCTTGAGGTGAGGTAAAAATAGTACATAGTAGTTAGCTCACCTCAAAAGGGTAAGATAATTGTAAATTTGTGTATGTAACCATGTAGCACATAAAAGTAAATATGTCTAGGTAGATGTAAAATTGAAGTGAATATAACTAATATGATCACATGTAGACCTAAGATACATGATAAATAGAATGACAACATCTAGATAGTAACATTACAAGATCAACAAGCAAACAAGCACACACACAATACCACTCAAAATCAAGTCAAAAGGTAATGGTCCAAAGAGATCGTAAACAAGGGGAATGTTCAAATGCCAAGAAATTGAATGGATGTGACTTAGTCAAATGTCCACAAAATCAATGAATGACATACTCAAATTTCACATAATGTAATGGCATATTAAAATGTCTAAGAACGAAAAACATGGGCACAGCGGATGCATACAATGGAGCATATTCAAATGCTTAAAAAATAAAGCCAATAACAAGGCAAAACACTCAAGGAAGTGTGTAAAGGAAAGCATAAGCAACCATCATAAACATGTCATAGTTTCCCATGGATCAAATATGTTAGCAAAAAATGTACAGTATATAACATATCAAGTACCTTGTGTAATTTATAATCATGAATAATAGGCATGTGTAAGTACATATGTAAGCTCAAACATGATAGTGTAGAGTGATCTTCAAATCATATAACCTATGTGTATCAATACTATAGAAGATGGATTCCCCAAAAATCCTAATGACATGAGTAGAGGGAAGGCCCAACACCCATACATGTATCATGTATTTGTGTATGCACATGTATGTGTATGTAGGAATAAACGATATGCTAGTCCTGAACATGGAAATAACACATAGATGTCAAGGTGCAGAAAAGTGTTATTGGATTTTTGAATTTTTTTTTTTTGTGTTTTTATGGAAGAGACAAGATCATCCTATGATCTCTCTAAAGGATGATCATAGGTACCTCCCCACTCAGATGCTAGTGCAATAAATTGATGATACGACCAAGGAGTATGTATAGGTACAATATTTGTCACTATAGTATTTTTGATGCTCGATGTATGTATAATGGGACTCTAGGGTTGTTTAAGTACTAATATAAGGAATAGGGGTTCTTAGAACCCATCTCTATGTATTATATGGTTTCTTTGGAATAGAAATAGTAGGAACATGTTTAGGTGCTCTGGATATCTAAATATGGTGTGTAGAATGTGATTATTATGTCTAACCCATTATTTCTCTGATGTAAAGGTGTCTCAAGTACTAATGACTTAGTAAATGGGATTGCTTGTTTCTTACCCTTATGCAGTGGATTAGTCTTAATAGGCTTGATAATTAACTACTTGGGTATGAATTTCTCTTGATCAAGAGTATGCTCATATGAAATATCAAAAACTATAAGTACTTGATTGGCATGAATGTACTTAATACACCCATGTATTACAGAAGGTACTGCTTGAAGAATGTGTATCCAAGGTCATCCCAACAACATGTCAAAGACACTTTTATAAGGTATAACTGTGAAAGTAATAACCACATGGGTGAGACTAATTTTTAAAGGTAGATCAATCTTGTCAAGAACCTTCTGGGAGGTCCCATCAAATTCTCTAACAGATCTAGTATATGGGTGTAAATCATGATGAGTATAAACCAAATGTGTAAGTAATGTCATTGTGCAAACATTTTTGCTTGCACCATTATCAATCTTAACACTGCATATAGGGTGCTTATCAAGGTATGCTCAAATGAATAGAGAATGAAGATCAAATTAATCATCCTTAATTTCATTATCATTAGATGAAATGGCAAGTTTATGAACCATATGAGGTATATGTCTTATGTAAGTACCAATGACCCCATCTATTGGGTTCTATAATATGATGGAGGAGGATATGTATTATATTCCATTTGAACTTATGGTTCCTTATTGGAATGGTCTTGTAAAGTATTGTTAAATATTTTCTATTTATGGTGATCACTAGGATGTGACCCTGATTCCTTTAGAGGATTGTCAAAATGTAATTTGTTGGTCATCAACTAGGTCTTGTATCTTATGCTTCAAGGTAAAACATTTGTTCATAGAATATCCAAGGCCTTAGTGATAGTCACAATAAGCATCTGCATCATATCCTTTGGGTAGAGGTCTATTTACATCAACCTATATAAGAAGAGGGAGAGATATAAGATGACACTCTAGCAACTGCAAGAGTAATGAAATAGGTGGCTCAGGTAAACATGTAAACTGTCTTCTTGGTGCACTATATAGGACAAGTTGTTTAGGTTCTTGTGCAACTATGTTAACCATGGTGATTTTTTCCTTTTAAGGCTTAGGATATTTTACCTTATAACTTCATTTAATTTTAAACTTTATACTAGATGTAGATGCAACTAGTGTGTTTGCTACATACTTGAGCTTGTTCAATGACATAAGATTCATTTCACAGTCTTGTACAATGTGGCATAAGTCATCAAAATATTGAAACTTTTTGAATTTAATGGACTCATGTATAGGATCAAGCAAAATTTTCTTGAATATATCTTGCAACTCTTTGTCTTCCATAGGATTAGTCATTTTCGCTAGCATTGTCTTATATCTCAAGACATATTAATTGACTAGTTCATTGGTTCCTTATTTGATCTTTTAAAATTTGAGCATAGGAAGCCTTTTTGGTAATTTTAATAGAAAAGTGTGACAAAAACTGATCATCAAGAAGTTTGAATGCTTTTATTAATTTGAGAGGTAAGCCATAATACCACCTTAAAGCATAGTCCTTGAGGCTCCTTGTAAATAGTTTGGTCAAAATTTTATCATTTGAAGCATAATCAAGGCATGCCACATAGAAGGTTCAAATGTGTTATTTAGGATCACCCTTGCCATTATAAAACTTGAACTTAGTTGCAATAAATCTATTTGGCAAAGTGTGCAAAGAGATCTCAAGTGCAAGAGGGTTATGCAACATATCTTGTGAATCCAAAGCATGTGAAGACTTTTAGTCCTTGTCTTCAATGTTTGTAACATTATTATATAATTTCATTATGACTTGAATGAGTGATTGAACTACAGGCCCAGTGGAATTTTGATTAGCAATTTGAGTAGTAACCATATGGGATACAAACATGTTTTGAGTAGTAGTAGGCATTGTAATTGGTATTTATGTTGAAATAATAGGTAAGTTTATAATAGACATATCAATATTAATTTTAGGGAACAAAGGTTGGAACGAATAATTCATGCCCTAATTATATGTATTAAGTTGTGGTGTGGGCTAATTTATAGTAACTTCTATGGATTCACCATTACTAGGTGAGGCAACCTTGGTTTTATCTTGTTTGCTTATTTCATCTCTTGTAACATAAAAAAATACATCTATTAAGCCCTTGTTTTTATTGAGATGAGTAATCAATGCTTCTTCATCTTCCATTTGGAATTAAGTTTTTGTACCAACATTGTCCATTGCTTCACAAATTAAAAGTTTTAAAATTTTAAATACAGTACAACAATCAGAAAAATCAAAAAGCCTTAAGTGGCCTAGGGTTTGATGTTCAAAGATTGGATTCACCACATGTTTAACCCTAACTTAGATAAGGATCATATTTAGTGGTTAAGGTTAGGTATATATAAATGATAAGGTACAAGGGTAAATATCAAATCTAAATAAGACCAATCAATGTGCTAAATTCAGATGTACCATATGTTGAATTTATTAAACTAAGAAATGTTATTAATGGAAATTATAACTATGCTTGATATACAAATGACATAAGAGAAATTAATTAGTTGTTTTTTATGCTAATACAGTGTTGGATCTAGTATAGGTGGGAAGAGGGTAGGAAGTAAATGTTAGAGCAATCATCAGATTCTGGATCTAGTGCCTCTAACTCTCTAGGCACTTGCATTAGCCTAAGACAATTACATTGATGCAAGTGTCTCAGTTTGATGATTGTGTCCTATATGGAATATATGATCACCTAAATTATTTTGGGTTTGGATTTGCCTTTACTTTGATACATTTATATCTGGGCCATGGCCTATCACCCCTAGTGGAAAGGCAAAACCCTAGCTTTGCATCTTCAATGTGACCTTGGGAGAAAATGGGTTAGTGGGCACATGGTGCTAAATTAACCCAAAATGACCCCACTATCAAAGGTAATTACCTACATAACCAATTCTCCAGAAGAGGGCCTCAAACTCAAGTAGTTTTCCCCTATGTGCTGGATTATGTGTGAATTGTGCAATGTGTAAAATAAGTACAATAGTGACCTAGCTTCTAACTTGGAAAATATGACCTTATGACTACTCTTTTAGTACTTTAGAACTATATTTGGGTTTTTCCTTTGAATTATATTAGAATGGGGTAGAATAATAAATTTTTTGGTAACTTGAGTGCTTCTTGAGTACTTTTTTTCTCTGATTGCTAGGTTTCATAGGTGAGGAATGAATGAGGGTTGATATTATATTTATACCAATCCTATTGGGAGATAAGTCACATTAAATCACTTAAGTTGACCATTGTAATACATTTCATTTTTAAATTAGATGACTTTAGGGCATTAGACACTTACATCAAGATAGGATAGTAGCATCGACTCTACTGTCTAACACAGATGTTAGTGTCTAGGGATAAGGAGAGTAGGCATAGGCTCAAAACTTTTAGAGGTATAAGTACATTTTAAGTATTTTGGGCAAGATGTAATGTCTGTGTCATCAATATAAGGTTGTTCAGACTAAGAGATAGGCCAAGGGGCACAATATAGAGTAGATGTGAGGTGTGTGAAAGTAAAGCATGTGTATAACTAAGAAAAATAACCATGGTCATGAGTTTTCCAAGTGTACAAGACTGAAGTGCTACATAATCACAAAATATCATCTATATCGAGAAACAAACATGTTTACATTATAGCAATTTGGTAGGCTTTCAAGAAATACCAAAAATCACCTAATTTATTTACTTACACACAGATGTTAATTCAAATTACAAGTGTTACCAAAATGATGTTGTATTTTTATGTACCAACACTAATAAGGTGGTTACTACCCACTCGTATACATGACATTGTCACTTATTCCTTTTGTGATGAGGTGACTATCATATTTTATTTCCCTTCCTCCCAAAATGGGGGTATGTCATAGAGACATGGATTTTGCATATTTGTAGTTTCAAATTTATTGGGGGAATGTCATGGGAACATGTCCTCCACATTCATTCATTATTCAACACATTGAGATTATAGTGAGGGCATGTTTTGGAAACTTGTCCTCCATATTTGTACACATTTCTTAGATTTTATAGATTGTAGTGAGGGCATGTTATAGAAATATGTCCTCTATGATTATTCCATGTTAAAACTCACCAGACATCCTTCACTATGTATAATTCATATACATATTTGGGTCAACATTATATACATTAGTATTATCATTATACACATATTACATAGTAGTAGTTCTTATGTTAAAGTAAAAGGTACAATCCACACAAACTACTTTATTCACACTATATATGATTAGAGGCATGAATAAGGGTTTATTCTTTTTATTTACTCAGACATTGATCTATATTTTAGATTCACTAGATTATCATGGAATTTTATCACATTAAGGACTAATACCCAAGATGGACTTATATGGATTATTATTTGAACCTTATCCATCTGCACCGATTGATTCTATTTATAGATTAGAGTGATTAAGTCATCCAATTTCACCAAGTTATGCACTTGAGTTGTGTTAGTTGGGAAACAATACTCTCAATGGCTAAAGCACCACTCTTCCTATTCTAGGTTGGGTTCATGATCACCTCCCAACTCTCATTACTTCAGATACAACATTACCAGGGTGCAACCCAATTGACCACTTGTAAGCTCACTCATCTTCCTTGATAAAAGATGGATGAGGTTGTAAGTCCCGTTTTAATTCTATAGTCTCCAACATTCCAAAGCCATTATTATGTAACACATACACATGTATTTTGTCCATGCTCTTTCTTTATGTTACTTTTTATTATTGCTCATATACATGATATATACGTTGATTTTTGTGACATATTTTTGGTTTCAAGAAAACATTCAAACACAAAAAGTTCAAAGAGAGATCAAGCAAAGATAAGGTGTGTTTTACACACTAGGGTGCACATTTTCTTTTCCTTTAAACTGGTAATTTTAGTTTCATGCATTACTTTATTAAAGAGAGGCAAATGTAGATACCCATGTTTAGGAAAAACATAATTTCATAACATGTTTTCATGGTTTTCACATGCATAGGCTTATTAAGAGTGAGTTAGATATCTAGTCACACAATATCATATGGACCTCTTTGGTTCCATATTATTTTATTTGCTTTATCTACCCCTTGGGCATGTGTAGATGATATTTATAAATTATATATCACCTCAATCTTGTATACTTATAAAACTTAGACCTTGGTTGTTCCTCTCAGTTTTGAACCTTTCCAACTTTTAGAAGTCTTGCATTTGCTCTATCTTGTGCCCCTTGGCATGTCTCTTGGTTTAACCAATCTTATGATGATGACCAAAAACCTTATATCTTACCAAAAATGCTAAAAATATGTTTATCTTATGCCCCTATAATTTTTGAGCATGTATTTATTTTTTAATTGATAGGACCAAGCATCAACCCTAGACCCCTACATCGACACTAGTGTCCTACCCTGACACAGGTGTCTAGTGCCCTAAAGTCATCTAATTTACAAATAAAACATATCTTAATGGTTGGCCTAAGTTATTTAATGTGATATATTTCTTGATAGGAGTGGTATATATTTACTATCACTCCCCATTCAATCTTAACCTAGCACAGACCAAGGCAACTTATTAAAAGTGTTCAATCAAGAAATCAATAAAGCAAAGCTTTCCTAATTTATCATATTCTCATATTAGTCATATGAACATCACATACACAGGTATAAATTGCTAAAATATTAGCTTAAGAGCTCAATTTTCCAATTTATAAGTTACGTCACTATTGTACTTACCTTCCACATATTACATGATTCACACACAAGTCAACACATAGGGGAAAACTACATTAGTCTAAAGCCATATCTAAAGTAGTGGCTATATAGGCAAAATCCATTTATAGAGGTGTCTTTGGGGTTAGATCGACACCATGATCCCACTAACCTATTTTTTCCAAGGTCACTATGAATATGAAGAACTAGGGTTTTATAATTTTATAAGAAACAATAGTCTATGACCCAGATCTAAATGCATCAGATTGAAGGCAAAGACAAATCCAAAATCATCCAAGTGGTCACATCCTTTTCTAGTAGGTATTATATACATGACACCTACATCTTGTTTATACATAGAATTGATGCTAATGTCCAAGGCTAATGCTAGTGTCCATGGCTCCAAAGTCACTCAATCCAGAATTTGGTGATTATTATAGAATCCTCTTCTAATTTTATTCCTACCTATTCTAGATCCAAAACTATGTTAGCATCATAAAAAACTAAGTACATTATTTTTTTGTCATTTCCATATTTAGTATAATTTTACTTCATATTTTTACCCTATCTTAGTTTAATAAATTCAACATATGTTGTATCTGAGTTTTGCATCTAATTGGCCTGGTGTAGATCTAATTATCACCCTTGTGCATTTTCATTTTTATATTCTTAATCATATCTACCCAAGTAGGATCCACATCCAAATTTAATAAAATTATTACATATTCAAAATGATAGCATTAATTCTTCTACTACACATGTAAATCATGAGGAGGAACATGTTATATACCTTTTTAACTTATCCAATCACAATGAAAATAATGACAAAGATCCAAATTAAGGTTGAAAAGCACCACATATTCCAAAAATAGGGTATAAATCAAAAAAAATTAAAACTCTAAAAATATTTTTAGCATAAACGTGTTCTATTGGCTCCTTGTCATCTATGTGTTAGTTCAATGTATGGCATGTCAATTACTTATGCATACACATGTGCTTCATGCCTCTATGTGAGTATGATACATGCATACATAGATACATTATTTATACACTTATGGATGTTAGTATTTCCCTCTACTCACATCACCAGGATGTTGGGGGCATCCACCTCTATGATTAGGATACACACAGGTTAAATAATTTTATGGTCTCTTCATTATCATATTTGAGATTTTGTATACTTACACATGCCTTTATCCATGATTATATCTTATATAAGGTAACTGATATGCACATTTTTTACTAACACATTTGATCCATGGGCTAGTATGATATGTTTATGTTGATTACTTATGATTTCTTTTATGCACTTCCTTGAGTGTCTTGCCTTGCTATCGTCTTACTTGTTTGAGCATTTAAATATGCTCATTTATTTGCATCCCCCATGACTTTTCTTTCTTTCTTCAAAATTTTTATATGTCATTATGATTTTTATAGACACTTGAATATGTCATACTTGATTTTGTGAATATTTGACTAAATCATGTCCCTTCAACTATGTTACATTTGAACATGCCCCTTGTTTGCAGTCTCCTAGGACCATTATATGTTGACTTAATTTTGAGTACTATTGTGTATGTGCATGTTAATTTTGTTCTATTTCTATCTACGTGTTTCCATTATATTTATCATGCATCTTATGCCTTCATGTGATCACATTATTTTATGCACTTTAATGTTACATTTCTCTAGACATGTTATTCTATATGCTACATGGTTCCATTCACAAATTATTCAGTTGTCTTCTCTTTTTGAGGTGAGGTAACTAATAGTTCATATCTTCCCTCACCTCAAAGGTTGGGTATATCATTGGGGGAATGTTATAGAGGCATGCTCTCCACATTTAGCACATTTTGTAGATTCAGAGGGGGCATGATTTGGAAGCATGTTCTACACTTATTCAATATTTGGCACACCCAAATTCAGTGGGGGAATGTTTTTGAAACATACCCTCCACATTGGCACTTATATCAGTTTTTAGATTTCTCCATGTATAGTAGGAGCATGTTATGGTAACATGTTACCCAAAATTATACAAAATTTGAAATTAGCCAAAGTATACAATCATATGATTCAAATACATATTTGAAGAAGAATTATATACATCGGTGTCATTGTTATACACAAGATTCAGCATGAGAAATATCTAAGGTGCATATGCTATGTAATATGTGCCTAATATTTCAAAATCCAAAACCAATTTCAAAACTCTTCTATGGAGTGTCATTACCCATCAGGTCAGACTATTATAGACTATATTGAGCCAATCTAATGTAATAGTTATTCAATTTTGGTATGGTTGAGGGCATTAAATCACTCAATCTCTCCAAATTTATAGGTTAGACTTGATTAAATCATCAAACCTCACTAAATATATGGTATGGGTTGATTTTGTTCTCTCATCCTTACCAAGTTATAAGTATGATTGGGTTGCACGATTGAGCTAATTTCCACTATCAAGTGGTAACTCACTTTTTCTCCAAGGTTGGGGGCATGTGCCTTCCATTCTCTCTTTATTTCCTTAGATTTATGCACTTTCCATATTTATATAGTGTCCTAATCTCAATTTTAGTGATTCATAATGATACATCTTTTAAATAAAGTTGCCAATAGGCAATGCAGTTGTGTAACAACCACATTGGGTTTGACTTAGAAAAATGTGATATTTTTTTTTAATTTTAACAATATGTTCTTCCATTAGACTACACCATGAGAATATAATTAGTGACCATATAAAATAATTATAATTATAATAACTATAAATGAATCATGTGACATCATACATCATTGATCACTACCAACATATGAAACACATCATAACCAAATATGTAAAGTAATTATAAATGTCTAGTCACGGCTGGTACAATGATACACCCACTACTACCAAGTATAAAATAGTAAATAATTACATCTCATCAAGGATAATGTCTCAAAAATAATAAATATAATACAATTTATAAGATACAAGATATATGGCTACACATAGCATGAGTTCTCAAAATCAAGTATATATAGCAATCTTGACTACCGTCTCCAAATAAGTACTATTGTGGGGAGGGAAAGCATCATCCAAGTGATTTTACACACCAACCATAGACTATCAATCCCCCACATAATTCCCCATCAGGGAATGGCCCTCCCTTCATGGATGAGTAGATAATGATGGTGCGGGAATCCAAAAAGACAAGCTAATACCCGTGTGTTGTATGATTTCTAAAAAAATTGTGTAGTGTACCATAAAGAAACCCATTATAATAAGTTATCACACAAACATATAAATCATACACATTAAATGATAATATCTAACTAACATTACTTTGGCCAAATTTTTTAATAGTTATTGATCTTTATGATTAGTCAAATTCATACACACCACTTGATCAGATTACCTTCATCTAGCATTATGGTAGTAGTAAGTTAGTGAAGTCCCTCTCACTACTTACTCAGTACTAGCAATGCAAGATTTAGTTAACATATATATAACTAATATATTTATATAGATTACTTCCTACTAGCAATCACAAAACATGCTAAGCACATGAATATTCAAATGCATATATTTAGTCCATCAAACATATGAATGAATCTAGATATAATAATTATAGTTTGTACCACATGGGTATAACATACATTTAAACTATAGTCTTCAAACATAAAACACTCTATGACATCCCATAATATGGATATGTTTTCCTTAAAATTGCCTTCCTTTCTTGTTATTTCTTTTATTCGATGATTTTTTTATTTTATTTTAGTCTTTCTATTTTTATTTTCTTTTTTCCTAAAAATATATTTACTAATTATATCATAATGGTTTTTGTTTGTTTTTAATTATTTTACTCCCCTTTTTTTATTTTCATTTCTATTTTTATTTTTCCTAAATGACTTAATATTACTATGACCAAATAATAAATAAATAATCAGTTAGTGTCTAGGTAAATAATTAACTCATTAATCATTAATTTTGGATTAATACCATTGACTCTGTTATTTCTAAACAATGTCTAAGTTAGGCTAGATTCAATAGCAACTAAGTACTAATCAAGCAAATTTATGTTCTTACAAAAACATTAATAATTATGACTAAAATAATATAACATAATTATTTTGTAACATTTATATTTAAGACTACGCGTATTATCCTTTAAAGTAATCACAAATGATTTATTTCCACCTATAGGTATTAGATTGAACTAACACACTCATATGCATAAATAATTATCAAAAACACACTTACACTAACCATTCAAACCATGTATCTAATATGTACTAGCTAATGTGGTGTGAGTAGGGTTTTAGCCATTTCTCTATCATCCCCCAACATCTCCATCTACGTCACCCTCTCTAATGATGCTCTCCCTCCATCATGCTCTGAGGGATGAATCTCTCTTGAATCCAATGCATGACAAGTAGGTAGTTAGTCCATAACATCATGACATGCATATCATAAAATACTACTAAAATAACATATTAACATGATCACAATGTAAGAATATACACTACAGCTAATTCATAGCAAAAAAATCATGTAATCAAAGTAATATTCAATTGTCCCATAATAACATATAACTTATAGCTTAGTAATAATAAAATCAAATTATGAACTATAGAAAATCCATAAATAATCAAATAAGTTTGTTCAATCAAGAATCAAGATGTAACATCCTTCCCCCTAAAGCTAGTCATCGTCCCGAATGACACTTATTCAAACATAAGTTTTAAATTAAAAATATTATTCAGTAAAAAATTAACATAGTATAAAGTATAAAATCAAGCAAATAAATGTAGAAATCACCTGTAGAACTCATCATAGTCCTCCCAAATAGCATTATCCTTAGATTATTGGTCCTGTAAGACCTTGCACTATGACATCTTTCTATTACACAAAAAAAATTACGAGTGTCAATTACTCTGATTGGTTCTAACATGACCATCCTAGGGTCCCAAACCGACCAAGCATTCTAATCCAACACATGTGGAGGATCAGTTATACACTCTTAAGATAAGCAATATGGAAGAAATTATGAAATAGAGCTAGAACTAGTGGTAATGCATGTTTATATGCTACAATATTGACCACTCCTAATACTTTGAAAGGTACAACATATCTTTGTAATAATTTTATTTTCTTCTCAAATTTAATCTTCAACCAAAAGCACATGAAATCATCATAAAATGCAAAAACAAATGGATTGAGAGAGTTCCACAAAGCCTCATATCCCATCTTCACACCTCTCTAACCTATAGAGTGTTTTTCTCTTTCCTAAGAAAAGTGTTTAGAAAACCTAGTAAGAACAACATGTATAAGTCAATACCATCATTACTCCATGTAGCTCTTGATAAGTATGACATGTCAATACTATCACTACTCCATATAGCTCCTGACAAGTATGATGATGAATAGGAACTAGAAATAATACATTTCTAATATATACAAAATTAAGGAATAATCATTCCTCAGTATACATGTTTATGACCATACAATTGAATTTGACAAGCCCTGCTTGCCAAATCTTAGATTTGACAAGCTCTCCTTGTTAGATCCAAAATTTGTAGCTATCGAGTTTATGTGAGACTAATCGTGATCTACTCCATCTCTTAGTATTCATGTTCCTAATTCATCACTCATCCTTTAGGTCTCTTCGACCTAATGATCTCCAAAATGTGCACATGGTTTAATGAAACACAAATCCATACTAACAAATTTTAGAGTACAATAATATATACTAAATAATCCAATATATATAAATATCCATCCCAAAAATAATCATTCAAACATTTCATGTTTGCATTAAGTTTCTATTTACCAAACATAAATAGTATCAAATTTTTACAGTTTAGCCCATCTCTATTATTTTCTTATCTCTATTATTTTCTTAGTTAAGAATTAACATAACAAATAAAGAACAAGGATCGCACCATCCTTTTTAACTTAGAAAAAGGGTCAAGTGAGGTAATGTCTCTCCAATTGCTTAGCTAGTTACACAAGTTATAAGCTATCTTAACCCCTTAGACTAATAATATGTTATGTACATCCTATTTCATACTTACTCTAGGAGAAAGGTACATAAATGTCTCTTCAAAATAACATGTTTTTAAGTAAGATAATAATAATACCAATCTAATCAAGGGTTAATTATAACATCATGATTATAATCAACCTATAAATCTTAATCTAGAACCAATATAAATTTAAGGTTACTCCATGTGGTCAAAGTTCATAATATTAGATAAAGTAACACTAGAAAGTGCAACTCTAAATGCATAAGTGGAAGGTAGTAAACTAACATCTCAACAACAAACTCTTGAATGCCCTCACATGGTATGAATAAAACACTACAACCCAAGTTGCCAAAATCACTACACACTTAACAAACTAGTAAGTGTAGTATCACAACCTATTTCCACAACCAAAAGGAAAAATATTAACCACATAAAAGCATCAATCCATTCCATTCCTACAAATTCTTTATGAACAAGAAGTGGAAGACACTATCCCACAATATTATGAAAACAACATTTCATAAATAAGTTTCCAATTAAGGGAATACTTAACCAACATCATGAAAATATGAATCCAATCAGTGGGCTTATATGATGTTAAAGAAGGGTGGGAGAGTAACAAATCACATCTATGCTAGCTATGTGAGATGACACCTCTTCCTAATCTACATAAACATATGGGGTGTCAATACATAAGTGGTCTTTTCGGATACCTCCCAGGATTACTATGCATAAGACACAAAACTCTATCAAAATGCACATATTCTTAAGTGAGAAGCATCCCATGCTTTTTATACACTCACAATACAAAACACAAGTGGTGGAGGTGACTTGATTACAATGTAAGGATGTAATCACTCTTGAGTTGTTTGATCTAAGTGATCAAAAATATTATAAGAATATCTTGTTCATGACTCAATAACTATGCTATGAAATCACATACCCAAACATCTTATACAACCATCACCATTGAAACACTCGATATCCAACCCTTTAACAACTCTAAAAGGGGTATGAGTACTCCTAAGGATACAAACTTAATGTACCACACACAACATTTTATCCACATAGGTAAAAATAATTTCCAAGAGTCATGGATGTCTATGATTTTTGAACGAAGGACTATGATTTGATGGGAATTATGACTATCTTTATTATGATTGGTTGATATATATATATATATATATATATATATATATATATATACAACCTCCTAAAATATAATAAATTATTTAAATGAAGGACTATGATTTGATGGGAATTATGACTATCTTTATTATGATTGGTTGATGAAATTGAATAGTGTAACGATAGACTATGATCATATATATATATATATATATATATATAGTTTTTCCATTCTTCTGGAATCTATAACTTAGTTTTGAACCATCAATAGAACTATACATATAAGGACTCATCACATGCATTTTTATATATGTATATGCACTTGTACATATTAGTATACCCATAGTATGCACTATACACAAGTTTTCAATGGAATAATATACATTATACAACTTTTAATTCTCAACAAATGTTAGTGGAATATGTTATAATATACTAACCACCGACCACTAGGTTAATATCTGGTAAAACATTATGAGTTACCTTATCTAGTAATACAAGTATACTTAAGAGTTTTATATAGAGTATATTAAGTAGGGATGGTGCAATCAATATGGTATTTGATATAGTCCCTATACCAGCTAGTCTACTC
Organism: Torreya grandis; assembly: GCA_037957365.1. NCBI lineage: Eukaryota > Viridiplantae > Streptophyta > Pinopsida > Cupressales > Taxaceae > Torreya > Torreya grandis. The sequence continues at coordinate 173,193 of JARHVA010001627.1, forward strand.
ATACCCTAATGAACACATGCAGTCTTTTTACCAAATGATCTCATACCTATATATAGTCAATTTGGATTATAATTATACATAGTACCTAAAAATTCATAGCAAAATATATAAACACACTAGGCATGGTTTCATAATAAGGCACATTCCCAACAATTAACAAATTACTATTACTAATCATAGTAAATGGGAACAATAGTATACAATTGTAGATGACTAGATAAAGTAAAATTCTTAAACATAAGATATATCTTATGGTCCATATTACACATGTGGAAATTTAATATTGCTATAAATCTATATATCAATTATATGTTTATTGATAATTAGTTATATGATAATCTACCTATTCAATTATAACTCGAATGTAAATTATCTTATTTGCATGTCGCCACACAAACCCACGATCGAACATGTAAGCCCAATATTGTTTAATTTTTATTTTCATCCAATTACCCACTAAGCCCTCAATAATGGTATGGATGTGTTTGTTTGGCTCATGTAGACCAAATAATAAAATAGGATGCAATTCTTATTTTTGAACTAGGTCCTAACAATGTTGCACCATATGTCATTTGGTCTGTCATCTATGCATAAGAATGATATTCACATTTAAATGGACTAGGCATTTTCCAAAATATAATGTATAGTAAACATCATAGCCCATAAAATAATCAAACAGTAGAATAATGATATACATATATTTGAAGTAGAAGAAGTTATGATATAAAATGGCATGCTATATTATGTCTATTATTGAGTATATTATATTATACCACAACAAAACAATAAATATCTTCTTCCCACCAAATTTGCCTTTATCAAGTCACTATGTTATATATCTAGTTCATTTTTCTAGCCACAAAATGAATATTCATGGAATTTAATATGTACCTGAGATTCTCCACATGCTTGAACTCTAAACCAATTATTATGTGGATCGAACCATATGTAACTAGATAATAGTTATAGCTCTATATATTGCATTTTATGGTCATACAGATCATCATTAAAGCTATGTGGTCTAACTAATATTATGTAACATCTTAGTGTTAAATCTCATTAGATTAAAAAAATGTAATAACTATATGTTATAGAACCATCGGTCCAGTTACCTCATATTTCAAATCACCATAGCATATATAGATGACATTTGAAAAATATGTTGAAGTTAATTATTATTTATACATTCTAGTTCAAAATTGTTACTCTATATCTCAGATTGAAAATTTTATTCTATATCTCAAATTATAAATATTATTTTTATTCCATAACCTAGGTAACATTTCAAATTGCCATAACATGGAGCCAATTGACCACGCTAGTCTTTTGGCAAGCTAATTATTGTGCAGGCAAACATAGTGTAAATAACCTGATGGAAAGAGCTCGATGGGTGAGAGGTTATAAAGGAGAATGTATATTTGAAGTAAAATGTTGATGCCTTAGAGATAATATTAGTAAATTTTTATATTAAAGCAAAGATAATCAGGCTCGCATAGAGGACAAAGTGTTATCTTAATATAATTTCACCCTAAGTATGACACACGCATACACAGATACTAATATCACTATTATAACATGAATACCAATATAACATGCATATTAATATCACCTATCAATTATCACCATCACATAACACTCACTAATTTGGAATATACTAGATGGTTCCTTCTGAAAGGTTAGCGATTACACTTGGTATTGTTAAAATCTTGTGATTTACATGCCTCTAATTATTATAGTTTATTCATGTATATATAGGTCATAGTTTTATATCCATATCACTGGTTTATTATTTAGATCGTTGGATACTATGATATTTAATAAGATATAATACAAATTCATGTTATATGATGATAGGTGTTAATAAAGTCTGTAACTATTTTAAATGTGTTTATAATTTCTCACTCATTTATACAGCTCATTGTATATATACACAAGGTTGTTAATCTTGGCATACCTCGATTCACAGTTAAAATAATTCACAAGCTGTTAAATAGAGATTAGAGAATGTAATACATGTGAAATCCACAATTCACATGGTAGTATAGAGTCACTGCAATTCGATAATTCATCACATTTATCTGAATTTAAAACACCACTTACTTTTTCATAGCGTTCAGATGTCGCCATAAGGTCCAAGATTTCCTTTGCTTCTACTTAACTTCATTCTATTCACTTATCTCCTTTCCTCTACCACACTTTGTACCTTACTCCTCCCTTTTCTTAAAAAAAGATTCTTCCTTCCCTTATTATGCTATGCTCCTTTTATTTTAATGAAAGGATTTTTCCATTATATGGATATGCTTTCTTTAAAACTACCTTCCTTTTTTGTTATTTATTTTATTCAATTATTTTTTTTTCTTTTGTTTTATTATTTCTATTTTTATTTTCTTTTTTTCCTAAAAATATATTTATGAATTATATCATAATGGTTTTTATTTATTTCCCCCCCACCTTTTTTCTTTCCTATTTTTTTCCTAAATGATTTAATATTACTATGACCAAATAATAAATAAATAATCACTTAGTGTCTAGGTAGATAATCAACTCATTAATCATTAATTTTGGATTAAAACCATTGACCCTGTTATTTACAAATGTTGTCTAAGTTAGGCTAGATGCAGTAGTAACTAGGTATTAATCAATCAAATTTATGTTCTTGCAAAAACATTAATAATTATGACTAAAATAGTATAACATAACTATACTACAATATTTACATTTAAGACTACATGTGTTATCCTTTACAGCAATCACACATGATTTATTTCCACTTACAGGTATTAAATTGAACTAACACACTGATATGCATAACCAATTATCAAAAACATGCTAATGTTAACCATTCAAATCATGCATCTCACATATATTGGCTAATGTGGTGTGTGCAAGGATCTATCCATTTCTTTGTCATCCTCCAACATCACCATATATGTCACCCTCTCTGATGATGCTCTCCCTCCATCATGTTTTGAGGGATGAATCTCTCCTACATCCAACTCATGACAATTAGGTAGTTATTCCATAATATCATGACATGTATATCATAAAATATTATTGAAATAACATATTAACATGATCATAATGTAAGAATATGCACTACAACTAACTCATAACAAATAAATCATGTAATCAAAGCAATATCTAATTATCTCATAAAAGCATATAACTTATAGATTAGTTAGTAATAATCAAATCAAAGTGCCAACTATAAAAAATCCATGGATAATCAAGTAAGTTTGCTTAGTGAAGAATTGGGATGTAACAAGTTGCATCAATACATAGGTGTAATCCTAAACCTTGATCTTTTAATTTCAATATTTTCAATACTTTTAATTTTAGATTATATGCACTGAATATATATTGTAACATGTTATTGGTTGTAGATCAATCACCATCAAAGTGTATACATAATATTTTCAACTTTTATCAAATATTGACGCTTCACATCTTACAAGAACTCATCGAGACTTAATCTCTCTGTGTGCATGCCCTAAGGGGTACACTGGGAAAGGGGTGGGTAGAAAATTAGTGCTTCATAAGATTGTTGTCCCTTATTTCCACATATTATTAATCTAACCAGCTCCTAAAAAACATTCCCTAAGCTATTACTCCTCTATTACACACTCCTCCAGTCTTTTCCAATTTCCTATCCTTCTTTTCCTCACTTTATACCCCTTTTTCAGTTGATTATACTAGGTTTATTGGGTCAACCCTATATAATTTTAGGATATTTTCACTTAGGAATTAGGTTAGCCTTTGGCTGACCTAACTTGGGACCTAGTGAATAATTGTCCAGAATTACATAGGGTCGACTGGGTCGACCCTATCGATCAACATTTTAGGAAGGTTTTAGGGAAATATATGCCCATATATACAAGTTCATTTCCCACCATTTGATAATAATAAGTGAAGAAGTAAGAGCAAATGAACATATGCTTATTGACCACTCTACTTGAGAAGTAAAGCTTAGGCTTTCATACTTTCTTTGGAGATACAGATCTTATTTTTGAGAGAAGTCTTTTGGATGCATCGATAGGTCATGTAGCCTATAGTTGATTTGTCTTTGTCATCCTTACATACCACAATAACTTCTTGCGAAGCACCTTGACCAAGGGAGAGATTGAGGGTCGATGGGTTTGTCTTCAAAGGTAAGTATTCCTAACTTTATTTCTCCTTTGTAAGAGTAGATAGATAATGCATTTGTGCTTCTATTGCATGTATTAGGATTCTATATACATTAACATGAGTATATGTTTTTGATTCATGTTTAGTTTTATTTTTTATAAACCCCACTTTGTGCCACAAGCTTTGGTGAGCACTAGATTAGATTTAATTTTCTTGTTATTAAAATATGTGAAATATCAAAACCTAGGATCCCCTTAGGTTTATTGCATGATTGTGTTATATTGGAGGCTTTGTAACCCTCATTAGCATGGTTTATTATGATAAATGATCCCCTCATTGGGTCTAGCATATCCCCATATTGGTCATGATCTCGCTTAACAAATGTATTCCCAATTGGAAGAGTAGGTATGCTTTATCTTCTCTGAGTTAAGATTGATTTATAGACATGGTGCATTTATGATTTCATACATTCTAGTGAACCCAACATGAAACTACTTTGCAAGATTTATTCACTTATTTTTCATTTTTTTATCATAATTTTTATCATATATTTGTCATAATGTGTTGGCTGTATTGACATAATTTTAACTTATGTGTGCACATTTAACACATAGTCACATCAAGATGACTTACTTCTATTTGTGCAAGTTTTTCATTAAGTACAAAAACATACTAGGTCGACCTAGTTGACCTTGTACATTTTTAGACATCCAGTATAAACCACTAGGTCAACCATGTTGACCCTATACATTTTCAAACATCCAGTCCAAACTAATAGGTCAACACAGTCGACCCTATACATTTTTAGGCATCCTGTTCAAAATACTAAGTCAACCCAATTGACCCTGTACATTTTCAGACATCTAATCCAGACTACTAGGTCAACCCAGTCAACCCTGTACATTTTTAGGCATCCTATTTAGCATACTAAGTTGACTCTGTTTATTTCAAGTACTCAAAAATAGGCTTTTACAAAGCTATATCAACCCAGTCAACCCTTTTAATAGGATTTGTAGGCATTTATTAGGGTTACTTGACAATAATCTCATTTCTTTGCATCTTTAGACTCACCAAGGTTCTTTTTTATCATTTCTCTCTTTTCTTACAGTCTTTTCTTTCACAATTTACAATCTTTAAAACTACCTTTTGTACAGTCAACTGGATCGACCCTATCAACCCAATTTTGTATTGTATGTGTTATTTAGATAATTAGGTCATCTTTGTCGACCCTATTCATTTTTAGACCTTTACTTCTATAGTATAGAGGTGAAATTGTCAACCCTATTTTCTATTTTATGCATACATTATCAATTGTATCGACACTATACCATGTTTCAAAGTAAGAATTAACCTTTATATGCTAGTAATTAGTTCACACTTTAATTTCTTGTTGCTTGCATGCTTAGAATAGACCACATAGTCTAATTAAGTGGTTTTTAATTTACCATTTAGTTTCATTATTTTTTATTTTATGCACATACAACCAAATCACAAAATATTAAATAAGCACTTTAAAAATTGACTACCCAAAGCCTACCTACTTGGATTTCATCACCAAGGGGGAAACTGACTTCTTTTTCAGGCCAAGTATAAACACATGGTTAATGGTATATTCTAGATAAGCACTTTACACCCTTATCATTACGGTGTGTGAAGTGAGGGAGTAGGCCCCAATACTAAGCCTGTACCATTGCAAATATAGATCCTTTTTAGCCCAAAGATCCTGAAAACATCTTTAGATTGTTTTCTAGTTCCTTGCTTATAGCCAACTTACCATCACATTTAAAATTATATTCTAATAATCTAACAACATTCAACTTGACCATTTAGTTAGCTTTTACTTTTCAAGTTGATTGCTTACTCTTTGCTCAATTGTATTCTATATTATAAAAACTTGCATTGACTAGTATTGATGCAAAGTTTTGTGTTGTGTGCCTCAATTGGATCATCCTCATTGATCTAACTGACTATTTATTTCCCTTTATTTATTACTTTATTAAATACTTGTAAAAAATTTCTTATTTCAGTGCATAGTCTATTATAAGTTGTTTATTTTTCCTTATCTACTATATAGGGTCAACCCAGTCAACCCTATACACTTTTTTAGCCTCAATTTGTTGTACTAGGTTGACCTAATTGACCCTATACTATTTTTAGGCCCTATTTTTTGTGCTAGGTTGACCCAATCAACTTTGTATAATTTCTTGTCACTTCCTATATCTTTGTGTGGTTATCTAGTCTTATCTCATCATGATGACATCTTTTTAGCCTTCTTTTAATCAAGAACATTGCATAATTATAGATTTGGATAATAACCTCACTTATTTTATTACTTCAAATAAAACTATCCACTTTCTTCCTTCATCTTCTCCTAATCCAAAACCAATCACTACACAATGTAATGTGGTTGAGAAAAGTCATCCTAATCCTCCTCCCAATACCAATGTTGAACATCCTCTACCTAAAAATAATCCTCCTCTCACCAACACTAATAATATTCTTCCTATCAACACTAATACGCCTCCTACAAACACTAACCCACCCATTGATACAACTCAGCTTCTTACACACATAGTTCAACAAATGAACATCATGCAAATAACCAATCAATCTCAATAGATGAACATGAAATAACATTTATTAAAAATGACTAGTCAACCACCTCAAGTCATCATGTCTCAACCAAATCAAAATTTTATCCCTCCTCCTCTTAGATATTCCAATGGTAATATCATCCCTCAACCTCTAATGAATAATAAAATACTTCAACATCTTCAAAATGAACCTTTAGCCCCATTCATTGCATCCATAGATATTGGAAACATTTCTCCAACTATAACATATAATGGGACTAAAGACCCTACTATATTTACTAAGTCTTTTGGTAATCTCTATAAAGAATGGGTCCAAACTAATACCTTTACTACCACTAAGCTCTTAGCCAAAACTTTTGTTGGTAATGACTTGAATGGTACAACCAAATTCCTAGACATTCCATCGCACAACAAGAGGATATAGTCAATGCTCTAGTGAAGAAATTCCAACATGATGACCTTCCTAAAAATTACCTTAGCCATTTTATCAATGCCAAGCAACTTCCTAATGAATTTGCTCAAACTTTCATCAAATGATGGAATTATCTCACTCATAAAGTGGATCATAACATGAATGATGATACTCTTTTAAAACTATTGTTTACTGCTCTTAAACCTCCCCTTTAATACAAAGTTTGAATCTTTTCACCTAAAACTTTAGACAAAGCCTTAGACCAAGCAAAAATGCAAGACTTTCTTATGACTCCATTTGAAACACCTCAAACAACTACTAAAGAACCTTTTCAATCATTTTCTCATAACATTGATTCATACAAGCCTCCCCAACCTCAAATTAGAGCATCCAATTCAACCAATTTTAACCCAACCCACCCTCCCTTGAGTCTAGAATAACTTAAGAATAAATTGCCACCCTCTAAACCCATGAGCTTTGATCCTTCCAAACCTCCTCCAAAATGGTACAATCCTAATAAATTTTGTTTTTGGCATGCTACTATAAGTCATTCTCATGAGTATTTTTGTGATCTTCACCAATTTATTCTTTCTTCCTTGTTTGGCCTACATTTCAATCTTGATACTCTAGCAAAATAATGTTATCAAGACTATCTTCAAGCTTCTCAAATTCAATCTCAAGAACCACAATCACATTAACATCAATTAATTAATGATCAATAACAACTATCCAATACCTATACCTCATCTACTAATTTTGTTCAAACCATAGTTGATCCTTCTTCCTACACCAAAAAGGAAAGGATAGCTAACATGAATAACTTTAAACATATCATTGCATCCATTAAACCTTAACCTCTTAGGTCACATGAACCAAAAGAGTACTTATTTCAAATACCTACTCTAACACATATCATACATGGTCCTCCTTTACCTCCTCATACCTCTCTTACACATCATATGTCACATTCAACATCCTTAAAATCTCATAAACCTACACATTTACCTATCTCCAAATGCACCTACCAACCCAATGCAAATCATTTTAATGGATCAATGTTACCTCACTCCAACTCACATGTTGGGACATCTTGCGATGCCCATCCACATGTCCCTTCAGACATTAGGGCATCTTGTGATGCCCATACCTACATCTAATTACCCATTGGGGCATCTTATGATGCCCACTCTTATTCTACAATGCATAATAATAAATAAATTTAGCTTCAAGAAACCTTTTGAGACTTATAAACTTGTATTTCACATACTCATATTTAATATATATGTTAGCATAGATCTTCCTTTTTCTTTTTCATCTCATGTTCCTTTGCTTTTGTGCACTTTGTTTCTTTTACTTTTGCTTTATAAGCATCATTATCTTCCTTTACATTCTTTATTTTTATTACACATCACATTTAGCATTTGATTTCATTTTTGTCCTCATATATTTCTTTTATTTTTGTCTTTTTATATTTTTTATTTGCCTTAGTAGCTTTATGATTATTTTTTCCCTTATTTATCATTTACCCTCATGGGTTTCTCTTTTGTTAGTTTTTAATGTAAGACCATGGATAGGACTAGGCCCTCCTCACAAAATATCAGCTTTGTTTCTTTTCTTATTTTATTATTTCACATGTTTCTTTTTGGCACCCTCATGGGTTTCTCTTTTATTAGTTACACTAGAAGACCATGGATAAGACCTGGCTCTCCTCATAAAATTACCATATTTTTATTCCTTTTCTAGAAAATTTTATTGATCCTTGATTCTCAACTTTAGCTTTTGCTTCTTTTGATAAATTGAATTTACGCAATAATCTATGTTAGCATGTTTTCCTCCATTTCCATCAATCTAATGATAAAGAATGACACTTTACTATCATTGTATCCCTTTTTAAACTTTTTCCACATTTTTTGTGATTTTAATCAATTCAAATTGTTCCATGTGTCATTCCTCTTGATTTCCTTTCTTTTCACACCACATTGGATAAAACAAGGTCGAAGTCAATATAAAACTTTTATTTCACCTAGATTTATGAGACTCTTAGACCCCACACTCTTTGAAGTTATCTCTCTTAGCAACCAAGTCCCAAGTATTAAAATTAAATTCATCTTTAGCACCCATTTTTGGTTTTACAAATCTATATGGAGGAGGACTAGAAAAATCCATCAAAAAAGTTAAAATCCAAATCATTTGAAACAAAAGGCAATGATATACAATATACAACATATAAATCTTAAAAGTCAAAATCACACCAAAAGATGTTATTACAATCACATCTCCTATCTCTAATAGAAGCTCAAACTCTAAATTTGGCCTCACTTAGAGTCGAGGTCCATTGGGGTGCAGTAGGCTAGTAGATTGGAATAGGAGAATTCAAAAAACTCTATGGTGCTACCTAATTTCTCATGAAAGTACCTAATCTTCATAGTAAATTGACGACTCTGTAAGGGGTCTAAAGGAACAAGGGACACATTATGGGAAGGTAGGTTCATTTTAATTTTCATGCATATAGCCTTCATGAGATGATCTATATATTGCATTTGTTGATCTTAGACTTGTGTAGCTAAGAGAAGTTCTTCATAATATTTAAGGTCAAAAGTACTCTTATTTTGAGAAACCTAATTTGAGTGTCTTGACTTTGATAAAGAGTTCCTCTACCTTGATTTTCCCTTAATTATCCCCTCTACCCATTTCATTTCCCCCTTTGATAAACAAATTCTGATTCCAAATTTGTTTTCCCTCTTCTATTATTCCTTCTTCTTCACCTCTTAAAAAAAAACCATGCTAGCATTACTTTGTTTCAGTTTTATCTATCTTTATAGCAAAACAACATGTTTGAGTAACTATAAATTACACTCTTACATCATTTATTTACCACACCATCTCATTATCATCCTAGTCATGTCATTAAGTGGTTGTGTTCTCTTACATTGCATCTTAGAACAAACACTAAGTTTGGAGTTTTCATCCTTGGTTGTGTTTTCTTACCTTGCATCTTAGAACAAAAACTAAGTTTGGAGTTTTCATCCTTTATATTTTTTTATGTTCATCTCTTTATCATGTTCTTTGTGGACTCTCCTTATCTTACATATGACATTTTCCATTATTACATATTTCTCTTTATATATGCCTTCTTCATGTTTGTCTAACATCTTTAATTACATTTCATTTTCAATCTTTCATTTTTTTATTTTAACCTATATTACATGAGATTGCTTTTCACTTTCTTACATATCTTTGTTCAAGTTGTCTTGCATTGATATTTCATTTGTCATTAATGTTTTACATACTTCCCAATGTGATTTAGTATGTTTTACATTCCTTTCTGCCATTTATGTTTTTCATCCTTTCCAATATGATTTACTGTGTTCTACAATCATTTTATCATTCATTTACTAATCATTTTGTCATTATTTTTCCATCATTTTATCATTTATTTGCCTTAAATATTATATCCTTGATTTAACAATTCTAATTTTCCAATTTTTTTAATACCCTCATATCTTTGCTTTAACCTCATTTTTCACTACTATATGCCTATCTTCTAAAAAAATTAATTTTTGTCTAGTTTTGCACTAACTTCTATAGGTTCACCCAGTGTTATTTACATTTGATGCCTTTAATTCTCTTGTAGTCTATTTCTTTATCTACAACACTAAGGTAAGTAAAGGTATGTGTTTTTCAATTTTGTCCTTTCCTTTATCTTATTTTTTACTTATTGCATTTTAATTAGCATCAGCATTATGTGTTATCATGTTTTATTTCTCAAAGAACCATCCCATGTTGCACTCATGTAACATGTGATGAGCTTCAAGTGGGGCATATGTATACACATAATATTTTTGAAAAATTTATTGATTACTAATATTTTTTATCTTTTAAGAACCCGTCGAGTCTCAATCTTTCTGAGTGTATGCCTTAAGGGGTGTGTCAAGAAAGGGGTGGGTAGACCACTAGTACCTCATAGGAATGTTGTCCCTTTTGCCACTTGTTATCTACACAATTATATTTGAAACCATTTACCCTAAGCTTTTTCTTCTCTATTGTACCCATTACAAACTTTTCATACATGTTATCCTCCTTTTCTTTACCTTGATCCCATTTTATCAGTCGATTGTATAGGGTCAACTAGGTCAACCCTATATAGTTTTAGGTTATTTTTAATTAGGATATATTTTGATCTTTAGTCAACCTAGCTCAGGACCTAATGAATTATTGTTCAGATTATATTGGGTCAACCCTATCAGCTGACATTTTTGGAAGGTTCTAGAGAAAGATCCACCTATATATATAATTTCATTTTCTACCATTTGATAAGAAAAAGTGAACAAGTAAGAGAGAATGAACATATGCTTATTGACCATTCTACTTGAAAATTAAAGCTTAGGGATCCATACTTGCTTTAGAGATATGAATATTGTTTTATGGATAATTCTTTTGGATGCATCGATAAGTTGTGTAGCCTAGAGCTAATTTATCTTTGGCATCCTTACATACCATAACAACCTCTTGCAAAGCACCTTGGCCAAGGGAGATATTGAGGCTCGACAAAATCATCTTCAAATATAAGTATTCCTAACTTTATTTGTCTTTTGTAAGAGTAGATAGATAATGCATTTGTGCTTCTGTTCCATGTATTATGATTTTGTATACATTGATGTGAGTATATGTTTTCTATGCATGTTTAGTTTTATTATTTCTAACCCCCACTTTGTACCACAAGCTTTGGTGAGCACTAAATTAGATTTACTTTTATTGTTATTAAAATTGGTGAAATATCAAAACCTAGGACCCCCTTAGGGTTATTACATGATTGTGTTAGGTTGGAGTCTTTGGAATCCTCCTTAGCATGGTGTATTATGATAAATGATCCCCTAATCAAGTCTAATGGATCCCATATTGGTCATGATCCCACTTAACAAATGTATTTCCAATCAGAAGTGTAGTTATGCTCTATCTTCTCTAAGGTAAGATTAATTTATAGTCATGATGCATTTCTGATTACATACACAAAGCACTCAAATTGGGCTCACACAAAGGCAACGTGTGTTATACACACCCAAGTACACATTTTTCTCCTTTAAACCAATAGTTTCATTACTATATTGGGAGGGTGGAAATTTAGATGATATTTAGGAATTATATATCACCTTAATCCTGTACACTTATCAAATTCAAAACTTAGTTACTAGTCTCAATTATGGACCTTTCTTGCTTTTGGAAGTTTTGCATCTACTCTATCTTATGCCCCTTTGCCTATTTCTTGGTCCAGCTAGTCTTATGTTGATGACCCAAACCTTTTATCTTACCCAAAATGCTTCAAATATGTTTATCTTATGCCCTTGTAAGTCTGGTGGTTATACCTATTTTCTAACTGCTAAGACATAAGTGTCAGTCTCAGACACCTACATCAATATTAGTATCTACCCTGACATAGGTCTTAGTTTCCTAAAGTCATCTAATTTTTAAATAAAACATGTCTTAATGGTCATCCTAAGTGATTTAATGAGAGATATTTCCCAATAGGAGTGGTATATATTCATAATCACTCCTCATTCATTCCTAACCTAGCATAGACCATTACAAATTATCAAAAGCTTTCAATAAAACACTCAATAAAGTAAATCTTTCCTATTTTCTCTTATTCTCATATCAGTCATAGGAACAACACATACATTGATTTGAAGTATTAAAGTACTAGATTAAGATCCTTATTTGCCAAGTTACAAACTAGGTCACTATTGTAATTGCTTTCCACATATTGCATGATTCACACATAAGCCAACATGTATGGTAAAACTACATCAGTCTAAGGTCCTCTTTGAAGTAGTGGTTATGTAGGCTCACCCATTTATATATGGGTCTTTGGGGTTATCTCAACACCATGAGCCCACTAATCCATTTTTTCAATGTCACTATGAAGATGAAGAACTAGGGTTTTATAATTTCATAAGGAGTGATAGTCCATGACCTAGATTTGAATGCACCAGAGTGAAGGTGAAGACAAACCCAGAAGCATCTAGGTAGTCACATATTTTTTTATTAGGTATTCCATATAGAACAGTTGCATCTAATTTAGACATTAGCATTAATGCTAATGTCTAATGTTGACACTAGTGTTTATGGCTCCATAGGCACTCAATCTATAATTTGGTGATTGTTCTATAATCCTCTTCTAGTTTGCTTTTTGTATGTTCCAGATCCAGAACTATGTTAGCATCAAAACTAGATAAGTACATTATTTCTTTGTCATTTCCATATTTATCATATTTTACTTCCTATTTTTAGCTTATCTTAGTTTAATATATTTAGCATATGTTGTTTATGATTTTATCATTTAAATAGCATGTTGTAGATTTGATTATCACCCTTATGCATTATCATTTTTATATTCTTAACCCTATCTACCCAAGTAGGATATTACATCCAAATTTAGGGTTAAATATTATATTTTTTGTAAAATTACCGTTTATCCAATTCATTTCAAGGACATTGACCTTCCTGTAGCTTTTTAATTTATAATTTAGCCATTATTTAGTCATAAAATAAGAGAGGGGGAAAGGACACTAGAATGGTATGTTATAGTCCCCTAGGGTGCTCTTTTACAATAGGTGATTTCATCATGTTGAATGTTAGGTAAGGCCTAAAAAGTTGTTTTTACTTTATGAACTGATGCTAAGATGTTTATTGCTTCTTTCTACTTGTTCATCCACATACCCTACAAGTTTCCTCTTTCTTTAAGTTAGTCTGTACAAACCAAGTGTTGTACGTGATTATTAAGAGTGTGGAGATTATTCTCTCATGGTTTATAGCCCTGGTCACACATGTGGAAGTGAATTTAAAGGCAAAAGTATCTCAATTTTCTAGTTGAGACCTAAATATGTGTTCAACGCTTGTGTCGATGTAACTATCCAACTATGATGCAAGTGTCCAAACTTATCTTTTAATATTATTTCATATTTTTCACTTTATGACTATTTTGATTAGCCCTAAATGTTTATTCTATTTTCAACTTTTTGCGTGCCATTAAGTTCAAATTTAAAATCAAGAGGAAACAATTTTCCATTTAACAAGTACTTTATATTCCAAACTATCAAATTCCATTACATTATTAAGTTCAATGTATGAATCATTAAAAAAGATCAATCTACTGTTGCATTATTTGTACCAAGTTTTTTAATAGGAAAAAGATCATAGAGTTGAATGATCAATATTCCACAAATGCCTAAGAGGGAGAACTACATGCGAGTCTGATGCCCTCTTCAGAATAGCAGTTATGTCGACAACACTTAGTAATAATTGGGGTTTCTAAGGTTATCTTGACTCACGTGCTAACCCATTTTACCAAGTTACAAGAGGTCAAAGGCAATAATATTAAGGTTTTACTTATTAGATGGATTTTGCACATAGTTGGACATATTCTTAAGGACCAAACATGTACATAGGTAACAACATAGATTTAGTCAAACATTAGATCTATTCATGTACATGCCCTAGACTAGAGACCTATGTTGAAATTAGACACATGCATCAATGCAACTATTTGGTATTAATACAAGCATCCTAGGAATAAAAATAGCCAAAACACAAAGTAAAAAGATTTTAGGGCTTGCTCACTATCTTGAGATGATTCAAGATTGCCGTCACATTCCAGATCATAACATGAAATAAGAGATGTTCCCTTTATCTCTTGGGTACCTTGTACTCATTATATTTATTTCATATGTATAAAATAGGCAAATTTATATAGTTTGGCATATATCACTGAATTATGAAATTGTCATATCACATTTAAACACTTTTATTTGCTTAAGTGTGTTTGTGTAAAACCCCAAATAGCTTAAAACACTAGCTAATGATGATGTACTTATATTTAATGTTTATTGATGTTACAAACAAAAACTTGTGAGATGGAAATGAGTGTGCATTTGACATGGGTTGAATTCAAGATGACTGATGTAGATTTTGTTATTCCTATCTATAATCACCTAGAAGTGACACTTGAGTGATAATAGTGATACTTGAGACCACTTATCTATTGCTTAGCCATATACCTATACTAGAACCTATTTTCACACTTATCCAGCCTTAGTGCAAGCCAACAATATCCTTAGTCATCCATAAATTAGTCCCAGACCCTCATTCTTTCACCCTAGCCCTTTGTGCCTAGTGTTCTTCCACTTAGACACTAGAACCATAATAGGGACATTAGCATCGTTAGTGTCTCAATAATAGTGTTTTTGTCCTTTCCCTCCTTTTTCCATATATGGATATCTTTTCAAATCTTAGACCTCCTAGGGTCAGCTTAGACCACTTCTAACACCTGTACAAGCATAATAACAATATGTATACATGACTTGTAGCGCTCTAACCACTAGATGGAAATCATATGCAAATCACATATGCAAACTCAGAACAAGTTGTGCACAATTAAGGTTATCAATCCTTATTATGCCCTACTTTTACATACTACCATCTACAACATTCATGTTAGCACCAAATATTTCACCCTATAGGAGGTTGTTCAAGCCTCCTCCAGATTTGGGCAATATTGGAATACTTCTAGGTATGTAGGTTTACCTATAGTAGAAGTAGACCTCCATGTTCAAGGGCTAGCTCCTTGAATTTACTTTGAGGTGCTTATCACCTATGCTAATTGATTGCTTATGGGAAAAGGGGAAGAAATATGCATGAAATGAAACTACTCTAAGGGGGTGATACACCATAAAGATGTCCACAATGCTATCATACTTAGTTCACTAAGAAAAAATACCTACAAACTAACTTCAAAGTCTTAAGATGTTCTTAAAAAAGCATTTCAATATAGAGGTGATATACATGAGATAACTCAAGGTGAATAGACTAGGGATTAGATTGTTTAATCCAAGGACACTTGCACACTTTAAGGGAGCCAAACACACTAGATACACTCTATATGACATGTAAGAATGGGAAATTCTTGCATAAGACATGAAAGGGTAAGGAAAAGCAAGGATAAAATCACTAGACTTAACAATTCAACACTTTTCACACTTAGACAAAATGTTCATAAACTCAAAACCAAATTACTTGTATTATTAAAAGGCAAATTACAACATCAAACCAATAGGGATTCACCATACATGGTGTGTAATTATTATACAAGAGACAAAATGGCTAGTACTTATAGAATGTGAAAGAGGAGAGAGGAGAATGAAGTCCAAGAGTCACAAAAACACTTGTCAAGATAAGAAAAGGAGTTACATATATAGGATAATGAAGTATGAGATATACCATGCAAGGTCTACTTGGACAAATGTCCCTCAAGGGCATGAAACTCTTCAAATCAAGTGCAAAGGTCTCTCAGTTGGCTTCTTAAAACTACCCTCATCATTTGACCTTCCTTAAGCTCTCCATAGTAGACTAGGGATAGATGAGATAATTTCACTATGAGGTAGGGGTTAGAAATAGGATCTAACATGCATTAGATGTGTCACTAATTATCAACATTCTTCTATCCAAGTGTTCTCACTACCTATTCACCCTTCTTTCACTCACCCTTCACACCTAACACCAAAGTGTTTTTTAGTTTCTCAAACCAGTCCATATAGAAGATGATGTGTCACTTGTCAAGAGTCATCCTACCCTTAGACTCATCAAGATAACCTTAAAAGGCTTCCCAATTAAATTTATCACCTTCTCCCTAGGTGATCACTCCTCATTCCCTATGTCATTCTAGACTAGATGAAGTGGAGATGTTAGAAAAGATACTTATATGATTTTTGAATCAAGATATGGACATGGGGAGTTAGATTAAGTCTCATCGTATCTTCTAAAGTGATCTACATATTCTAACTCTCTCTTGAACCTACAAAACACACAAATCTATCAAGAAAATATATTTTACACCTTGTTCATACAAGCAAGATGCAATCCAACTTGATGGGAAAGAGCCCTAGTAATTCCTCTACAAGTTTCAATCACTTTCCTACCCAAACTATCACATTTGGATTCATCTCTATCAATTTCTTATCAATCAGGTGAACAAGGGTTTTAGAGGGTTTTAGAGGGTTTTAGAGGGTTTTAGGTAGTTCTACCCCTTAAGGATAGTTCATAAATTTTTGATGTCCAAAACTTGAATAAATTTCACTAAAACCTTTTTAATAACCCTCTATAACATACCCTATCTCCTCAGGCTCCCATTTTATGCATATGTACTGTTGTGAGCTTATAAACTTGCTTTTTTGAGATTCTCATTTCAATATGCATACCATGTCATGTTATTGAGCCAATAAATGGATTATCTATGATATTACCTACAAAATTAATGCTATAAAACACCTTATGGATCCCCATGAAGGTGTTCCAATGCTCTTTAATGCTCACCTAGCCTTAGAAATGGTGTTAGTCCCCCATTAGGCAGTAGGCCTAGTCTAGGTCTAGTAGGTATGCCTATACCTTGGTGAGTTTGGGCCTCTATGCTTTATTTAAAACAATTTTGAGACCATCAAGTTCATTCATGTCCAAAATAGCTTTATACATCTCCTTGCAAGGTCTCATTATCCTCTAGCTCACCTCTTGCCTTTTAGCTACTAAGCCTGCAGGGTTTGTCTTCTTGGGAGTGCCCTCTATTTGAGATAGAATAGATGGAACTTACCCTATTCTCTCAAGCATAAAAAGGATATTAAATTAATTAATAGGTATTATAGACACATTTTACCAATTTTCAAGGTTGGACTACCTTTCTAGCACCTCCAAATCTCACAAAACCCAAGACAAACAATTGGAATGTTGACTGTGTGCAGGATTTTACATATAGACTACAAGTGTGCTTGAAACCAACTTTTTCCCTATTTTCTATTATCTTGATAATGATGAGATGGTCACTATTATTATCAAGAGGATCCATAAATGTTCATCCTTCAAGTCTGTGCTATGTCATTTGTCTTCAAAAGGAGTCATGTATCCAAAATTCAGGCTTCTATTGCATCTCAGTACATTGAAGGGCCACTTGGACTTAAGACACTACATATACTACTTATATTCTATAGTGAAAGAATGCATGGAATGGGATTCCTTTATCATCATACTTATTTGACCAAATAACTCTCTGTCATGTCAACTCACTACCCTTACATATGGACTACATAATGGAAACATTAGACCATTTGGCATCTTCAAAATGTCTCATCATTAAAATATCAAAAGAATGGCCAAGTTTCTGTTTAGAGATTTTAAGGTAACCAATACCTAAAATCCTTATCTATATATGAACATGGATATTCAATTTGTATTATCATTCTATGGTTCCAACATGGTTTCTATGGCATTCTTCAACTCTACAAGGCCTTAAGGAAGATCTTTGACATGCTCAAACTATTAATTCTAAATGCTCAAACCTCTTGTAGGTGTTTATAGGTGCACACACAGTTATAGACAAGGTAGTGAAGATGAAACATGGATAATATGCATGGTATATGACCTTGTGATCAATCTTATACCTCTAAAAATTCTTCAAATGATCTTTCAACCTTGAAATACTCCAAACAAGTCAAATACCTCATGTTGTCATGTTTAACCTCCTGTAGGTATGTACGCAGGGGGTATGTATGTGAATGTATAATATCTGATTATGTACATGGTATAATGGTTCCATAACCAATAATATACCTTCACCACTAATGATATGAAGCTCTTCCATGTCTCTAGACTTTATTAAACTCTCAAGCTAGTTTAAACACTTATATTACAGCCCTACAATCCTCTATGGAGCACTATAAGTGTACATACAGAAGCAGGCAAGGTATAACTTTTTGTGACATAGAACCAACTTAATTTGCATCTATCATGAATACTATCAAGGATATTGAGGATGTTTTATATTTTTCTAATTGAGGATGTTATATATTTTTCCAATGAGGATTTGCCATCACATTCAGTTATTTCTCAAAATTTTCTACTTTTTAATCAAGAATAAATCAATAACACTACTATTAGATGATTTCAAATTGACAGGTGTTCAAGACTTAATATATGCAACCTCACATTTCTACATATTATGGAAGTTGATAAAGCATCCATTCAGAAGACATATAAGAATATCATAGGTTTTGATGACATTCCTAGACAGACATTGGGTTCTATTACATTAGATATTATTGTAGGGCCAAAAACCCTACCTACATATCTTTAGGTGAAGCTTAATAATTTTCACTATAACTTATTACTTGGGAGATCTTGGATACAAGATATAGAGGTTGTACCCTCTACTTTGAATAGATACATCAAGTTTTTACATGATGGATACTTATACACTTATCCAGTAGATAATAAACTATTCATATAGTGCAGACTCACCAAGCCTACTACCCCAATTACATCTTTAGATGGGATGCCTCGTGTTCTCACAGATTCTCCACCTCACAAGATTCTAATTGAGTATATGCATACATATGAGGTTGGTGAATCTATCAAGACTATTCTTACACCTCTTCCAGATCTTCCTAAAACATAGTTACCTGCACCCATGATGGAGGAGGACCCTCCCATAGTATAGATATCCCCAACCATGGTGGATGATGAGATTCTCATAGCAAAGTTACCAGTACTTGTTAACTCAAAAGAAGTATACACAATACAAATTCTTATGACACCATAGAGGATAATCCAACACCTCTTGACATTGATGACTATTTATGTGGATTACATTTTGTTGATGTGGGTTTTATGCACACCACAAAAGGTTAAATGAGGTAGCCTCTAATGATTTGGGATCTCTATGGAATAAGGTTCCACTCAAGGGCATGATTTGTAGGTATGTGGTTAAAACAACTAGGTGATGGAATAATAGGTTAACCCTGTCGGTTGTTTAACCAATTTTTTATGTATAGATGTGTGAACTCTAATAAAAAGTGATCATTAGGTGAGTTGGATGGGTGGAGAATTATTCTAAGGTGGATATATCTCAAATAAAATCAAAAGGGAAAGAAGGGTAAGATAGAAAAAAATGCTTTGTGTTCCTAAAAGGTTACTTCTAACACTATTTCTTTGGTGGACAATTATCTCCAAGACCAATGTTTTTCATTTATAAATATTGTACACTCATGGACAAGCATGGTTAGCAATTTAGGAAAATAATTATAGGATGCTCAATGATATCAAATAAAGGTTGCTCTCCTTTGGGCTACTATTGCACACCTTTATATGAGAGATTACATATCAGAGAAGAAAGTTGTCTAGGGTAGTTGTGGCTCACACTTAGATGACTATACCAAAAGAGATACCTCTACACACCTCAAATTATCAATTCAATATGTACTAACTACTTAAACCAATGAAACCTACCAATCCTCAATTACTCATACAAATATAATATCAATATTCATTAATTAAAATAATCAGATTCATTTGTAGCATTAACACACTTTAAAATTATTGAATTGATATAGACAAAGAAACTTAAATTTCATACACACAAAAAGGGAAGAAGAACAAACACAACTACATAACAATCAATCTCTTGCTCTCTTTTGTATATTAATCCAAAACTTCAACCATTTGAAAAGAGGGTTCTACATGTATATAAAGGACTTGGGGAAGGGGTCGCCCCATCCTCCAAGTATAGAAAAACTTTAATTTCATCATGAATAACTATATCATAAGTCTTAGTTGCATGTTATAAATTATAGATAATCCTCAAACATGCAACGTGTGCATGCTGGGAAAAAATAATGTATCTAGTCATAAAACTTAATTATTCATTTATAATCATTACATGCAAAATTGTACAAAAATATCCTTTGAATTAGGCTAAATCTTATCTTGCTTAACATTTCTTAAAGTTGTTGGAACTACAGCTATAATTAGAGTTGTACTATTAACTGGATTTGAGCTTGTTATTGCAGATGTAGTGATTAGAGTTGTGTCTAGGGATACACTCATTGCTTGGACTAAAGCTACAATTAGAGCTTAACTAAGAGGCAACATTTATGTATTTGTTGAGCTAAGAGGGACTAAATTTGATAGTAGTGTTATAACTGGCACTGTAGGTGGGGTCTAAGGAGTGAAACTGGTAGGTGGCATTGATGTTGAATTCTTCTTTGCATCCAAATCTTGATAATGTTTGTATGCTCTAGAATACTACATGTGAATTAAGTTCATATCAAGGAGATGAGGTAGGTTACCCTACCTACCTATTCTATGAGCCTTATATGTTATGTCTTAGTGGCTTGGAAGCCAACCCAAAAGACCTCTAATTTTGTTGCCTTCTTCCTTGTTGTGCTCAACTTTGCTTCAATGTCCTTTAGGCTCAATCCTTGTAAAATATATTTAGAAATGTCTAAAACTTATTGAATCATTTGATTAAAAATGGTCTGAGTTATAATCTTCTCCATGATATCTTGAGCTCCCGTTAACTCTAGATCATCCAAAATTTATGTTGCTTATTTTTCATGTTCTGCAAGTTTATTCACTAAATCTTTAGAATTAGTCACCTAATATTGGGCCTCTTAAGTTCTGATGATAGCTAAATTTAATGCATTAACTTCCTTCAAGTGGGTCATCAAATGTAAGTGGTTGAATGCCTTATTAAGAGTGTATAATACCAAGAAATTCAATATATTTTCATCTTCTCTGAGAAGCTTAAACACTTTTTCTATTGAATTCACATGCAGATCAAAGTTACACTCTCAAAGAATGAATTGTATCTAAAATTTAGTAAAATCTTAGTGTTGTATTCTATACATCCTGCTCTATGTTGGAGGGAACTTGTATCACATGTTGCTACTCCCTCAGAGTTTTCAACTCTTCTAGTTATTTTTTATCCAGCTCTATTCCCTCATGGATGGCCAACACTGCTTCATTATTGGTCTTCATATAGGACTTGAGGTCCTTAATTTATGAGGACTAACCCTTCTTCCTATCCTACCTATTTGAAAGAGAGTAAATTTCTTCTCTTTCCTCCAAAATTATCCCCCTACCATTGTTATCCTCAATCTTTATTTTCCTAACCCTTTGCACTAAGGTTGTGGCTTTATTAAAAAGTGAGCTCATAGTGGGAAGTTCAGTGATCTTTAGAATGGGCCTCTTAGAAGGTAAGGCTCCTAACTCCTTGGCCTAGTCTAGAAGAGTGAGCTTTGACAAATCCAATGGTTGGGATTTTATTTGTGTATGTTCCTCATGCTCAATTTTAAGCTTAATGTAAGGCTTGGGCATTGAGGGCCAAATTATCTTAGATCATTCTATGTTCCTAAATTATGGCATGGGATGCACAACATAGACAATTTTTTCCTAGTGGCCATTTTTGTTGCAACTACTACTATGGTCTAAATTGATCCCAAAAAAGGCAATGGTAAACCTAGTTGGGTAGAAGAGGTAGCCATTTGAGTGATAGGTTGGTTAATGGCTATGGTAGCAGAGGTGGAGACTACAAGAGTAGGAGCAGAGGTGGTTGGGATGGAAATAACAATGGTTGAAGGGATGGAAATTGAAGGAGTGGAGACTTAAGGGTAATGGTTGAATAAGTAGAAATGGCAATTGGGGGAGTAGTGGTTAGAGAAATGAAAAGAAGACCAACAAAGAGTGATTGCATCAAAATGAAAGTAGAAATAATTAGAAAAGGCATAATATAATCAAATGGTAAAAATAATAGATAAAAAAGGCCTAGAGGAATAGTGAAGAGAAGACCCTTACTAAATTGGTCACCACTAATGGGTGCCTTTGCTTTTAACCATTACAAGCTCAAGACCTTGGCTTATTGTAGCTCTTCCTCATCTACATCTTGACTTGGACCACCTTCAACTAAAGTTTCTGCCTCTCCGTTGGTTACCTCCATGGATGGGGTCTAAGGTCTCTCTCTTTTTAGTTTCTTTTGATAGCATAATGTTGCTTTCTTAACTTATGGAGAAGTCACCTATTGGATAAGAGGGGGAAGAGTCATGTCAAATGTTATGGCTATTAAATTTGTCATAATAAGTGTCATCTCTCCCTCATCATAGGAGTCTAGGTAAATTATCCACCTATTCCCTACTTATGATGTCCTTTTACTATGTTAGATCCTCTATTAATTCTTTTTTAACTCTCCTTAGTTCAATAGTAGATGTTTGAATTAGAGGAGTTTGTTTTTCTTCTTCTTATGTAGCAGTTGGTGTTTCTTCTAGATCTTTCTCTTCCTCATGTTCTCTAGTAGCTGATGTTTCCCCTACCACTTGCTCTTGCTCTTGTTGAGTTATCATCATAATAGGTGGCCTTTCGGGATCTTAACCTTGGTCTATTAGCTATTTGTAAGGCCTGCCACTTCATAAGTCAGAGGATCTCCATCCCCCTAGTGGTGGGATCCTGAATTTAGCTTGACTGACTATAATGGAGGGGTAAACTTGTATCACTCTTAATAAGTCTTCTCTTAAGCCTATATTTTTAGCCCTTTCCTTTACTTCATCATCATCTTTGGCATTAAGGAATAGGAAATCATGGTCAAATGGCTCATGTTTGTATGGGATACCAAGGTTGTGAATCTTTTATTGTACTCTCCCATGGGGGTCCCAATCCATATGGGGTATAATAGCCAATGCATAATCCCTCCTTGCATTCCCAACATCCTTGAAATGTCTGCTGAATGTATACTACATCCTCCCAATAGTGATATGGGAGATGTGTAAAGTGCCTTTTTTGTTCTTTGTCAAATATTCATCTACACTATTCCATATTTGGAAAGCAATCTCTTGTTTGGAAACCTTGTCAAAGATAAACTTGTGGAGCTAAAGGGGTCTACCTTATGTCCAAAAGCTATGATGACTATATAATTGGGGTAGAGCTAATAGTCACCCAAATTTATCAGTGTTTTGGAAATGCTATTTAAAATCCTAGCTAGAGGGTGGCCATGAATGGCCATCCCAACCCAAAGATAGAGATCCTCAACAATTTTGTCAATGTTCCTTACATATGCATATATGTGAATGAAAGAATAGAAGTCACATATTTTGTTCTTGCTAAAATTAGGGTTGGGACTCCATAGAACCCCATTATACATGTAAATGGTTCTTATGACTGCATCCAAAATATATGACATCATATATAAATTTCCCCCTTAGGGCCTCTTATCCTTGTGTAGAGTTTTTTCATGTAGGTAGGCATTGATGACCTCCCATAATATATAGGTTCAATCTAAAGTAATGAGCAGGTCCAATAGGGGTACCCATTCTAGATGTAAGAAATAGATGATCAGGTGGCCAAAGAGTCAATTCAATAATGCCTAGCCTATATGAATTCCCATATTGAATCAGGTGATAGGGATGGGATTCTTGGTATGTTCCTTGACAGTGCTCACTAATCTGGGAGAAGTCACTTCCCTAATACTTGTTTCATATTGTTATTTTTCTTCCAAGTGATTACTGTGTGTAAATTGAATGTAACATCTAGAATAGGGAGACATAAATACCTCATGAATGCATCTCTAGAGATGTATGTAATAATTATGTTATTTTCAACATAGTGTAGATAGCCACCATCTATAATTTTTCCTTCAAATAATAGGCCTCACAATAGCTTGATGCATGGCATGACTTCTAATTTGGTAGCTACGTAGTGAAGTGCATGTCATTTGAATGGTAGCAAGTTAGATGTAAATTGTTTCTCCTCAATTGAGATGACTTCATTTAATGCGAATGGATAAATTTTATCTATGACCTACCATAGAGCTGAGTAATTGGCATGGATTTTGTTGAACATAGTTGAATCGAAAACCATGTTTAAGTATTCAGTGGAGTCCTTGATAAAAAACCTAGATGGTGTTGAGGATCCCTTACTATTGATGGATGCTAGTGTGATTTAATCTTTCAAAAATGGTGGTCTAAAATTGAATTATGTGAGTTACAAGTCATTTTAGACACAACTACAGATTTTGAGATTATAGAAGGTTATGTGCACTTGAGCTCTTAAAAATCAAATGAGGTGAACTTGGTTTGGGGCTCAATGTTATAGCTTTTTAAATTCATTCTAGTTCATGCACCATTAATCACAAACATCTACATCTATGATCTCATCACCTTCATTCAATTTGAACTTGACCACCTAGTCTTAATAGGCATGCCTCATAAGATGTTTACTCATTCAAGGTACCACGGTATTACATTTTCTTTTTGACATTTATCACTATGTGGTTTAGTCAGGGAATTGAGCTTTGAATTCAAGCCTAATGGTATGATATGGTGAGCCCAATATTCCACATGAAATACCTAAAAGAGAAAAATGTTCTTCAAAGAGATTCATTCAAAAAGGTTTGTCTAAAAGCCACCAAAAGAATAGTTCTCAAAGACTAATTATTCTTTGGAAAGATTGTCGATTGGGAAGAAGTTACAGTAGAGAAAGGATCTGAACAAAAACCTTTCAAATGAAAGTTCATAAAGAGAAAGCATATGAAGACCAAAAAATTTTTGAAGACCAAAGTTTATGAAGTAAACTTGTCAACTAAGAAGTGTCGAAGAGAAAGTATTCAAAGAAAATTTGTCGATCGAAAAGCTACCGATCAGAACAAATGATCTGAAGAAAAGTTGTCAAAGACTAAGTTATTGACTGGAACAAAATTTGAAATAAAGTTCTCAACCAAATAGTTTCTGAATACCAAAAGTATCCAAGTAAAAAAACCTAAATATGCAATGCCAAATAAAAGAATACAAATAAACCAATATGAATACCTATCATACAAAGTAATTCTTCCTAAATTTTTATTAATAGATTAGTTTCAGTAAGTCTTTTCAAATGGAAAATAGGTTCATCAAAACATGATTAAATGTCCAAAATATCAATTTTTTATAGATAATAAGAACTATCCTAAACACATAGACATGAAAATAATATATAAGTCCTCTAAAAACAAAGGGGGTACCCACTTTTCAAAGAAAAAAGTTGCCAAGGAATTTGGAAAAATATTTGCCTACCTTCTCCCACTCAATTTGGAGGATGAAAAAAGAACACATCAAATATTTCAAGGTTGCCTTAAGATTAATGAGTGTCACAAATGAGTATGTTGCATGGATTTTTTCATTTACTTTTCAATATTCTTCTTATGATTGGTATCTCAATTTGTAGAAAAATTCTATCACCTCATGGAATGAGTGTCAAAATACATTCCTTGCACAATTCAGACAATTGACTAATTTAAATATAGTATATTAGCATTTCACCAGCATGAAGATGTAACCTAATGGGTCAACTTGGGCCTTAAATGAAAGATTACATAATATGTACACTCAATTAAATGTCATATATAATCCATACATGGATTTGATGTTTAAGATATACAAGAATGCTCTGGATCCCATTAATATAGTGTTCTTATGAAGAGATGCCACCACCAATACTTTAGCTTTGGCATTCCAGGAAGCTATTAATATCAACAAGTACTTCAATCCATAGCTCAGTCCTCAAAATTTAAGAGGCCAAACATTCAATAATGGACTTCCATCTTTGAATCCAATTCCACATGCTAATCAGATTGCCCCTGCATTCAACCAAAATTAGTTGTATACTCTACTTCCCATGATGCAAAAAACATCAAATAAAAATTATGGGTTATTTAATAATCAAACACAAATAAATGGCCATCAATAGAACCAACATTAGGCTCATACCAATGCAGCAGTCATTTAGGGTACTAACTCTACCAAAGTTGAATTAGATTCTATATAAAGAATGGTCCAAAAGCTAAGCAATGATTTCTTAAATATGCAAAAAAGGATGGGTAATACCACTAATCATAATTATAGTTAAAATTATAGATTTCCAAGATACAACAATCCTTTCAATAGGCCCACCAATAGTGTAGATCAAAAATAGTCTAATAAGTTTCCATAAATCAATATCATAGGGAGACAGCTTTGCCCATATGGTGTAGGGTTCACAACAAATCATAGCATAGGGATTTGGATTGTATAGAGTTCTATGTAATCTTTGAAATATTTTAGATGTAAATTATTAGACAAGATCAATTGATGAATCCTCTAGATCTCCCTCATGAATATGAATCTTCAAGTTCAGCTATGGTCTTTGAAACCTATGAGTCTTCCTTCCCCAATGGAGATGACAATATTTTAGAGGATAATTTTGATGAAGTACAAACATTCCAGTAGTTTAATATGAACAATTATAACCTAAGAAATAGGTAGCCTCTCACCACTTCTACTCCTCCCAATAATACAATTATTCCCCCAAATCCTAAAGTTGATAATAATCCATCTCCCCCAAAAGGGAATGATTAGCCTCAGCATAGGGAGGAACAAAGTAAGGAAGGATACAACATTGTTGAGGATATGAATAAGATCAAGGAAAATATTACTCTTTATGAACTAGCACAAATCAGTAGGAGCTCTTATGAAAGTCTATCATAGGTAAGTTCATTATAGAAAACTCCATGACAACCAACACAAATGTTATATACAAAAGCAAGCCTAAGGTTCCCCCTTTCTTGTTAACTATTCAGGCATTTAGCAAGAATATACACAGTTATTTGGTAGATTTCAAATCTTATACAATGTTAATGCCAAATTCCATTTTCCAAAAGCTTGGTTTGACCCCAAGTCCATCCAAAATGGCTATGTCATAGTTAGATAAGATAATAGTGCCTATTTTGGGATAACTTAATGATGTAAGAATTTAGGTCATTTCAAAACCTCAAGTATAGATGACTATCAACATATTGGTAGTAGATATTCCAGAAGGATATGGATTATTATTAAGTAGAGATTGGTCAAAGATGTTAAATGAATATTTCCATGAATTTTTTGTTGACCAATTTTGGTTTACATACCAAATTTTTCCTAGTCCAATAGATCAAGTGGAAGTGGCAGAAAGTCTAAATAGGCAATTTATAGAGGCCATATCTCACAAATGTGGTAGTCTCAAGAAAAATTGATCACATGGTTTTATCTATCTTGGTCCCTAGTTACTATGCACTAAGTTTTAGATCATCCATCGAAGCATGATAGAAGTTGTGCATGTTCAAAGTTGGCTCTTTAGTTAGATTTTGCTAAGTTTCCCATTTTTAGCCAAATGAACTAGACCATTGTCAGGATGTCATATAGGAATGAATAGATCAATCAACTTGATCATTTCATATCTTCATTCAGAATGATCCTGGGACCAGTAGATTAAATGGGTTCATCCCTTTCAGTCTTAAGAACATCTCTTAATAATATATTGCCTCCATGACTTTTACGCTTCAAGTTATAGGCCTTCAAAGTTGGACCTACAACATAATACGTTCATGCTAACGTTAAAATAAAGTTTGAGAAAAAAATCATACGAGCTTAAAATTGATGGTTTATAAGATGTCAAATACATCCATGTGGATGTCAAATGACATTAGTGCGAACATCAATTTTAATCAAGTGCAAGTAACCATTTAGGTTTAAAAGGTCCTTAAAAGGTTTGAAGATAGTCAACATCTAATGATGCATGGGATCCCTCATACTAACACATAAGATCTAATGATCAACACTAAGTTAACCAAGTCAAAAGGTCCCCAAGTTAAAACCTTTGAAGATCTAAAAGTTGGACATAATCTAATGGTGCAAAATAATCAAGCCAAGATCCAATGAAGTGAATTCACTGACAAAAGGATGGGTCCAAGCTAAATTAAGGGCTCACATTTAATCGTACCAAAGATCCGATAGAGCATAAGAACTGATAGAAAAGTAGGGCCAAGGAGATCTATGGTACATGTAAACTCATACATCTTGATCGAATGATGTGCATGAGTCAAACTAATCAGCAAATCCAAAGAGCCAATAATTCAAGGATAAGTGGAACAAGTGCATTCAGTTGGTAGAAGATTAAAGGCTCATGGGAATTCACGCATAGATAGATCAATAGAGTGAGGTAGAGTCAATAAATTAGTGTATCTATGGAGCTAATAAGCATAAATATAGTTGATCATGATGTAGATAGTCCAAGTTGGCAATTGACAACTAATAAACAAGATCGATCTTGACACATTATCGATGAAAGTTGAAGAAGTTTAAATGGACCTAGGCAAAGAAAATGTCAAAGAGCCAAGCTCGAAGGTGAACCAAAGTTGAACTAGCACCACAATTTAGAGACCAAGCATTGTCATTAATAATCCATATAATAGATCCTTTGGGTTTAATACAGAATTTGAGGATGGACCAATGACTGTGAAGCAAAGTTGGGTAGTTTGCTAACTTTCATAGATATTATGACTATATGAAAACCAATGGTCTAAGATTGCTTTTCACCTATAGTGGACCTATGTCTCACCTATCATCATTGATCATTTTTGACAATCCAAGTATAGTTATCATAGATGTGGCACTTTGTAGCTAGGTCTTAGACATGATCCTCATTAACAAATCCAATGAAAGTAGCATGGAATCTCAAGATAATGATCAGGTAGAATAATAAAGATAGTGAGCGTTCAATTATTTTTAAACCCCTTTGAAATGGTGCCTTCTTGATAAGATCTTGACTCAATCACATCCTCAAATTGGTGTTAATCCATCATAAGTGGTTGGTCCTTTTCCAATGTGTAGTTCTCTCTCTCTCTCTTTCTTTTTCTATAAATGCAAGCTTCTAAGACTTAAAATGAATCCATATATCCCTCTTTTTGGTATGACCAGACTACCAAAATTTTTACTGTAACACCTTTTGACGAAATAAAGATTGAATTCCATCATTTTCTAAGCTAGATTGAAGTGTGTTCTATGAATTCATTCACTATTATTGAGTGAATATATGTTCCTCACTTATGTCTAAGTTTTTCCACCTTTAGGAAAGGTTTAATAGTCTCACAAGTCATTATAAGCATAATCTATAGTTTATTATCTAGTTTAAAAGTGGATATTTACCCTCTCTTGCTAATCTAGTAACTGATTAATGCCTTGTTCTAAAATATTTATGTGAGATTGATGTTCTTTGGTCTAAAAAGTGTCTTATAGTGTGTTTTGTGTGAGTTGGAGTGATCAAATCATTGGTGCATCATCACTCTTTAAATGATTTTAAAAGTTTTATCAATTCTCTCTCCCTTCTCCAAGTAGGTGCTAGTTTAGGTTTAGTGTAGGTGATATATCCATAAGGAAGTCAGCTTTCTCTAGAGGTTTGATCCACTTTTAGGATACCCATAGCCTAGGATTAGTCCCATGTTGGACTATATTTGAGTAAGAAGATCTGAACAATCCCCTCCTCAACTAGGGTGCAATCTAGAACCCTAATAGTGTTGGTATGCTTGGTGGGACCCTACATTTTTTGGTATAATTAAAGTTTGAAGATTGAGAATAAATATTTGTAGTAGTAAAAGAGATCTAACATCATAAAAAGCTAAAGATCCTTCAAGTTGTAGGGCTCATGTCATCTTTTAGATGATGATTTCATGCCAAAGGTTACAATAAGAGCATCACGTAAAGCTATTTCTTTTGAACATATTGATTTGCCTCCTACTTATTATAAAAAATCAAGATTCAATAGCATAAGACCTCATCCTCTATAATAGTATTTATCTTCTGGTCAGTCTATTATTTTAGTCCAATCTACTATCCCCATAATCCAAATCCCTTTTGCCCAAATGGTTATCAAGAATCAAGTGTTTGTCCCATTTAACAGGGGTAGTCCCCTAAATTTGGCCCAGTATGATGACATTCTTTTATCTGCTCTAAAAGGTATCCCTTTCCTCTCTAGAGAATGGGATAAAACTATTGATATTAAGCATTTCTAAGATATTTCCAATCTATGTTTTGTTCATAGTGTTACTCAAGATAATGTGGTTGTCAAATTACTTGCTGCCTCTTTCAAAGGAAAAGCATTACAATGGTATAGTAATCTTCCTTTGAACTCCATTTCTACATGGGATGAGTTAGGTTCAGCTTTAGTTAAGCAATGTGAAGAAAAGTCTGATCATCTATCTTTGGTTGAACAATTGAATACCATAAAAGGTACCCCCATGAATTCATGTTGGATTTTAACCTTAGATTCCAAAAGACATGGATTAGGATCCCTGCATTAGTTAGACCATCCCTAGAATATGCATTTTTTTACTTCTTTAAGGCTCTTAATTCTGATATAAGTGTCATGATACAGTCCATGGGTGGTAATAACTTGCCAAATGCATATGAAATTGCTATCAGAGTAGATAACAGCTTGATTGAAGTTGGTAAACTTGCTTCAAGGCCTATAATGCTCTTTTTCTAGAATTGTAACATGTTCCTTCCCCTCAAGTTCCCTAAATTTTATCTATATCCCCTATTCTATATCCAAAAGTCCAAGTTATAGCCTCTCCTAATCAATCTAATGAGATTGGTGATTTGAAAATCATGTTACAAGCTTTTTAAAATGAAATTGTTTCACTCAAGAGACAACAGTACTAAGGTAGACCTTATCAAAAGCAAAACCAGAGTACCTATCAATCTTTCAATAACTAAAGACCACCTTATCAAGGTTCCAGGGACAATAGGCAACATTATCAAAATCAAGGTGTTATGACCCAAACTGAGCCATATGCAACCCTTGATCCCAATGTGCCTTCCAGCTCAAAAGCTATTATTCCTTAAAATAATTTAATGCAAGATCTAGGTTGGCAGCTTTCTAATACAAATGACATTCAAAATCAAGTTTTGGTATCACAAGAGATTACCATGCCACAAATGAAACAAGAAGAGTTCCCTCTTCAAGGTGGTTAATATCAAGACATGAATATGGCAATCCAAGGAGAATATCAATAAGTTCTAAGGTAGCATGATGCTATCAATGTTAATTGGCATTTGGATGATCACATTGCATTCAACCAAGTTGGTGAAACTAGTAACACAAATGGTCAAGTGACAGCTCTAACTAGAACTAAAAGAATAGCAGCTGAAGAAGCTTAGGGTATGAGAAATAATTCAAGTGTTCCTAATTTTGTGTCAAAGAATGTCAAAGATCAAGTTGTTGTTCCTATAACATAGAAGATTCAAAACATAGAGACAGTGAAAGGTCCCCAAATGCCCCTAATTAGAGAACAACCAGTGGCTTAGAAGTTATAGCCAAAGGTTAGTGGAACATCTTTTAACATTATTGATCAAATCAAGAAATCAAATATTAATATTAACATGTGGAATTCCCTTGCCATCCCAGGGCAAAAAGACATGTTGATTAAAGAAATTTTGGATCTCAAGGTATCTAAAGAACCAACTAAGAAAAAAGAAGCTATCTTGGCCAATTTAGACTAGCAAATCAAACAACCTGATCAACATATACATAATGTTGTCTCCCAAAAATATCAGCTATTCTTGGGACAACATTTGAATTATTCTGGTCCTAAAGACCAAAATAATCTCTTCCCTTTCTAAATTTTGTCTTGGGCATTCAAATTCCTCATTTTTTAAGCTTTTCAAAAATCTACGGACTGCAAACAGGCTCATTTCTACAAGTTCAACGGGCTTCACGACTTTTACAGGTGGATTCAATCAAAAGAATCAGTTTCTAACAATTGGTCATTTTTGGAATTGGTTCATCGCCTTGGTTCAAATAGAAATTTCCATCGGCAAGCATCATCTACTCAATTTCAGTGCTTTGATTCATTCTTTGGTTTAATCAAACAGTTCGTCAGTCAGTTCAAGGCTTTGTTTGAATCGTTGAACCAAAATTTGGTTCAACATTTGGTTCAACGTCTTGGTTCAACGGTTAGTTCAAACACATGGTTCAAAGCCTTGGTTCAACATTTGGTTCAATGGAACGGTTCAACAGTTGGTTCATCGCCAAAGTTTAAAGAGTTTCCCAAAGAAGACTGAAGTCCATTCAAAGATAGCCCGAAGGGTAGATACCCTTGCGGGAGACTCTTCTCGACTCAAAATAGGTCCTTGCTTAAGGCCCGAAAGGGCAAGTTCAATCCAGAAAAGTGCCAAACAAAAAAGCCAAAAGAAGACAAAGGAATGACGCACCCAAAAATGTCAAATTCAACTTAGTGAATTAGTCATTGATCTTTTAAACATACAAACCAAAATACAATCACAGATCTCAAAGCTAAGACCAACAAAAAGTGGAGAAAGAACAGAACAGTAAATTAAATCCAGGACCCAATTCAATTAGCCAAACAAGGAGGAACGATGAAGATAAGATCAGATCACCAGGTGGAACATTGAAAGTTACAAACTTTCAATAAGCTCAACTTATTTCCTTACATTGATAAAATCAAATGGGTAAAGCGCCCCTCAGTTCCACCGTGTCTTCTTAACAGATTCCAATGCAAAATGATGTATTGATTGTTCCCAAGTCCTTCTTGAAGAGGTTATATAAGGGACTTTCTTCTATTGTAAAAGGGATCTCTTTTTTGACATTTAGAACGAAACTATACCCAAATTGAGAGGCATCATTGAGACTTTGTGCTCAATCTGTTAATCATATTTTGTTACTGGAATAAGAAAGCAAGGGACTTTTTCAAACTTTGTGCTATGATTTCTTTGTTATTAAGGAAACTGTTCTTATGTCTTTTTCCTTGATATATTTTTTGTTCCATTAATTCAACAAGAAGAATTAGTAAAATTAGTCAGGAAGGTGTCCTAAAGAATCAATTGTGGAGAGACTTTGTACCCCCATAGCTACCTTCAATGTGTTTTTTTTCATTACTGTGTAAAAGACTTTGAGAAGACTTTGTGCCATCATTGTCTGTCGTATATTACTCTTGAGCATTTCAAGTAGAGACTTTATGTTGTATCTTAGTTTGTTGGTTACTACGCCCTCAGTTATATTTTGCTTTTATTTCCAGGAGTATTCTTGTGGTTTGTTGAATACTACTTCTGAAAGAAGAGGAGTATTGTTTATCATTTCCCCTGAGTTTTTCCTTTGATCCGTGCGCATCATCTCTGAAAGAAGAGAGATGGATGGTTTGTCCCACCCATGAGTATTATTTTCTATTTATATATATATATTATACCTACAGGGAACCTCCCCTTGATGAGAGGAGCGATTAGTGTCTTTCTGATGTGGTAAAACTACACATTTGGATGACTTATCTTCCTACTTTGGCTGACCAGACCTATTTTGTTTATCAGTACGCTGATCGACAAAATATTCAACCAACAGTTTTTGCTGACTTTGCTGGGGAAAGAGCACACAGTTTGAAGTCTCAAACTTCAAGCTGAAGCAGATCTTGCTCTTTTCCAATTTTTGTTCTACAATCTGGCAACTTCATGATATACTAGAAGCTAGAAATCCCAAGGTGTTATTGATGAAATGTCCTAAACGATATTCAAAACACAAAATCATATAAACAATGACCCTGCAGAGTCCGTAGCTTTTCCTTTTCTTTCTGCACAGTTCGTAGATTTAAGCAATCTGGACAGTATTCTTCTCAGTCTTCACAAACATCTTTTCCAAAGACCAAAAGACTCTTCACACTCTCCCTAGCACACAATTACACAGTCAGCGGCAGAGCAATGTTGACAGCATAAGACTCAACATATACATTGAAATAACTAGAATTAAAATTGACAGTATCAGAAGCAGGAGGAGGGCTGGAAACAACAACAATAGGCAAAGGGACAGGTAGCTTTGGTAAGAGGAGAAAAAATATACACACACTGTGTGTGAGTTGCGGAAAAAGAAGAAGATTTCACATCCAAAAGAGCAGATGCTCTGCTTGTGTGTATTTGGCTGCACACATTCGTAAGTATAACTGGAATGCAAAGGCTATTCAAAGGAAGACTTATCGGGATCATGCAAATGAAATACCTTCATCAATGCCACGTTGCTTCAAGAATAATTTCAGAGAGGGGGCTCAAGCTACGCCCAGGAAGAAAGATTGAAATGCCCAACAGTCATATGATACATTGCATGGACTCTTGACTTAACTGTGACATGACCCAACAAGACATAGAACCAGCGCTAGACTCCACTGCAACCCACACTTAAAATGACCCAGCAGTGTTCTACGACCCAATAAGAAACTGATCCGAACATTGGGATGTTCCAGTAGTGAAATCTCACGGTTTCATTCAGCCGACAACAAAGGTTCATTCAATAACACGCATTTTATTAATAAATCAAGAAGATTACATCTATGTTGGTCTGCGAATTGCAGATCCTTCTCCCACTATGCCCCTGTTCCAATTGCCAACAACTATCCCCTATTTTTCACCAAAAAAATCCTTATACAAAGCATATGGTTATCACTTAGATAACCGATCCTATATTAAGCTAAACAACAATAGCCTCTAGAAACAAAATGAAAATGATTCTTCTAACATAAGAAGAATCAGTTCGCCAGATATCTCACCCAACAGACTTAAAATCTGCAGAGGTAAGATATTGGTTTTGTTTTATTTGAAAATAGGCAAATTTTAAAATTTTAAAAAAATGAAGAAATGGCAGGAAACTAACATGTTAAATAAATTTCCAAGCACAATGATGCTCCTGCATCAGTTATAAACCCTACTTTTGAATTGGAGCAACAGAATAATTTTGAGTTGTTTCCTCCACAATCTCACCTTGGACGAACTGTTGGTCGAGCCTTGCCTACTCACACTCCACCTGGATTAGTGATCCCACTTTTGCATAATCAAATCATGGCTCAAGGACCCTGAGGTAATTCTTTTGGTCCCCTTAATTTGACTCAACCTCTACATAAGCTTCCACGTAGTTCAAGGAAGAACTTCCCTAAATTCTTTGGTGATGGGAAGGTTCATCCCGATGAACATATTGTGGCTTTCATCATAGCCTGTGGGGTAATAGGGATGGAATTTAAAAATATAGCAGTCAGGTTATTCGTGGAGACATTACAAGGCACTGTTGCTGATTGGTTCTATCACTTGCAGGCTAGGTCAGTGACTGATTGGGACACTTTGAAAGACAAATTTGAAGCCAAGTTCAAGCCTGTAGAAGATGCATATGCCTTGCTAGCCCAGCTCACTCAGATGAAGAAAGAACCTCATGAGCCTATGAGGGATTTTATTGCCAGGTTCGATAAGTTGAGGCACATGATTCCCTTGGCCACCTAGCCAACACCTCAGAACCTCAAATGCTTCTTCATCAACTCACAACTGCTTGAAGTGAGTTTCTTGCTGAGATGGGCTAGACATGTAGACCTTGTTGATGCTCAGGACTTGGCTACTGAGATAGAAGATGATCTTATCTTGGTTGGAAAGATAAGGAGAGACCCTAATCAAAGAAAATCCTCTTCATCTTCTGAGTACTCCTCTGCAGTCACTACTGACCCAATGGTACAAAAGTTACAAAATAAAATGCTAGCTCTAAGAAAGCAAGTGGTGCAAGGGATGTCATCTACTCTTGCATACAGAGATATTCCCAAGAGGAATTTTTAGAATCAGGCATATCAATGCAATGTTGCTAGGAATCAGGGACAGTAAAATCACCTTCCTCCTCCAAAGAGGAATCTTGCCCTTGAAGCACCTCCAAATAACTCAGCAGTTGGATATCTTAAAGCTAAAATAAATTTTTCATTCTAGTCTGAGTTAAATCCCGAAGATGATGATAATCTCTTCATTAAGGAAGAAGAAGAATTAGCTGGCGACTCTCATTTTGGTTTCTTGAACTATCAGGATGAATCTAGAAGTGAAGGCCATGCAGCTGAGGGGTCATATGTTGTATTAAGCAGGAGCTAATCAATCAGAGCAACAAGTTGATAAAGAGAAAATAGAGGAGCGACCTCAATCAGTAGTTTTAATTGCTAAGTGAGGATCCACTCTTCTTTTCTAGCCAAAGGACCCGATGGTTTCAAGAAAGGTAAATACCCCAAATGCTCCTACGCCTTCTACTTCAATTTTGCAGTCCAATCCTCCACCTTTGAAAAATTAAAAGGATGAACTCCCATCCTCTGCTCCTAGCTCATTCCAGGCATTTGATATCATTGACCATGTAAAGAGAACCAAAATTTAAATGTCTGAATTTGAATTTTTGCAGTCCCATCTTGAGTAGTTAGACAGATTGGTTCAATGTGTTAAAAATCAAAACATCTCTATTGAACGAATGATCCCCAAGGTGACACATGATGCTACTAGAAATGCACCCACCAAGAACAACCTTGTCACCACTTCCCCTGCTGCTCCTAGTAGGACTGAACCTTTTTATGTCACATTGTTGATAAATGGATATAAGCTGAATAATTGCATCATTGATTATGGAGCTTCAAACAATGTCATGCCTACTAAAGTGGCCGAATCCCTTGGTCTCACATTGACCAAAACATTTGGGAGATGTTTCTCTATGGAGAATAAACAAGTACCATTGCTGGGACAAATTAAAGATGCCCAATTTACATTTGTAGCCTTCTAAGCCAAGAGAATCAAGATGACTGTCTTAATGGCTGACGTCCCTGCATGTTATGGCATTTTACTTGGATGAAATTTCTGCAAGGACATGGGAGGCAAATTAAACATAGATCTATTTGAAGCAAGGATCCCTATCCAAGGCATGATGAAGAGACTTCTCCTTGAAAAGGAAGCAAAATTTGTGGTCACTCAGACATCAGCCCCCGAAGCTCAAATTATTTTTGAATCCGCAGATATGGGTAATTATTTTCTATCTACAAATGAAGTGCATGAAACACCTGAAAGTATCAACTCATAAATCAGTTCAATAAGAACAGTAGAAAAATTGGTAAGCTGTAGTATAGACCAAGGAGGATTCTCCATTTTTGATGAAGGAAAGTCTAAAAAAAAGTTAGTATCAGATGAAATATGGACTTTGAAATTTGATGGCAGCTATTCTTCTACTGATTCAAAGGCTGGGATTGTTTTGATATCTCCTCAAGGAGATATGTTCCCTTCATCTTATAAATTATAGTTCAGCAATACTAACAATACAACTGAATATGAATCTTTGTTGTTGGGCATGAAGGCTGCTTAAGAAAAAGGCATTAAATTTCTTCATGCCAAAAGGGATGCTAAATTAATAGTTTGACAAGTGAAGAATTTATACCAAACTAAGAATGAAAGGTTACACCACTATTGTAACTTGGTTTGGGACCAAATTGAAAGTTTTGATGCTTTCAAAATTTTTGCTATACCTAGAGAATCTAATGACAAAGCTAATGCACTTGTTGTTTCAAGAACTCTCTTAATTCCTCATTCAGATTTCAAAAAAGATAGGTATACCCTTGAGTTGGTTTATAGGCCAAGTGTTCCTGACAATGCTAATCATTGGCAAGTTTTCAATGATGATCATCAAATCATTGTCTTCTTTGAATGAAAAGATAATTTTTAATAGCTATGTTTTGAAGGCAGTGAATCTCAGAAAAATGAATTTGTGTCTGAATTCAGCTCAAATATAAATGAAGAATTATTGCAGCTGAAAGGAAACAAAATTCTCAAAGGCCTAGTTTCTCTTGAAAAGCTATTTGACAAACATGATAGATTCATTAAACAACAATAAATAGACTTGAGTTTCTCTCAAGGATTCGATCAAGTGAATCTGTCTACTAAAAAAAATCCCAAGATGATCAATATTGGTAAGTTTTGCACCCCTGAAGAAAGATTCAAGTTCAAATCTTTAATCTATCAATACATGGATGTCTTAGCATATTCTTATGAAGACTTGAAGTCTCTCAGACCAGATGAAATTTGCCATAGCATTCCTCTCAAGGCCAACTCAATGCCATACAAGTAAAAATTAAGACAGTATAATCTGAAAATGTCAGGTACCATTCTGTCTGAGATATAAAAAATGTTAAATTCTAGAATCATTTTCCCAATCCATCATTCTGCATGGATTGCAAACATAGTGCCTGTAAGAAAGAAGAATGGCAAAATTCGCATTTGTATAGATTTTAGAAATCTGAATCAAGCATCTTTAAAGAATAATTATCCTCTACCAATTATGGATCAAGTGCTTCAAATAGTGACAGGTGCAAAGATGTTATCAATGCTGAATTGTTTCTCAGGTTATAATCAAGTTGAAGTTGGTGAAACAAACCAATACAAGACTGCATTCACTACGCCTTGGGGTACATTTGCATATAAGAAAATGCCTTTTGGTCTAATAAATATTGGTGCTACTTTTAAGAGAGCTATGAATCTAGATTTCAAAGATGAGATTGGTAAATTCATAGTGGTATACCTTGACGATTTGATAGTCTTTTCAAAGTGTTGATCTGATTATGTATGCCACCTACAGTAAGTGTTGGAGCGTTGCCGCCAGAATGG
This sequence comes from Torreya grandis, assembly GCA_037957365.1. Lineage (NCBI taxonomy): Eukaryota > Viridiplantae > Streptophyta > Pinopsida > Cupressales > Taxaceae > Torreya > Torreya grandis. The sequence continues at coordinate 212,438 of JARHVA010001627.1, forward strand.
TATTTCCTTAAATCCTAAAAAGTTTTTTTTTGGAGTAACAGAGGGGAAACTCCTTAGACACATTGTGTCCAAAGAAGGCATAAAGATTGACTCAGACAGAGTCAAGTCTATTTAAGAGCTTAATCTGCCTACAAATAAGAATATTGTTCATTCTTTCTTCAAAAAGGTGAATTTTTTACGAAGATTCATCTCCAAATTTGTTGAGAAGACTAGACATATTATGAAAATAATGAAAGAGAAGACTGTCTTCAGCTTGACTAAAGAAGGTAAATCAGCATTTCAAAATATCAAGACTGCCATTGCTCACGCACCTACCTTGGTTTGTCTAGATTACCACAAAGATTTCATTATATACAACTATGCGTCTGAGCATATTTTTTCTGTGATTCTTGTTCAACAGGACAAAGAAGGTATGGAATCTCCCATCTCTTTCATGAGTTGCCCTCTCAAAACTCATGAGATGAAATATTCAAATATAGATAAGCACGTCTATGTATTGGTAAAAGCAATCAAACATTTCTATTTCTATATTCTGAATTCCAATACTACTACCTTAGTTCCTAACACTATAGTCAAGTCTATATTAACTCAGCAGGAGTTTGGCACAAAGAGAGGCAATTGGATTGCAAAGATCCATGAATTTGATCTGGATATCAAGCTGACAAAGCTGGTCAGAGGTAAAGGCCTATGCCAATTGATGGCTGACAATAAGCTAGAAGATACACACCATGAAGAAGCTGAAGTGGAAAATACTCTAACAGTCCTTTTTGTCTCCACTACCAATGAATGGTACTCAGGTATTGCTTATTTTTTGACTTATGGTGAATGTCTTGCTTATTTTTCTTACAAAGAAAGGAGGACTATCAGGTTGAAAGCTGCCAATTTTATCTTTTGGGATAATGGCTTGTACAAGAGAAGCATAGATGGAGTATTCTTTCGTTGTGTAGACAAGGAGCAGCAAACCCAGCTTTTGAAATATTTCCACAATTTGGCCTATGGAGGACATTTTTTAGCTTTTGTGACTGCTCACAAGATTCTGTGAGCCAGGTATTACTGGCCAACTCTTTTCCAAGATGCACATAAGTGGGTGAGAAAATGTGAACTCTATCAGCAATTTATTGGAAGACCCAAGTTGGCTGCCCTGCCTCTCAAGCCAGTAATCATAGAGGAACCTTTTCAGTAATAGGGACTTGATTTTATTGGGACAATAAACCCATCTTCAAGTGTTGGACATGATTATGTCCTAACAGCAACTGATTATTTCACCAAGTGGGTAGAAGTAATCCCAACTAAGCATGTTACTTTAGAAGTTGTATGCAACTTCTTCAAAGAAAATATCATTTCCAGGTTTGGAGTTCCACTCAAAATTGTCATTGATAATGTAGCTTGTTTCACCTCTCAAGAGATTACGCAATTCTATTTTCATTATGGAATTACACTCTCTCATTCTTCTAATTATTTTCCACAAGGGAATAGACAAGCTGAGTCCAGCAATAAGAATTTGGTAACTATTATCAAAAAGCTAGCAGATGGTAATCAAAGGACATGGCATAAAGCATTGGTTGATGCTCTGTGGGTAGACAGGATCACACCAAAAAGGGCAATTGGTATGTCTCCTTTTCAACTTATTTATGGTATTAATGTTGAGATACCAATCACCTTGGAGTTACCAGCCTTGAAATTGGTGAAGGCCATTGAAGATCAGACATATGAGAGTTCTCTTGACAAAAAAATCATGTGCCTAACTCAGCTAGAAGAATAGAGAACCATGGTGGTGGATAGAATTGCTATTCATCAAACTCTGGTAAAGAAACTCTGTGATCAGAAGGCCAAAAATCATGATTTCTAGATTAGGGATCAAGTCTTGCTATCAGACAAAAGGAGAACCAAAATGGATGCATGGAAATTTTGACTCCCTTTGGAGAGGCCTATTTATAATTCATCAGCACATTGGTGAAAATAGATTTCTACTGAAATATCAAGATGGCACACTCTTTTCTCTACTCCATAATGGGTAGCATCTGAAACACTTCAATTCTTGAAGTATCAGATCATTGCCTCTGTATATATGTATATTTATAAAATTTTAATTATGTTTTGTTTTGTTTTTTTTTTTTTTGAAGCCTTTCATTTTTGGGTAGCATGACTCTGTAACCTAATGGTACACATAAAGACACTGGAGATTTTGGATTCTACTCCTTTCAATTCTTTTTGCAATTGACAGAAATTCCCCAACTGGAGCTAGCTGTTGTCCCCCAAAAATATCAGCTATTCTTGGGATAACACTTAAATTATTCTAGTCCTACAGACCAAAATAATCTCTTCCCTTTCTAAATTTTGTCTTGGGCATTCAAATTCCTCATTTTTCAAGCCTTTTAGAAATCTACAGACTACAAACAGGCTCATTTCTACAAGTTCAACGGGCTTCAATAAAAAGAATCAGTTTCTAACAATTGGTCATTTTTGGAATTGGTTCATCGCCTTGGTTCAAATAGAAATTTCCATTGGCAAGCATCATCTACTCAATTTCAGTGCTTTGATTCATTCTTTGGTTTAATTAAATGGTTTGTCAGTCGGTTCAAGTCTTTGTTTGAACTATTGAACCAAAATTTGGTTCAATGTCTTGGTTCAACGTTTGGTTCAATAGTTAGTTCAAACACATGGTTCAAAGCCTTGGTTCAACGTCAAATGGTTCAACATTTCGTTCAATGGAGTGGTTCAACAGTTGGTTCATCACCAAAGTTTAAAGAGTTTCCCAAAGAAGACTAAAGGCCATTCGAAGACTGCCTTAAGGGTAGATACCCTTGCGGGAGACTCTTCTCGACTCAAAATAAGTCCTTGCTTAAGGCCCGAAAGGGAAAGTTCAATTCAGAAAAGTGCCAAACAGAAAAGTTGAAAGAATACAAAGGAATGACGCACCCAAAAACATCAAATTCAACTCATTGAATTAGCCTTTGATCTTTTAAACATACAGACCAAAATACAATCACAAATCTCAAAGCCAAGACCAGCAAAAAGCAGAGAAAGAACAGAATAGTAAATTAAATCCAGGACCCGATTCAATTAGCCGGACAAGGAGGAATGATGAAGATAAGATCAGATCACCATGTGGAACATTGAAAGTTACAAACTTTCAATAAGCGTGACTTATTTCCTTGCATTGATAAAATCAAATGGGTAAAACGCCCCTAAGTTTCAGCATGTCTTCTTAACAGATTCTAACGCAAAATGATGTATTGATTGTTCCCAAGTCCTTCTTGAAGAGGCTATATAAGGTAATTTCTTCTATTGTAAAAGGGATCTCTTTTTTGACATTTAGAATGAAACTCTACCCAAATTGAGAGGCATCATTGAGACTTTGTGCTCAGTCTGTTAATCATATTTTGTTACTGGAATAAGAAAGCAAGGGACTTTTTCAGACTTTGTGCTGTGATTTCTTTGTTATTAAGGAAATTATTCTTATGTATTTTCCCTTGATATATTTTTTGTTCCATTAATTCAATAAGCAGAATTAGTAAAATTAGTCAGGAAGGTGTCCTAAAGAATCAATTATGGAGAGACTTTGTGCCCCCATAGCTGCCTTCAGTGTGTTTTCTTTTCAATACTGTGTAAAGGACTTTAAGAAGACTTTGTGCCCTCATTGTCCTTCGTATATTACTCTTGAGCATTTCAAGTAGAGACTTTGTGTTGTATCTCAATTTGTTGGTTACTACGCCCTAAGTTATATTTTGCTTTTATTTCCAGGAGTATTCTTGTGGTTTGTTGAATAGTACTTCTAAAAGAAGAGGAGTACTGTCTGTCATTTCCCCTAAGTTTTTCCTTTGATCCGTGCGCATCATCTCTGAAAGAAGAGAGATGGATGGTTTGTCCCACCATGAGTATTATTTTCTATATATATATAAATATATATATATATATATATATCATCTCTGAAAGAAGAGAGATGGATGGTTTGTCCCACCATGAGTATTATTTTCTATATATATATATATATAGTATACCTACAGGTAACCTCCCCTTGATGAGAGGAGAGATCAGTGTCTTTTTGATGTGGTAAAACTACACATTTGGACGACTTATCTTCCTACTTTGGCTGATCAGACCTATTTTGTTTATTAGTACACTAATCGACAAAATATTCAACCAACACATAACATGACAAAGGTGGATAAATCCAATGTCAATTCAAGCAAGACCCCTCCCTTTTATCTCTCTTTGATAGCAGGTTATTGTTTAGTCCATAATTGTATGGTGGATAGTGGAGTTAGTAGCAATGTCATGCCTAAACAAATTGCAGGCAAGCTTGGTCTTGTCTATGATCCAAATACCAAAGGAGTATTATAATTAGATGGATCACAAATGAAAATAATAGGCATGATAAAATACCTAAATTTGACATTACATACTTGCCCCAATGTTATTATTCACAAGATGTAGTTGTAGTAGACCTACCTCCCTATTTTTCCATGTGTCTGTCAAGAAATTTTACTATAAAAATTGGAGAATATTTAACACCTGATTAGACCTATATAATGTTCAGAACTAGGTATGGCACTAAGGTGATAATACATTCTGAACCTATTTCAATATTTCATTTGGATCTATATATTCCAAGCATGGTGAACACTAATTGTGTTATCTTAGACAAGGTGGTAGAAAATAGTAAGGTTGAATCTGAATCACCTCTCGATGGAGTCCCAAATATTTTCCTTGATGAATGGGACTCTGATTTACATGAGCATGATCCCTACAAGTCAATTGAATATAAATTACTTGGTGTCTATTATCTTCATAAAAATGATGCACCAATTCTGACAGTAATGAAAGATGAGTAGTCTCGTGATGGACTGTGGTAGCTATATTTTGATGGATCTAGGAACAAACATAGCACTAGAGCTAGAATGATGTTAATTTCTTTAGATAAATAAAGTTATTTATCTTCTCTCAAGTTTCAATTTGGTTGTTCTAATCATGTCATTGAATATGAAGCATTAGTGCATGGTTTGTAATGGGCAAGAAAGATGAAGGTTAATTCCTTATAAGTCTTTGGAGATAGTGAACTAGTAGTTCACCAAGTAAGGGGACTTAATATATGTAAGAACCCACTACTTAGGTATTATAATCATAGATTATGTGACCTAATTGAATATTTTCAAGCCTTCAATATTTAGGTTATATCAAGAAATCAGAACAAGCATGTAGATAGGTTGACTACTATAAGATCACAATTCAGTATCCCAGATAATATAAAAAGGGATAAAGTCCAATCACACATCAAGGTAGTTATGAGACCTTTTATCATAGACAACCATGCAATTAGAAAGTATTTGAAGATGATAGCTAGATTGTCAGATTCTTATAAGAGGAAGCTAAATTTTTCTCAAAGAACTAAGATAAACATTTATAGTAATATGATAATCAAATTGTGTAATTAAAAATAAACAAGTTGCCTAAAGGACTGGTCACCCTAAAAAATATATTTAGCAGAGATGAAGAATTAAGAAAAGAAAAGTTTGCTTTCTCAACCAAGGAAGAACACTACATAGATATAGAGTTTATAATTGGCAAAAATTTAAAGCTAGGTAAAGTTTACACATCTTCAGAGAAAGAAGCTTTTATTAAGTTATGTTCAAATTTTTTAGATGTCTTTGCAAGGTAGTACAGTGACCTTAAATTTTTTGATCCAAGTTTATCTCAACATACCATTGAGTTAGAAGATGATACTAGGCTAATCAGATAAAGGCAAAGGCCAATCAACCCGAAGCCTGAACCTCTAATGAGAGTTGAACTGCATAAGCTCATTGAGTTAGCCATAATATTTCTATTTAAACACTCAACTTGGTTACCAAACCTTGTTCCAGTAGAGAAAAATAATGGTGAAATAAGGTTATGTATTGACTTTCATGACTTAAACAAGGCCTCCATCAAAGATCACTATCTATTGCCATCAATGGAACAAATTTTATAGCTAGTTTTAGGTTCAAAAACGTTCTCTTTATTGGATGGTTATAATGGATATAACCAAATTTTGGTCAAGGAAGAAGACCAATACAAAATAGCTTTCACCACAAAGTGGGGGACATTTACATACAAAAAAATACCTTTTAGTTTATCTAATGTTGAAGCCACTTTTCAGAAGGCTATGGACATGGCATTTTAGGGTCTCCTCAACAAGTTTATTATTGTTTATCTAGATGATATAACAATATTCTTTAACAACACAAATGATCATATGATTCATCTCAAATAGGTGTTTGAAAGGTGAAGATAATTTATAGTGTCTTTGAACCCAAAAAAGTGTGTTGTCTCTATTCATGAAGGTAGGCTTATTGGACATGTCTTTTCAAAGAAAGGTACAAGCATAGACCCTAATAGGATAGAATCAATTCTTTCACTATCATTACCTAAGGTTAAGAAATCCTTGCAAAGAATGTAAGGCAAGATTGACTTCATAAGGAACTAAATTTTAAATTTTTCTACTTTAGCTAGGCCACTTACAGCCATGTTAAATAAAGGTCATAGTTTCAGTTGGTCTAAAGAAGGAGTGAAAAGTTTTGAAGAAATCAAGAAAGTTATAGCTATTGCTCCCACACTCCTGAACCCTAATTTTACAAAAGACTTCTTCTTATATAGCTATGTTAACCTTGACACAATATCAAGTATTCTCATGTAGCAAAATAAAGAGAATTTAGAGCAACCAATAGCCTTTTTTAGTCAAGGCTTATAAGAATATGAAACAAGGTATTCTTTATTTGAGAAGCACATTCTTTCAATTATAAGGTCCCTTAAAAAATTTAGGCAATTATTGTCCAATAATAAGACACATTTGATTGTTTTAGATCCAAGTGTCAAAGACTTTATTCAGAACAAAGATATAAGTGACAAAATACATGGTTGGATAACCAAGATCATGGAATATGACATTCAGATAAAAGTCACAAAGCTGGTTAGAGGTAAAGGAATATGTGAGCATCTAGCCAAAGACTTATAGGAGTCTAATAAATAGGCTATGGTGTCAAATGATCAAGAACTTACAAGTAATCAGGCCTCAACTTCTAACTAATTCCAAGATATGATAAGATATCTACAAGATGGTATTTATCCTTCTCATCTCACTCCTTCAAAGAGAAGATATTTTAGATTATAGTCAATTCCTTTTCTCCTTGTTGATAATGTATTATTTAAAAAGGATATCAATGGTATACTATTAATATGCATAGAACTAGGTCAAACACAAAATCTAATTGAGCAATTCTATGATGGACATGGTGGAGGACATTACTCAACTAGGATTATAGCTCACAAGATCATGAGAGGTGGGTATTACTAACTAAGTTTATTTGGTGATTACCAAGGATGGGTCAAGAAATGTAGATAGTGTGCCATGTTTTTTGGAAAAGGGAGGATTGTAGCCTTACCTCTCCAACCAATTTTAGTTAATCAACCCTTTGTCCAATGGAGATTAGACTTTATTGGTGTTATCAACCCTCCATCAAGTTTGAGACATAAATGGATCCTGACTACCACAAAATATTATACTAGATGGATAGAGGCAATAACATTAAAAGAAGAAAATGAAACTAGTGTTTTAGACTTCTATGAAGGTTTAATTACTATATTTTGGGTCCCTTCAACTACAATATTTCATAATGCTATGACTTTTTTAGGATCTAAGATCAACCAATGGGCAGTTCAACATAGTATTTTTCTCAGTACCTCATCAAACTATTACCCATAAGGCAATGGCCTTGATGATTATACCAACAAAAATGTGTTAAAGATCATTAGGAGGACTATAGAAGACAATCAGAGATCATGGCATCTCAAATTGAAGTCAGCTCTATGGGCTGACAAGATCACCTATAAAAGATCAATTGCTAATTCTCTGTATAAACTAGTATACGATAAGGAAGCAATAATGCCTATTTCTCTTAAATTCCCTACTTTGGAATTAATACACTAGCTTGAGCTTTTAGAGTCTGAGCCAATGGAAATAAGATATGCTAAGTTCATGGAGCTAGAGGAGACAAGGCATCAGGCCATTTTATCTATGGAGGCTCATCAATCAATGATAAAGAGATCTTTTAATAAATGAACTTCTTCAAGAAGTTTTCAAGAAGATTTGGTCCTCAAGTGGGATGAAGATAGAGCCAAGTTAGGAAAACACACAAAATTTGATTCTCTCTAGAGTAGACCATATACAATTTCCAATTGCAAATCCCACAATGCTTTCCAGCTCACAAGGATGAATGGTAAAGAACTTCTTATCCCAGTCAATGGGATACATCTCAAACACTGCTATTAAGGAAAGTTAAATCCCCTGTATATATTTTTTTTTCTCTAAGTATTTTCTAACACATTAGCTAGTTTCCTTTCTATTTTGTTCTAAATAAGTGCTTCTTTCTTGCACAATCATTCAATAGTTTAGTTGCCTTTTTTTTTGTTTTTTTCGGTTAGTTTCCCTTTCAGATTGTTTTTCTTTCCCTATTGTTGGGATTTTTTTGTCTTTACAAGTCAAGAGGTTATCTTACAGTCATGTAAATGGTCTATATGTTATCTATGATGATCCAAAAGTTATGTATATAGTCTGATTTCTCAAGCATAGCAAGCATGTCGCCCAGCCAAGTTGCCAAAGATGTTGACCAATTTTGGTCTACATACCAAATTTTGCCTAGTCTAATAGATCAAGTGGAAGTGGCAGAAAGTCTAAATAGGCAATTTGTAGAGGTCATATCTTGCACATGTGGCAATCTCAAGAAAAAGTGATCACATGGGTTTATCTAACTTGGTCCCTAGTTATTAAGCCCTAAGTTTTAGATCATCTACCAAAGCATGATAGAAGTTGTACATGTCCAAAGTTGGCTCCTCAGATAGATTTTGCTAAGTTTCTCATAATTAGCCAAATGAACTAGACCGTCATTTGGATGTCATGTAGAAATGAATAGATTAGTCAATTTGAGCATTTGATATCTTCACTAAGAAGGATCTCGAGACCAACAGATCAAATGGGTTCATCCCTTTCAATCTCAAGAACATCTCTTGAAAATTTAGTGCCTCCATGACTTTTGTGCTTCAAGTTATAGGCCTTCAAAGTTGGACCTACAACACAAGATGTTCGTGATAACATCAAAATAAAGCTCAAACAAAAAATCATGCGAGTTTAAAATTGAAGGTTTATGAGATGTCAAATACATCTATATAGGCATCAAATGATGTTAATTTGAACATCAATTTTAATCAAGATTAAGTAACCATTTTGGTTTAAAAGGTCCTAAAAGGTTTGAAGTAGGTCAAGATCTAATGGTGCATGGGAGCCTTCATACTAACACATAAGATCTAACAATCTACGCTTAGTCAACCAAGTCAAAACGTCCCCAAGTTAAAGCCTTTAAAGATCTACAAGTTCGACATAATCCAATGATGCAAACTAATCAAGCCAAGATCTCATGAAGCAAATTTACTGATAAAAGGATGGGTCCAAACTAAATTAAGTGCTCATATTTAATCGTACCAAAGATCTGACGAAGTGTAAGAATGGATAGGAAAGTGGGACCAGGAAGATCTATAGTGCATGTGAACTCATACATCTTGATCAAATGGTGCACATGAGTCAAACTGGTCAATGAATATAAAGAACTAATGAGTCAAGGACACATGGCACAAGCACATTCAGTTAGTAGAAGATCAATGGCTCATGAGTATCCATGCATAGATAGATCAATGAAGTGAGGCAAAGTCAATAAGTCAACATATCTATGGAGCCAATGAATATAAATATAGTTGAGCTTGATGTAGATAGTCCAAATTGGCAATCGATAGCCAATAAATAAGAGAGATCTTAGGACATTTTCGATGAAAGTTGAAGAATTTTAAATAGACCTAGGCAAAGTAAAATGTCAGAGTCGAGCTCAAAGGTGAACCAAAGTTGAATTAGGGCCACAATTCAGAGACCAAGCATTACCATTAATGCTTTATATAATAGATCCTTTGGGTCTAATACAGAATTTGAGGATGGACTAATGACTATGAAGTAAAGTCGAGTAGTTTACCAACTTTCATAAATACTATGCCTATGTGAAAACCAATGGTTTAAGAGTGGTTTCCACTTATAGTGGACCTATGTCTCACCTATCATCATTGATCATTTTTTATAATGTAAGTATAGTTGGTGCAAATGTGGCACTTTTCATCCAGGTTCAAGATATGATCCTCATCAATAGATCAAGTGAAAGTAGCATGGAATCCCAAGATAATGATCAGGTGGATGAATAAGGATAGTGAGCATTCAATTATTTTGTAAGGCCTTTGAAATTATGCCTTCTTGATAAGATCTTGACTCAGTCACTTCCTTGAATTGGTGTAAATCCATCATAAGTGGTTAGTCCTTTTCCAATGCATAGTTCTCTCTCTCTCTCTCCTTTTTTTACAAATGCAGGCTTATAAGCCTTAAAATGAATCCATTTATCCCTCTTTTTGGCATGACCAGACTCTGCCAAAATCTATACCGCAACACCCTTTTGATGTAATAAAGATTGAATTCCATCATTTTCTAAGCTAGATTGAAGTGTCTTCTATGAATTCATGCACTTTATTGAGTGAATAAATGTTACTCACTTATGTCTGATATTTTCTCACCTTCAGGAAAGGCTTAATAGTCTTGTAGGTCATTATAAGGGCAATCTATAGTTTATTATCTAGTTTGAAAGTGGATATTTTCCCTCTCTTGCTAATTTGGTAACTAATTAATGCCTTGTTCTAAAATATTTATGTGAGATTGATGTTATTTGGTCTAAAAAGTGTCTTATAATGTGTTTTGTGTGAGTTGGAGTGATCAAATAATCAGTGCATCACCACTTTTTACATGCTTTTATAAGTTTTGTCAATTCTCTCTCCCTTTTCCAAGCAAGTGCTAGTTTAGGTTTAGTGTAGGTGATATATCCATAAAGAAGTTAGTCTTATCTAGAGGTCTGATCCACTTTTAGGATATCCATAGCCTAAGATTAGTCCCATGTTGAACTAGATTTGAGTAGGAAGATCTGAATAATCCCCTCCTTAGCTAGGGTGCAATCTAGAACCCCAACACTTCTCTCATATTTGGCTACCCTAGAGAGGCATTTCCAACCAGATCAGGATCTATCAAGAGCCAAGGATGAAGTATCATATTATAAATTAAAACACCATTAATGAATAAGTAAGTTATAAGTCTCATAGTCTTTGAATTTATAAATTCACTACGAGGCATGAAATTCAGGAAGGAATTTAGGGCCTTTTCTAATTATAGACACTCCATTTTGATGGAGCAAGATCAAAACAAGGATCAAGTATCAGTATTGAATTAGTTGGTCCACAAGAAAAGAAATTGTTAGTAGTGTATAGGCTCTAATTTCCATGCACTAACAACAAAGTAGAGTACAAGGCACTGATTTTGGGATTACAATTTGCCCTCAAGAACAATGTCAAGGAACTGTTGGTATATAAAGACTCTGAACTTGTCATCAACCAAGTCAAAAAAAATACAAATGCAAATTTTCATATTTAAATAAGTACAAGAATAGAGCCTAGGATTTAATTGAGTCATTTGAGGCTTTCAACATAGTAGTCATTATAAGAAAATAAAACCAAGTTGTTGATTCACTAGCTACTTCAACAACAAAAAATGGCACCCCTAAAAGAGTCAAAAGTGTAGAAGTTCTCCATTGAATTGGTACCTTGGTCCTTCAGTACTAGATAAAAAATTTCAAGTATTTAATGATGATTAATAGATCATTCAGTTTTTGACAAATTCAATATAGTTTGAGTCTCAAATAATTGATGATGAAGAAAGAAGGCATAGGTTCCATGAAGAGGATGTTATCCAATTAAAAGAGAATCATCTCCCATTAGGGATGGTCTCATTGGAAAGGACCTTTGATATAGATCCTAAAGCATAAGTATAGAGGTAGCTCAAGTGTTAATGAATCTGAATTTAGCTCAAAAAATATGGGTGATGAGAGGAATGCACGTCTACTTAATATTGACTTAAGTTGCACACCAGACAAAAGGTAGAAGGTCAAGGAACTAATTATCAAGTATAAATATGTAATTACATGAACCTATGATGATTCAAGGATATTCAATCCTAAAGTCATCACCTATAAAATTCCACTCAACCCTAATCATAAACCATTTAAGTAGAGGTAAAGGTTGGTTAATCCTATCTTGGAACTATTGATCCAAAAGGAAGTAGAGACGCCACTAAGTGATAGGATATTTTTTCCTATCAGGCATTCAACTTGGGTGGCCAATCTAGTTCTGGTCAGGAAAAAGAGTGGTGAAATTAGATTGTGTGTCAACTTCAAAAACTTGAATAATGCTTCTAAGATATACAATTACCCTCTACCCTACCTAGATGAGGTAATATAGACCATGAGTGGGTTTGAAATGATGACTTTATTAGATGGATTTTAAGAATATAATTAAGTACTAGTTGAATTAGAGGATAGGATGAAAACAACATTTACTACAAAATAGGGAACATGTGCATAAAAGTGAATGTCATTTGGGATGATCAACATTGGAAATAATTTTCAAAGAGTGATGGATCACACATTTCAAGTACTAATAGGCAAATGAATAATTATATACATGGATGATCTCACTATTTTTTCTTAAAACAAAGTTGATCATATCGACCATGTTCAGTCCATTTTTGAAAGGTGTAGGAATTTTGGTATATCACTAAACCCTAAGAAGAGTATATTTGGAATTACTGAAGGCAAGCTTCTGGGACACATTATTACTAAATATGGGATCACCATTAACATAAATAAGATTAAGGGGATTTCAAAAATAATGTTCCCAAACAACAAAAAGAAGGTCAAGTCTTTCTTTCGGAATACTAATTTCACAAGGAAATTTATATCAAGATTTGCAGAGATTATCAAGCCCCTAAATGCAATGCTCAAGTAGGATGCCAAAGTAGTGTGGACACTTAAAGCTAAGAAGTCTTTCCAATACATAAAGAAGGATATTTTTTAGGCCTTAGTGCTGGTAAGCTGAGATTTCACTAAAGACTTTTCCTTGTACTCATTCATTTTAGAGCATACTATTATTGTCATACTTACGCAAAAAAGTGAAGAAAGTGAGCACCCTATAACTTTCATGAGCACTAACTTGAATATGCAAAACTCAGATAATCCTTGATTGATAATTACATCTTCATTCTCATTAAAGTAGTTAAGAAGTTTAGGCACTACATCTTTCAGAACAAGACCATCATCATAATACTAGACCTTGTTTTCAAGCTTATGTTAAGATCGAAGGAATTGGGAGAGCATAGAGGCAAATGGATAGTGAAGCCTACCAAGATCATAATAAGATAAGGCATTATTTATCTTATGATTAAACCAAACCTGCTTGTCACCATTTAAGGGGTCTGTCAAGCACAAGTTTCCCAAGAGGATTGATATTCAGGGATTATTTAATTCTTACTAAAACATGCCCCTAGGAACACAACAGAGATCAAAAGAGAGACTTAAGGCTCAAATTTGCCCATTATATGATCATAAAAGGCATCTTATATAGGAAAAACTATGAAGGCATCTATTTAAGATGTGTGTCATGTGAAGAATCTTAGAAGATCCTAGAAAACCTACATCAAAAGACTGGTAGCAACCATCCATTTGACAATACTACAACCCATAAAATACTTAGAATGGGTTATTATTGGCCAATGGTCTTTAAATATTCTCACTTTCATATGATGATGTGCCATGAATGTCACGTATTAGCAAAAAGAGAGGTACATGCAGTGATGCTTCTACAACTTATGAATGAAGGTAAGTCATTTGCCTAATGAGGCTTGGATTTCATTGGTATCATAAACCCAAATTCTTCAGCTCAACACAAGTATGTGCTCACCACATAGATTATTATATTAGATGGATTGAGGTAGTAGCCACGAAGAACTCAAATTCTCAAGATGTGATTAGTTTCTTGAAAGAGCATATCACAACTAGGTTTGACATACCTATTTCTTTGGTTTGTGACAATGGTCTAGCATTTTAATTAACTACATTTACCGAATGGGTCCATGATAATCAGATTACAATCAACTCATCCTCCAATCACTACCTACAAGGGAAAAAATTAGTTGAGTTAACCAATAATAACCTCATAGATGCTATGAAGAAGTTAGTCGTAGATAAGCCCAAGGAGTGGAATCCCTTACTGAAATATGTACTCTAGGCAAACTAGACTCGATATAAGTAGGCCCTTAAAGCCACACCATATCTATTGATTTTTGGGAAATAACCAGTGTTCCCAATCATTTTGAAGCTACCAACATATCAATTTATGAAAGAATATTTGGATTCCAATGACAAGACACAGTCTAGATTGCTAGATATCATTGAAATGGAAGAATTTAGGAATGAAGGATTGCAAAACTTTAGTAAACATCAAGACATGGTCAAAAGATGGATCGATAAAAGAACTAAATTTAAAGCATTCAAGATAAAACCCATGAGAAAAAAGTAATGCATGATAAGTTTACCCTATTATAGATAGGGCCTTATCATATCTTTGACATCTTTGATAATAATGCATTGTATTTGAAAGATCTCCAAGGTAAAGATTTGACATAATTGGTCAATGGATAATTTTTGAAGCATTACTTCATGGTTGTTCCATCTAGGGAGGTCTCTAAGTAACAATAGATGTTCCATTAGAGGTAGGAGTAGGTTAGACTTACTTTATTAGTTAGCTTTCTACTTTCAATCATTTGCTTCCATTAGATTAGTTAATGCTTTCTTGATTAGCTACTTTTTCTTTTGATAGTTTGCTTTGATTACTTTAATGTGTTTATTTTTAGGTAGTTTTCCCGCTCTCTAAGATAACTTTCCTTTACTTTCATGGCAATATAGTTGATCAATCCTAATATAATCAAACAACAATTGGGTGTTTTGAATCCAACTTGAATCAGTGGGTGTGGCCTCTTGTAGTTAAGAATTCTTAATCCAGGTAAGCAATGAGAGAGTCATGATTATCTCACAAATTTAATGATTCTATCAGGTATGTAAAAGCTACTCCCATAGTTTTTTAAAAATTAAGAAAATTATCCTTATCCCCTTGGGTCAAATGCACATAAAATGCTAATACTTTTTTGAGGTAATAACCATAGGCATGGGTAAAAGTTGGCAAGGACATTTTGATTAACCAAATTTTACTAAGACCACTTCATGGTGGTCACTTTCTTCTCTTTTTCTTTCAATAAAGTTAAAAAAGAGAGAAAATAAGAATAAAAGGCATAATCCAAAAGGTCCAAAACAAAATTAGAGAGGATTAGAAGCCTATATGATGAAATAAGATCAATGTATCATGCATCATGAAAAATGTGAAGAAAGAGAGAAAAAGTGATCAAAGGTATCTTTGGCAGGGCTATGGATGCCTGGATAGTAGTAGAGCAATGCTTGAGCTCCCCAATGTCTATGCACTTAATGCCCAATTAGAATGAAACCTATAGCTCACCCCATGTATTTGCCTAAAACCCTTTGACAAGAAATAAAGAATATCACTTCCCACACACATGTCCAAGGTATAAGTGAATATAATATGTTGTATGGAATTATTAGGAGTCTCTTTTTAATTTCTGATTTAGTCATTTATTTTAGAAATGGTTCATATTTGCTATTGAGAATGCAAAACCAAAGATTTTGGGTTCTTGAAAACTTGGGAGCATTCACCCCTATGAGTCACCATTTGTTGTACTCAACAAGTTTCACATAAGTGGGCTTAGGAGAGTACAAAGATGATTTTAAGGCACTCATACCTTTTTCTACACTGATAGCACCACTAGTTCATGATCCTATAACTACAGGCTCCCCTACTCAGTTATAGTCAGTGGCAGATGCCTCCATTCACTTAGTACATATGGTTACAACTACGAATATAGACCCAATTATACAAATTTAGGTAGGGAGTTCATATGATAGACCGTACCAGATTCTATAGATATTACTTGATAAAAGATTGATGGTATTACACATAGTTCATCATAGATCCATCAATAGATTGTCACAGTAGGAAGGTCGACCTGCAAGCACCATTACAAAATCATTGTTGACAAATATATTCACAAAATGATCCATTGACTATCCAAATTTTTGTTACAGATAGATGCATCCCCCATGTGGTTATAGATGACGATTTCAATCCTAATAATTGCACTTTGGAATTTTTATAGCACATAAACTATCAATAAAAAGAGCTACAACATGCCATACATTGTTAGGATTTCATAGGACATATCACACTACTAGTTGCATGTGGCCCCAAGGTGGCCAACACATTATTCTTTATCATGAGCAAGGGCACTCATATACAGGTTACACTTGAAAATTCATGGTTAAAGGTAATGGATGCCATAATTGATTGATCAAATAGGTGTTTTTAATTTAGTCATGAGGGACACATGGTCCACATTTTACATGATAACACAAATGAGAACCAAAAGTTTTATACAGATACTCCACGATCCAATGTGGTTTACCTTAAGACCTCATGGGAGGAATCTTACATATTAGATCAGCATGCTATTTAGATACATAGAATCTAGACTAATGCCAAGGATAAGGATCCACTAATACATATATAATGGTATGAAAAATGTGATGATGAGGACTTATTTGAGTTTGAACAAATCTAGTATCCGATATTGGATGACCTCCCACCTAATCCACAATTTAATTATCCACATCCCATGGATGCGATCTTGGATCTATAGAGACATTACACTTTGGTTGTATATATTCTCATTTATTTCCATCATTTATTTATATATACTTTATTTATTTCTCTCTCCTTGTATATAGTTTCATTTTCATGTTGTTTGTACATAGTTTATATCAAGAAAATACAAAAATAATATAATATTTCAAAGACATAAAAACATTCAAATAATTACTCATAACATTCATATTATTATAGATTGTATGCATTGCCATGTTTACATCTCTTATATTTATCAGACACTACATATGCTAGCTATATTAGTATAGTCAATTTTTATCATACATATATGCTTAACTTGTTCTTGTCAAGTGCTTGCAGATTGCTTTAGGACTCAGGTCCTCTACATTGATCTAGATTTGCTATTATCTACCCACTAGGGGAATTTGCATAGATAAATGGGTTCTTCATTGGACACATTCACCCTTTTGGGGGTACCCTATACACAGTTTTGATTATCAAGTTTCATCTTTCTACACTTTACATCATAGCTTTAACATTGTTATATCTTGATATTGATCATGCTACACTTAGATTTTTTGTCAACTATTACTACTTTAGATTTAGTATATGTACATCTTGGCTCTTATAGAGATTTGTATTCTATGTCCATGCATACTTTCATTTTTAGCTTTCTGAGTTTAGAATTGATTATATCTCTATGTTTCTTCTATTCGAGGGAATTTGAATATACTATTGCTCTTTGGATTTATGCCACTTATTTTCACAGTATGTATGCTTTGAATATGTACCCATGTCCTTGTGTATGTCTTCTTAATTGTGTATGTGAGCATTTAAACATGGCATTCTATGCAGATCTAAGTTAACTTACTTGTTGCCAGTGTATGTAGACATTTGAACATGTCCTTATATGTCTTGTTTTGTCAGATTTAGTGACATGTGTTGATGTCCCTTGTATTGTGGCCGCTTGGTCTACTTTGTGTGCCTCATGTGTGTTTTATGTATGCTTTATTGTATGTGTCATGGCCATGACACTTGTCTCTTACTTGTTACACACTCCAATTTTATATGCCACTAGGGACCTCATACATCTCACCTTCTTACCTGGGTGTCATAATGGAAATCATGCCCCATCCCCTAGGTATCTACTCAGTTATTACTCAGATTTATTGTTACATACTATTATATCTATATTGAAAACCTTATGAATGCTAGACATAACATACATCAAACATTATAAACTTATGCCTAGATTATATTACATTTTGATATTATGTATGCACATTATATTAAATTATTACATAGATATCATATATACTCCAACTAATAAACATCTTGCAAAGTTTTTTCTTACAAGGATAGTTCTTGCACAAGTTCAATAACTCCCCTCAAAAGAGGGGGCATTCATAGGGGTTTATCACAAAGATCAAGCTACCAAAATGCACTCATAATAAATTTTTAACATACATGTTCAGATTATAGAAATCAAACTTAGGTAAACATGGTGGAAAAATAGTGACACAAAGATTAGTACAGTTAAACAAAAATTAGAGTAGGTGGGCATTAGCACCCAAATTAAGACACTAGAACCAAATGGTATAACTGTCCAAGATATGGTGCTACTATCTAGTAGCCTCAATTTTAGAAAAATCTAGATTGGATAAAAAACTATAATACATACAATCCAGGTTTGCATAGGTTCAGTTACATATTTACTAGTTTTACTTAGATTTATACTAGTTTAGCTCAAAGTCATACTAGTTTGCATATATTGGGGGCATCATGTGTAGCATGACCATTCCCATTTATAATTCAAATACTCAGATTCAAAATATTATAATTTAGTCCAGAATCTATATGCTCAAATATCAGATTTGGGGGCATGTGTGCAACACATTGTTTTCATATACTCACACATCGGTTGATCAAATGGAATAACAAATTGCATGTCATTATCTACATTTTATACATCCAATATCATGTTCCAGGTTACACACTAGTTTCATGCCTTACTCCATTTGAAGTGGTTGGTATTCTTGAGTGGCCTGGAGTTACCTAATATACATGAATGGATGCAAAGCTAACATTTCTAGTTAGATATATTTAGTTAGACATTTCTAATTACATCGTGTAGTTTCAATTTTAGATGCATCTATTACACATGGGTAGGAAATGATGGAATCATAGTCTACATGAGTTCTTGAGCCACCTATATGAGAGGGTTGGACACACCATCAGTCCAATCCAAGTTGTTCAAAGGTCATAATCCACCAAGTAGGGGTGGGTAATTATGGAGTCAAAATTAGATCGAGATTTTGAGCCACCCACACATGAAGATTGAGTAAGTCATCATCTTAGTCCAAACTATTTTGTTACATCCCAACTCTTTATTAAGTAAACTTACTTGATTATCCATGGATATTTATGGTTGGCAATTTGATTTATTTATTATTTGCCCAAGTTATGAGTTATATGTTGTTATGGGATAGTTGAATATTGCTTTGGTTACATGATTACATTGTTATGAGTTAGTTGTAGTGTATATTATTACATTATGATCATGATGAATTATTATTTCAATTGTATTTTATGATGTATATATGTCATGATGTTATGGACTAACTACTTGCTTGTGGTGAGTTGGATGTAAAAGAGATACATCTCTTAAAGCCTGACAGAGGGAGAACATCATCAGAGAGGGTGACGTAGATGGAGTTGTTGGGATACGACAAAGGAATGACTATAACCCTACACCAGAAACATTAAATAGTACATACTAGATCCATAGTATATTTGTAAATATTAGTATATTTTTTATGATTGTTTGTATTTGGAATTATTTACACATGGTTAGCTTAGTGTAATGATGATGTGGAATTAATATTATGTGTTTGTGTTATGTAGTATTTTTATTAAGTCATTATGACTAACTATTTGAATTAAATAGTTATTAACTATTAAGTTAATTGGAAAATATAAAAATAATAAATAAAAGAAAATAATAAGAATGAAACAAGATAAGTGTTTTAAATGGATAAAATAGAAAAAGAAAAAAAGAAAAATCAAGGAACTAAAATAAATAAAACAAATTAGAAAGATTATATTTAACAAAAAGATAGTTTTAAAAAAAACATATTCTCATTCAAAGAACAAGAAGAGAGGAAAGAAAGCAACACCATATCTTTGGAAGGGGAAAAAGATAAGAGGGAGAGGTGAACTAGAGAAGAGAAGAGAGATTAGAGAAGAAAGAGAGAAGACAAGGAAGCAAAATGAATAACAGAGCATACTACCAAGTAGACAATGCAATTAATTTCTATGTATTTCATGTTTTATAAATGTCTTGTTATAAAGGATGGCAAATGGTTATGAGCGATTTGTAGGTTATAAAAAAAAAGTATACAGGTAGTGAACTTTAAAAAATTATTTATAATTCGCTATACAATATCGGGGATTAAATCACTATATTAACATAGATATTGTAGGTTATTACTATGATGGATGAGAAATTAGAGGATCTTTCTCTATACCAAACTTTACAACCATATATACATCAAACTATGGAATAAATATTAAAACTATATGTATATATGGTGAACTACAACAACAAAGATGTATATATTAACCTTGTAGTAAAACTAGTGATTTGCATTTAATAAAATTTGGATATGGCAATTTGAATATATGTCACGAGTTTATCAATCTCATACAATATTTGTATATATACTATATAAATAGTCATGAAAAGAGTTCGAGTCAGTGCAAATAATCAAAGTTATGAAATAAACATATCATGCCAAAGTTTGAATCTATGTATTTGTATAGTCTATATATTTGTATGGTCTATGCATTTGTATAGACTTGGTTTATGACTGATATATTTGTAACATGTTAGCAATTGTTTCTTTTTGATAGATTCAATATATGGCTAAATATGGTTGGATATATGTTTTATAGCGACGATCTATGTAATTAGGTAATCTAATAATCATATATGAGATATACACATATCTGATGTATAAACATTAATTAAAACATGTTTAGGTACAACAAAATAGATAGCATATAAGTAACGATCTGAAATACATTATATAGTATATATATAGTGTTGGGTATATTCAACAAACCAAGTATTGCTAAACTTAACCAAAAGGGCGTAGACTTTAACCAACAATTTGCATGAGTAAAATACATCTTTCCCAGTGCATTAAATAGAATTCATACAGTAAATGGATAGGTGTACACACAACATATCTAATAGGTATTTGTAATGATCTGATATAGATGTAGATATACAATGATCTGATATAAATATATGTAAACATGGCACCCTCATTATATTTTGTGTAATATGTGAAAAACTAGTGTTTTTTTTGTTAAGTTGCTTTTACCAGATTTAACTGAGTATCTTATACAGTGATTGTATAACATAGTTTATGACTCATGACTAATAATAGTGGATCACTCATATAATGATTTATGACTTATAATATAGTTTATCGAAATATTTATGTTTCGTTATACCGGCATATATGTAGTTATAGCATATTGAAATCATAATATAGCCTTTGATACATCATACAAAGCATATGTAGCTTAAACATATTCTCTTATTATCCTATAATAAGCTTTATGATAGGCATGTTATAGCTTATCATATATAGCATATAAAACATAAAACGTAGTGGGGATGTATTCCTATACTATGATACGTAGAAATGATTTAATTAGTAAGATGCTTTATGAGAATATAGGTACTCCTCTATATATATATATATATATATATATATATATATATATATATATATATATATATATATATATATATATATATATATATATATATATATATATATATATATATATATATATATATATAGCTTATAAATGTACATTAGGATGTGTGCTTATATAAATGCACTATTAACATGAATGTGTGTGTGTGTGTGTGTGTGTGTGTTATCAGAGTTTATGTAAAAGACTCAATGAAAATGATCTTGTGGCAAGATATAGGAGAACATGCTTAGTTAGCTATAAGAAACTATGAGTGTTTGAAAGTTATAACTAAATGATGATTTGATTTTGAAATAAATAACCTATTGACTATGATAATTTTTTTATTAATATTTTAGAAATAATATGTCTATGTTAGGACCCTTTGTCCTAACCATCTATTTGTAGTTTGTTTATTTAATAAAAGGATATGGACTCATATGATTTGTAAGTTGTCCCTCAAGCTCATTATATTAGTATAATAGTAGTTATTAATCCCACATTCATGAGGAGTAATAGTTATTTAGTGATAGATTACATTCAATAAGAGCTTAGTCTAGTATGAAGGTATCCATGAATTATATTGAATTGAGTTTGCTCAAAGGAGGTTGCCCCCTCGAAGAGGCCAGTGATTCTATAATTCTACTATTATAATTCAATTATGTTTGTTTCATTTAATATATTATTGATTTTTCATAGTTTATTTCATGTATTTACAATTATATGCTAATTTATTCAGGAAGGATCCTCACATCTGGTATCAGAGCACTTTCCAAGGAGATTTTTTTCTGCTACCCACCGTATACTCTCACCTTTTCATAATTGGACCATGGTGATCAAAAAGTGGTAACAAATCCATTCCTAGCCCTTATATGTGACAGTCCAAATTTAAAATTTCATTTTAGTAACAGGTCATCACCAAAGATCATGATTTTCTACTCTACTATATTGTGATTATGTTTTGCTTTAGATTTTATTTTGTGTTTCAAATTAGGGTAAAACATTTCCACATAACTATGGAAAATTCTTTAGTTAAATCTCTAAAACTCATTATGAAGAGTACCACAAGAACCCCAAAGTAGTTGGCCCATTGAGAGGACTTGTCAATGAAATGAGCAACGCCCTTCTCGATTGACTAATTCCCACCCGTGAGGAAAACCAAGAGCTATCGTTAAGAGGTAAATTTGTGGCCAGTTTTCTTTTGTAGAGTAGTACTCGCTTAGATGACATTGGTGGCCAAAGAGATTTCAAAAAAAAAAATAGGCAACTATTCAAACTTGGGGTCCATTTCTACCAGATAGAGCAAAAAACCAGCATGTGTTATAAAAGCTTGGTAAGAGAACGCCAGGTCGAGATAATCAAAAATTGTTGATCAAAGCTTATTTTGCTTCCACTACCTAAAGTAATCAATTGGATGAATTACATCAGATTTTATTATGCTCTAAAAGATGCCCTCCAGAACATTGGGAGTCTTTAATTAGATAAACTAGTATGCCAAAGTGTGCTCAAATATTTCCTATTCGACATGATGTGCCAGGTACATCAAATTTACAAAAAGCTCGAGGAAGGATACATTAGAGATGATGAATGTATAGATAAATGCCCCCACAAGTGCCCACATTTAACTACATGATCATACCGAGCCCATCTTTTAGCAATATATTGTCCTTGAATTAGAAAACTATCAGTAGAGTAGAAATCAAAAACCTCAGGCAGGAAACTAGAAACCAAGTGTTGGAATTTTTTGTTTTTTTGTAATATCTCCATGTTTCTAGCCCTCTTGCTTCTCAAAATTTACCAAGACACCTGAAATTCAATTCTCCAAATTTTTTCCCTTAAGGTCCCATATCCCAATTCTACCCCAAATTCTCATAAATCTCATTTTTCCTTTTGTCAGGTTTTATCATAACTTTTTCAGTTTTTATTTATTTGCCTCAACAAATTTACCCAATGTTCATCTCCCTTTTTTGTTTCTTCATCCCTCTTTGCTAATTTTTTTTGTTTTTCCATTTTCCCTTCAAAAATTACCCTCATCTTTGTCAATCATACTCTTACTATGTAAAAAAAATTATTAAAAGTACCTTTACCCCTCCTGATTTCATCCAAATAACAAAATTTCCTTACTAAACATGTATTAGCTTTCATTTTCCCACCCATTGAAAAAAATCATAGGTTATGGTAGTCACACGTAGATTACCAAAATCATGGAGAGGAAATTACAGCTTTGACGGCCTTGGTCACTAACGTAGTTGATATGGTGCGTGGAGTTAATGACACCCATACCCTTTTGCTCAACAAATTACAAGAGCCTTCTTTTGAGAATACTTTTTCATCTACCCACCCACCACGTGGGCCCAAACTAGACTTTCCCAAGTTCAATGGTACAGACTCGATAGGTTGGATCTTTCGTGCTAAGCAATACTTCAACCTTCATAATACTTATCACATCAACAAAGTCCCCATTACTTCCTTCCACTTGGAACTAGAGGAACTCTAATGGTAACATTGGTATCTCAAATCCAATATTGAACCTGATTGGCCAACTTTTGCATACCTACTTCTGGATAGGTTTGGTCCCTCAACATTCAAGGATTTTACAAGAGCCCTCACCAAACCTCATCAAATAAGCACCATTCATGATTATCAAATTGAATTTGAGAAGCTAGCTAGTCACACTAAAGGGTTATCAGATGACTTCTTCAAGAGTTATTTTATTAGTGGTCTCAAAGAGCCCATCTGCTCTAAGGTCAAGATGTTTCAACCTCAGACCATGATGGCAGCCTTGGGTATCACCAAGATTGCTGAAGAAAAAATCACCTCCCAGCATCGTACTTCTCATTGGGCACCCTTCAAGCCCTCTTTCCAACATCTCAACCCAAGGAAAACCCCCATAAAACATCTCATAGGAGCTAAAATATGTACACATCATGAAAAAGGTCCTTGTTACAATTGTGATGATAAGTGGGTTCTCAAGCATAAATGTATAGAGCAAAAATTATATCTACTAGATGTTGATTCTCCACTAGCTACAGAAGATTATGAGGATGCCATTAAGGAGATCGCACTGGTAGCTGATGATTTTGAGCACTCAAATTCCACTCTTAAGATCGCCATGCATGCTTTAGTAGGAGTCACAACTCCCCAAACAATGCATGTTAAAGGGTTGTTTAAGAAACAACCACTCATCATTCTCATCAATTCTGGCAGCATTCAAAACCTTATTAACACTTGGTTGGCTAAACAAGCAGACTATTTTATCTACCATTGTTCCAACTTTGAAGTAATGATTGTCAATGGTGGAACCTTACCCTATAAAGGTAAGTTGCATAATGTTCACATTTCTATGGATGACTATAACCTAAAGGCTAATATGTTTGCTTTATCGTTAGGTGGATGTGATGTTGTATTTTGTGCCCAATGGTTACATTCTTGGTCCCATTCTTTGGGATTTTTTTGAACTTTGGGTGCAATTCACTGAGAATGGTCATTAATACACTCTGTAAGGCCTTCTTCTTGGCTCTACTAGTGTTATCAGGTCTCACCACATGGAGAAACTTCTTAAACATGTGTCTCATGGCATCATTACCCACTTGTTCTCTTTGCACACTACTACTCCATTAGATTCCAACCAACCTCCTGATTTGCAAGACATTTTGGTCAAGCATGCAACTATCTTTATAGAACCATCAAGATTACCGCCTCACCACTCGGAAGACCATCATAATTATCTTCTCCCTAGTATTACACCCCCAACATTCAACCCTACCACTACCCATTTCATCACAAGGTTGAGATTGAAAATATTGTTCATGAACTTCTCCAAGCAAGCATTGTTTGAATTAGCACCAGTCCCTATTCTTCACTGGTCTTTCTCGTTCATAAGAAAGATCATTCTTAGTGACTCTGCATTGACTATCAAGACTTGAACAAGCCAATAATCAAAGACAAATTTTCCATTTGAGTCATCGATGAATTTCTTGATGAACTACATGGTGCATGATTTTTCTCCAAATTGGACCTCCGCTCTAGCTATCATTAAATTCTTGTTCATGATGCAGACATTCCCAAAACAATATTTCACACACATGATGGTCATTATTATTTCTTGGTCATGCCATTTGGGCTTACCAATGCCGCCTCCATATTCAAAAGTTTAATGAATCAAGTAATTCAACCATTTTTTTAGAAATTGATGACATACTCATCTACAACAATACATGAGAGGATCATCTCCACCACTTAAATACAGCTTTGGGCATTCTAGGTGTGAACCACTTATGTGATAAGCATTCCAAATGTTCTTTTGGGAAATTAGAAGTTGAGTACTTGGGACATATTGTTTCTTATGATGGTGTTCATGTTGACCCCACCAAAATTGAAGCTATGGCAACCTGGCCGCCACCTTCCACAATCAAAATTCCTTGGGATTTCTTGGTCTAATAGGGTAATACAAGAAATTTGTCAAGGATTATGGAAAAATTATAGCCCCACTAATGGCTATGCTCAAGAAAGACTCCTTTGTATGGTCACCTACATCTTCTATAGTATTCAATAGCCTCAAACAAGCAATGTGCATTACCCCAGTCTTGGCCATGCCTGATTTATCATAGCCATTTATTCTTGAGTGTGATGCATGTGGCACAAGTCTTGGTGTGGTACTCATGCAACAAGATCATCCTATTTCCTTCACTAGCAAGGCACTCATTGGGCATAATTTGGCATGCTCCACATATGATAAGGAGATGATGGATATTCTTCATGTAGTTCACAAATGGCATCCATACTTGATTGGTTGGCATTTTTGTATCAAAATAGACCATCAGAGTCTCAAATACTTTTTAGAACAATGGGTATCTTCCCTAGATCAGCAAAAATGGGTAAACTCAGTGCACCTATGTGTCGTCTCTATTCGTATTTCCACATGGCTCCATTATATTCAAAAAGAATGGCATAATGACATCCCAACCCACCAACTCATTCTTCATCTATCTATTGATTAATTTGTTAAACCTCACTATCCTTGGGATGGCCAAACATTATGATATAAAGGTCACCTTTTGTTGATAGTTGGATCCAAGTTCAAACATGCCATTTTACAAGATATACATGCTTCCCCTTTAGTTGGACACTCACGGTTTCTAAAAACATATGAACGGGTTCACCATAATTTATTTTGGGTTAGAATTAAGTAAGATATCAAAACATTTGTTGTAGAATGTGATATTTGCCAATGTAATAAAGGTGAGATAGTTACTCCACCTGGTCTACTCCAACCACTTCCAATTCCAACTCATATTTGGATAGACATTTCCTTTGATTTTATTGATGGTCTCCCAAAATCTAGAGGCAAATCAATGATTCTTGTTGTAATTGATTACCTTTTCAAATATGCTCATTTCTATGCTCTGGCCCATCCCTACACTGCTTCCACTATTGATCAAATATTTAGAATCCATGGTGTTCTTACCTCTATTGTCTTAGATCGAGATCCTACCTTCATAAGCCATTTTTGGCAAGAACTCTTCAAATGTCTGGATACACAATTGAAAATGAGCTCAAGATATCATCCACAGACTGATGGCCAGATCGAGATTGTCAATAAGGGTTTGGAAACTTATCTTCATTGTTTTGTCACTGAGTAGCAACATCAATGGATGAAATGGTTACCTCTTGTTGAATGGTGGTACAACACCTCTTACCACATAGCTACCAAAATCACCCCATATGAGGTTGTTTATGGTCAAAATCCACCTTCTCTTATTTCATATTTACCAAGAAGCTTCACCATCCAAGTTGTTGATTCTACCCTCCATACATGTGACAATATCCTTCGCCTCCTTAAGGATAATCTTCACATGGCAATAAATCACATGAATCAACAGGCAGACCAACACCATTCTAAGTGATCCTTTCAAACTAGAGATATGGTTTTTCTCCATCTACAACCTTACAATAAATCCTCTTTGAAGCTCAAAGACCATCATAAATTAGCTCCAAAATTTTATGGGCCTTATAAAATTCTATAGCAAATTAGATATGTTGCCTATAAGTTTGAACTACCACCTTCATCATGTGTGCACCTTATTTTTCATGTCTCTTGATTAAATAAGGTACTTGGATGCAATGTCCACACTTAGACATTGCTTCTTGAACTTGATGTAGAAGGGTCTCTCATTTTATAACATGAGTCTATCATCAGCAAGCACTCTCACTCCCTTTGTAATCAGGTCATCACTGAAGTTCTCATTCAGTGACAAGGGATGCAACTAGAAGATGCGACTTGGGAACCTCTTCTTTCCATTTAACAATAGTTTCCTCACTTCAAGCTTTAAGGTCAAAGATTTTAAGGGGGAGGGCATGTTAGGACCCTTCGTCCTAACCATATATTTGTCGTTTGTTTATTTAATAAAAGGCTATGGACACATATGCTTTGTAAGTCATCCCTCAAGCTCAATATAATAGGAGAATGTAATAGTATAATAGAAGTTATTAATCCCACATTTGTGAGGAGTAGTAGTTATTTAGTGATAGATTACATTATATAGGATCTTAGTCTAGTATGAAGGTATCCATGAATTGCATTGAATTTAATATATTGTTATTAGAATTCAGTTATGTTTGTTTCATTTAATATATTGATGATTTTTTATAGTTTATTTCATGTATTTATAATTATATGCTAATTTGTTCATGAAGGATCCTCACAGTCTATTAATTGATAGTAAATCTATTATGTCAAATGATTATTAAAAACCTCATGAAATCCTCATTTAGAGTTATAAATGTATGTAGGCATTTATATGCAGTATTTATTTATTATTTGAGGTCATGTGTATGGTACATACTATGAGTAGATTAATATATATAGGTGTATATACATATATAGTATGTATTGGTATATTGTGGTGATATCTATAGTTCCATTGATTTATATAAACTAAGTCCTAAATTCTTGAAGAATGGGACACCAACTATTTATGTACACAGCTCTCTAAAACATAACAAGACATGTAAATGAAAGATCATGTTCGAACAAAAAATAATTAGGATTATGAGACTTTGACTCTTGAAATTGTTATGACTAGTTGTTTATATTTGACTAGTTGTGCTAAAAAACAATGGATTATGATAATATGGGTTGTTATAGAGTACACTATATTTGGAAACTACTTATAGTAAGTATAAAATTGTAGCTTAGATGTATATTATATCCGGATGGTATAAGTTGTAGTTATTATTCTTATTATTTATGTGTTAAATAATGTTATAGAAATTCATTCATACATTTAATAGACTAAATGCATGTTTTTTTATTATTATTGTACTTAGCATGTTTTATTATTGCTAGTAGGATGTAGTTAGTATGAATCTATTGATTATACTTATGTTAACTAAATATTGCATTGTTAGTATTGAGTAAGTAGTGAGACGGACTTCACTAGCTTACTAGCATCACAACACTAGATGAAGGTAATCCGATTAAGTGGTGTGTTTGAAATTAATTGATCCTAAAGATCAATGACTATTGAAAAAATTGTCCAAAGTAATGTTAGTTAGACATTGTCATTTCATGTTTATGATTTACATGTTTATGTGATATCATGTTAGAACAAATTTCTTTATAGTACACTGCATGTTCTTAGAAACCATACAACACATAGATACTAGCTTGTCTTTCTAGATTCTCGCATCATCACTATCTACTCATTCATAAAGGGAGAGTCATTCCCTAATGGGGGATTGTGCAGGGGATTGATGGTCTATGGTTGATGTGAAAAAATACTCGGATGATGCTCTCCCTCCCCACAATAGTACATTTTCGGAGAAGACACTTGAGATTATCATAGATAATAGAGTTTGAGGAACTCATGCTCCATGGAGCCATGTATCTTGTAACTTGTACATTATATTATATTTATTATTAAAACATTATCTTGATGAGCTTTAATTAATTATTATATATTGATAGTAGTGGTTGTATTATTGTACCAGCCAGTTGGAAGTCTGTAATTACTTTCTATATTCAGTTATGATATGTTTCACATGATGATAGTGATTAGTGACAAATAGATGTCACATGTTAATTTTACAATTGGCATACTTAGAATGTTTTATGTGGATCAATAATTAGATTATTGTGGTGTAGTCTAATGGAAGAATACATTATTTAATTTTTTTAAAAAACATGTATTTCTAGGTAAATCCTAGAGGGGACATTACATGTGGTATCAGAGATACAAATCAAACTCTAGGACCTAATGAGTCCTCTAATATTTTCATATCCTTAGGTTTACAAAAAGGAGGATGGTGAAAGATAGAGTATTTGGAGAGGGTTTGATTGATTAGTAACCCTCTGTTTGATTCTAACCAATTTGCTACTAAGAAAGCAACAAAGTTGAATCAAATTCTCATAGCCATGAATGAGACTAAGGATCAAATTATAGCCTTGGATCAAGAATTCCATGGCCTTGAAGAGAAAAAACATCAGTAAGAACTTGGAAATCATCCTACTAAGTAAGAAAACCCTCAGGATGCGAGAACACATGTAGCCGTAGAGTTAGCTAGAGGTATGAAAAAGGTGAATCCACCTAAGGTCATTGGAACTATTTTGGGTGATGGAGATGAAGCATAGTTGATTAATATGGAGAATTATTTCAAGATTAAAAACTACTATGAGGTCACTAAAGCAATTTGGGGAGCATATTAGTTGGTTGAAAAAGCAACTATGTGGTGGGCCAGTAAGAAGTTGGAAATGAATCTTAACTTGACCACCACTACTTGGGAGTAATTTGTGACTTTGTTTAGATCACAGTGGCTTCCATAATTATACTTTAACTAGAATCTTATAGATTTAAAGAATATGAAGCAGGGAGATTTATCGATGAATGAGTACTAGGAGCAATTCACCAAACTTTTATGTACCTCAGTATTAGGCAAATGAGAGGTTCAAAATTAAGGAGTTTATCATGGGATTGAAACCCTAGATCAGTGGATAGGTGGATATTCCTGGACATTATAACATAGACCAAGTCTTTGAGAAGGTAGTTAAATAGGAACAAAAGTTTAAGTCTCTTGCACAAGCCAGGAACAAGTTTAAGAAAAAGTTTGGAAGTTATAAACTAAATTTCAAAAAGAAAAACTGGATGTAAAGGAGTGATTACTCTAGGAAGCAGTTCAAAAGTTAGACTACCAAATTCAACAATGATTCAGGTAATAAAAAACTAGGTTATAGTTTCAAAGGAAACCAACATGCTGATAAGAAAGGACCACCTAGAGGTTGTTTCATTTGTAGAGATGACCATTATGCTTGTGACTATACTCAAGACAAGTCAAATAATAAAGGTCATATTCCTTAGCATGCCTCTTTCCAATGGCATATTCATGCAATAGTTGATAATCAACAAGTTGAATTTCAAAATTCACCCATAAAACTGTCAAGTATTTTGTTTGAACATCCAGTTTCCATTTTGATAGATAGAGGGGCTACATAATGTTTTATAGCTCCTAAAATGCTTAGTATGTTTTCTAGAAGAGCTAGAGTAATGACAAATCTATGGTTAGTATAATATGGAAATGATTCAAAATTCATGGTTGACAAATGTTTAGTCAAAGTAGAGATTGGGTTGTTTGAATTCATAATAATGGTGGATCTGTATATAACACCACTAGAGTTATATGATGTGATCCTGGGAGTCAACTGAATTATAAAACATAAGGTCAAGGTTGATTACTACTTGAAGAAGGCTGAGTGTCTAGATGATTTTGGAAATTAGACACAAATTTGGGGTGAGAAAAGAGAGTTGAGGCTTGGGCATGTTTTTTCAATGCAACTCAAGAGGGCTCAAGGAAAAGGGTTTCAAGCATTTATCATCAAGATAAATGAAATAGAGGAACCTGAGAACCATATCTCAAATATGATCTATTCTTTAATAATTTTCATGATGTATTTCCAAAATAATTATCAGGATTACCTCTTAGATGTGAGTTTTATTTCTCTATCGATATCATACCTAGTTTAGAACCATAGTCTAAAGCACCATACATGATGGTAACCATTGAGTTGGTTGAATTGAAGGCTCAACTCTAGGAATTGTTGTCAAAGGGGTTAATTACATTGTGTGTCACATGCTTTAGTTATCTTTGTCTAGAATAAGGATGACACTCTTCGACTTTGCATTGATTATAAAATGTTGAACAAAGTAACTATCAAAAAAAGGTATATGTTACCTTGTATAGATGATCTTTTTGATCAACTATAAGGAGCAACGATCTTTTATAAAATTGATCTTAGAGAAAGATACTATCAACTGAGGATAAGGGATGATGATATTATATAGATAGTGTTTAGAAATCAATACTGGCACTATGCGTTCACAATGTTACCATTTGGGTTGACAAATGCTCTGGTAACATTCATGAATCTCATGAACAATGTGTTCAGAGATTAACTAGATAATTTTATCTTGATATTTCTTGATGACATTCTTACATACTCTAAGAATGAAGAGGGGCATCTTCAACATCTAGAACTAGTTTTGCAATGGTTATGGAAACATAAGTTGTATGGAAAATTATCTAAGTGCGCATTTTTATAGGAAAGAGTGCAATATCTCAGACATATTATTTTTGCAAATGCTATTTTGTAGATCTAGCAAATATAAGAGCCATTATGGAATGGTCGGTGCCAAAGAATGTGCATGAGGTAAGGAGTTTCATTGGATTAGCAGGTTATTATAGGAAGTTCATTCTCAATTTTTCCAAGATAACTAATCCGATTACCTCTCTACAATAGAAGAACTAAAGTTTTGTCTAGTTGGATAAATGTGAAGTAGATTTTTAGGAATTAAAAAGAAAGATTGCTTCAACACCAGTGTTAAGAGTTGCTGACCCAAATGGTCAATTTTTAGAGATCATAAATGTGTCTAGGGATGAACTAGGAGGAATCCTTATGTAGGATGGCATAGTGGTGGCTTATGAATCAAAGAAGCTGAAACCTTATGAGGTGAAATATGCCCCTCATGCCCTGAAACTTACATCAATTATGCATGCTTTGCAAGTTTGGTGGCATTACTTATTGGGAAAACTATTTGGTCTCAAGACAGATAACTTGGGACTCAAGTACGTCTTCACCCAACCAAATCTAAATGCTCATCAAACACATTGACTAGAGTTTTTATCTAACCATGACTTTGATATCAATTATATTAAATGTAAAGACAACATGGTAGTTCATGCCCTAAGTCATATAAGGTACATAGTGGCTATGGCTAATATAAAGATTACTTTTAGGTATCGAGTGATTGAATTCTTGCCAAGAGATGAATTATATGACCAAGTCAGAAAAATATTATCTGATAATGCTCAGAGTCCTAGGTATAAAGGATTCAGATTAGAGAGTGATGGTATTTTGTGTTACAACAGAAGGATGTATGTACCAGATCAAGAGAATCTAAGGAGCACAGTGCTAAAGGAACTTCACAATACCCCATATTCATGACATATAAGAGTAACCAAGATCATCACAGATCTTAGACCACTTTATTTCTATAAGGGAATCAAGAAAGATACATGGGATTTTGTGTCATTTTGTCTGGAATGTCAGTGAGTGAAAGTTGAACATGTACATCTAGTTGGGTTGTTATATCTGCATGATACACTAGATTGGAAGTGATAGGTGATCAATATGGACTTCATCCAAGGTTTATTGATGTCATGAAATAGACATGATATAATATTGGTAGTAGTTGATAAACTAACCAAAGTGGCTCATTTTATACCAAGCAATTTCAAAGATGATGCACCTACTCTTGTGAAGAGGTTCGCAAAGGAAGTGTATCAGTTACATAGATTCCTAAAGAAGATCATTTTGGATCGTCATCTGAAGATGACTTCTAGGTTTTGGGTGACTCTAAATTCATCTTTGGATTCACAATTAAACTTCATCACTGCATATCACCTAGAGACTAATGGTCAAAATAAGTGAGTTAATCAGGTGTTAGAGGATCTTCTTTGTATGTATTACATGGATTCTCAATACAAGCGAGAATATTATCTTTTGTTGGTTGAGTTTTCATACAATAACTCATACCAATCGGCTTTGAAGAAGGTACCTTTTGAATAATTGTATGGAAGAAGGTGCAAGACACCAATCAATTGGGACATGTTAGAAGACATGGTAGTCTTTGGACTTGAGATGCTTTCAAAAATGGAAGATCAACTCAATTTAATCAAGTAGAGATTGGCCAAGGCCAATGATAGGTAGAATATTTATGTTGATCTGAAGAGAATAGATAGGTAGTTTTTTATGGATGATAAAGTGTTTTTGCAGGTTAAGCTGCATAAAAGTTCAATTAAATTTAGGAAGTCAATGAAATTGTCACCAAGATATGTGAGATCCTTTGAAGCGTTATAAGTGGTCAATCATATAGTGTATAGGCTTGCATTGCCACCATCTCTAGCTCTATTTCATAATGTCTTCCATGTTTTTTATCTTAAAAAGTATGTAGCTGATCCTTCACATGTGTTAGATTAGAATGCTTTGCAGGTTCAAGATCCCAGGGTGGTCATGGTAGAACCAATTAGAGTAATTAACATTTGCAAATTTCATTTACATAATAGAGAGATGTCACAGTGCAAAGTCTTATAGGACCAATAATCTAAGGATAGTGCTACTTGGGAGGACTATGATGAGTTCTACAAATGATTTCCACATTTATTTATTTGATTTGATACTTTATACTATGTTATTTTTTTGTTGAACAATATTTATAATTTAAAATTTATGTTTGAATAAGTGTCATCCGGGATGATAACTAGCTTTAGGGAGGAAGGATGTTACATATCGATTCCTTGCTAAGCAAACTTACTTGATTATCTATGGATATATATGGTTGGTAATTTGATTTGTTTAGTATTTGCTTAAGCTATGAGTTCTATGTTGTTATGCGACAGTTGAATATTGCATTGATTACATTACTATGAGTTAACTTTAGTGTATATTATTACATTATGATCATGATAAGTTGTTATTTTAGTTGTATTTTATGATGTATATATGTCATAATTTTATAGGCTAACTACCTGCTTGTCGTGAGTTGGACACATGAGAGATTCATCCCTTGAAACCCGACGGAGGGAGAGCAACATCAAAGAGGGTGACCTAGATAGAGTTGTTAGGGGATGACATAGGAATGAGTATAACCCTACACACACCACATTAAATAGTACATACTAAATACATATTAGAATTGTAAATATTGGTATGTTTATGATGATTGATTGCATTTGGAATTATTTATGCATGGTTAACTTAGTGTAATGATAATGTGGAATTAATCTTATATGTTTATGTCATGTAATATTTTTATTAAGTCATTATGACTAACTATTTGTATTAAATAGTTATTTATTATTAAGTTAATTGGGAAATATAAAAATAAGAAATAAAAACAAATAATAAGAATAAAACAAGGTAAGCATTTTAAATGAATAAAATAGAAAAAGAAAAAAAGAAAAATGAGAGAATTACAATAAATAAAACAAATTAGAAAGATTATATTTAAGAAAAACACATTCTCATTCAAAGAACAAGAAGAGTGGAAAGAAGGCAACACCATATCTTTGGAAGGGGAAAAAGATAAAAGGAGGGATAGGCGCAGTAGAGAAGAGAAGAGAGATTGGAGAAAAAGGAGACAAGGCAAGCAAGCAAAAGGAACAACAGAGCATACTACTAGGTAGGCAATGCAATTAATTTTTGTGTATTTCATGTTTTGTGAATGTCTTGTTACAAAGGATGGAAAATGGTTATGAGCGATTTACAGGTTATAAAAAAAAAAGTATACAGGCAACGAACTTTAGAGAATTGTTTATAAATTGTTATACAGTACCAATGATTAAATCACTATATTGACATAGATATTGTAGGTTATTATTGCAATGGATGAGAAATTAGAGGACCTCCATTATCACTATACCAAACTTTACAACCATATATACATCAAACTGTGAAATAAATATTGAAGCGATATTTATATGTGGCAAACTATAGTAACAAATATGTATATATTAACCTCGTAGCAAAATTGTATATATATGAGGTGATTGGCATTCAATAAAATTTAGATATGGTGATTTGAATATATGTCGTGAGTTGATCAAGCTCATACAATATTTGTATATATACTATATAAATAGTCACGAAAATAGTTCAAGTCATAGTAAATAATCAAAGTTCTAAAATCAACATATCGCACCAAAGTTTGAGTCTATGTATTTGTATAGAATCATTTTATGATCAATATATTTGTGACATTTTAGTAATCATTTTTTTTGATAGATTTAATATATGATCGAATATGGTTGGATATATGTTTTATAGTGACAGTCTATCTAATTAGGCGATTTGATAATCATATATGAGATATACATAGATTTGATGTATATATAGTGATTAAAACATGTTTAGGTACAAAGAAATAGATATCATATAAGCAGTGAACTGAAATACATTATATAGTGTATATACAATATTGGGTGTATATAATGAACCAAGTATTGCTAAACTTAACCAAAAGGGTGCAAACTTTAACTAGTAATTTGCATGAGTAAAATACATCTTTTCTGGCACATTAAATAAAATTCATATAGTAAATGGATAGGTGTACAGACAACATATTTAATAGGTATTTGTAGTGATCTAGTATAGATGTAGATATACAATGATCTGGTATAAATATATAAAAACATGGCACCCTGGTTTTATTTTGTGTAGTGTGTGGAAAACCAATGTTTATTTTGTTAAGTCACTTTTTCCAGATTTAACTATCTTATATAGTGATTATATAACGTAGTTTATGACTCATGACTAAAGATAGTGGATTGTTAATATAATGCTCATATAATGATTTATGACTTATAATGTAGTTTATCGAAATAGTTATGTTTTGTTATACTGACATATATGTAGTTATAGCATATTGAAATCATAATATAGCCTTTGATATAGCATATGAAGCATATATAGTTTAAATGTATTCTCTTATTATCCTATAATAAGCTTTATGATAGGCATGTTATAGTTTATCATATATAGCATATGAAATATAAAACGTGGTGCGGATGTCCTATAATATGCTACATATTAATGATTTAATTAGCAAGATGCTTTATGAAAATATAGGTACTCCTATATATATATATATATAGCTTATAAATGTACATTGGGATGTGTGCCTATATGAATGGAATATTAACATGAATGTATATATATGATCAGAGTTTATGTCAAAGAGTTGATGGAAATGATCTTGTGGCAAGATATAGGAGAACATACTTCGCTGGTTATAAGAAACTACAAGTGTTTGAAAGTTACAACTAGATGATAATTTGATAGGGAAATAAATAACCTATTGACTATGATAATTTGTTTATTAATATTTTGAAAATAATATGTTTCATAATTGATAGTCAATCTATTCTGTCAAATGATTGTTGTAAACCTCATGAAATCCTTATTTAGAGTTATAAATGATTGTAGGCATTTATATGTAGTATTTGTTTATTATTTAAGGTCATGTGTACGATACATACTATGAGTAGATTAATATGTACAATTGTATATAAATATATAGTATGCATTGGTATATTGTGGTGATACCTATAGTTTTATTGATTTATATAAACTAAGTCCTAGATTCTTGAAGAATGGGCCACCAACTATTTATGTACACAACTCCATAAAAAATAACAAGATGTATAAATGAAATATTATGTTCAAACAAAACATAATTAGGATTATGAGACTTTGATTCTTGAAATTGTTATGACTGGTTATTTATATTTGAGTAGTTGTGCTCAAGAACAATGGACTATGATAATATGGGTTGTCATAGAATACAATATATTTGAAAACTACTTATAGTAAGTAGATAATTATAATTTAGATGTATATTATATTCGGATGGTATAAGTTGTAGTTGTTATTCTAATTATTTGTGTAAAATAATGTTGTAGAGATGTATTCATATGTTTGATGGACTAAATGTATGTATTTTGATTATTCATATACTTAGCATGTTTTATGATTGCTAATAGGATGTAGTCTGTATGAATCTATTGGTTATACTTATGTTAACCAAATCTCATGTTGATGGTACTAAGAAAGTAGTGAAATAGACTTCACTAGCTTACTAACATCACAATGCTAGATGAAGGTAATTCAATCAAGTGGTGTGTTTGAAATTGATTGATATTAAAGATCAATGAATATTGAAAACTTTAGCCAAAGTAATGTTAGATATTGTCATTTCATGTGTATGATTTACATGTTTTTGTGTTAGAACATATTTTTTATGGTGCACTACATGTTCTTAGAAATCATACAACATATGAGTACTAACTTGTCTCTTTGGATTCTCGCATCGTCACTATCTACTCACCTGTGAAGGGAAGACCATTACCTAATGGGGGATTGTGCAAGGGATCAATGGTTCGTGATTGGTGTGAAAAAGTGCTCAGATGATGCTCTCACTCCCAACAACAATACTTATTTAGAGACAACACTTGATATTACCATAGATACTAGAGTTCAGGGAACTCATGCTCCATATAGCCATGTATCTTATAACTTGTACATTGTATTGTATTTATTATTGAAATGTTATCCTAGTGAGTTGTAATTACTTATTGTATATTGACAACAATGGTTGTATGATTGTACTAATCATGGCCGGAAGTTTGTAATTACTTTTAATATTTAGTTATGATATGTTTCACATGATGATAGTGATCAATGATGGATAAACATCATATGTTTATTTTATAGTTGGCATACTTAAAATGTTTTATGTGGATCACTAATTAGATTCTTGTGGTGTAATCTAATGAAAGAATACATTGTTTAAATTTTTTTTAAAATCACATATTTCTAGGTAGATCCCAAAGGGGATGTTAAATATTCACTAATTAATCATTATACACACACACATACAAGTCATCACCAGATTTATGCATGGGTTCATGTACCTAGTAAAGTGTATTCATTCTTTTCTTCTATCTTATCCTTTCACTCAGTTTTTCTTCTTTACACAGCTTTGTCTTTGCTTTTGATATCTCTTAAGTAAGGATTGATCTATGAATGTTTCACTTGTAGGACACGCATTAGATCATGCTTCACATACTCAAACCCAGACTCATGGGCTTCACCTCTTAGATAAGTCCAAGTACAATTTTTTTTCCTTTATCCTAATCAGTTTGCTTTGTTGCATTTCTAAAATAAAGGGAGGGTAAATGTAATCACCTAAAAGTGACACTTGAGTACTAAGAGTGCTACTTGAGACCACGTATCCATAGCTTATCCTTGGACCTATTATAGAGCTTATTTTCACACTTATCCAGCTTTAGTGTAGGCCACATGCATCTCTAGTCATCCCTAAAATAGTCCAAACCCCTCATTCTTGCATCTTGGCCCTTTGTGCTTAGTGTTCTACCACTTGGACACTAACGCCATAATAGGGATAGTAGTGCCACATGATGTTGGTATCCCAATAATGGTGTTACTATCCTTTCCCTCCTTTATCTATAAACGAATATCTTTTCAAATCTTAGACCTCCTAGAGTTGACCTAAACCACTTTTAGCATCCACACAAGCACTATAATGATATATATACATGACTTTTAACCCTCTAACCACTAGATGGAAATCAAATGCAAATTACATATGCAAACTCATAATAAGTTGTACACAATTAAGGTTATCAATGCCCTACTTCTGCATACTATTGTTGACCCTTTTTCTACATAGTCGGTTTGTATTTCCTTTGTAGCTAGTTTTCATTCTTCATGCTCATTTTTTGTGTTTGGGCCTTTGTTATTTTGTTCTTTCCTCGTTCTTTTTTCCCTTCATTGTTTTTTTCCCTTGGCTTTATTTTGCCTTAGCCCCCTTTTTATGTTAGCCCCAATGTGCCTTTCTAAAAAGTTTTGAAGGGTCACTTCCCTTCGAAGTGCCCTTCAAAATTTTTCAAAGGCACTTCACTTGCCTTATTTTCCCCCAAGTGTCCCTTTAGAATTTTTTCGAAGGGCACTTCTTTTGTCCAAGTGACCCTTTGAAAAAAATTTGAAGGGCACTTTTTCGTCTAAGTGTCCCTTTGAAAAAGTTCTAAAGGGCACTTTTTGCTTAAGTGTCCCTTTGAAAAAGTTTCGAAGAGCACTTTTTGGCCAATTGTCCCTTCAAAACTTTTTCAAAGGGCACTTTTGCCTTAGCCCTTTCCTAAATGCTCCTTTAGAATTTTTTTGAAGGGACATTTTTTGTCCAAGAGCCCTTCAAGAATTTTCTCAAAGGATCACTTTTAGCCTAGGTGTCTTTCAAAACTTTTTTGGACACTTTCTTCCAACTTACCCTTTAGATTTTTTTTGAAGGGCCTTTTTCCCAAATGTTGCCCTTTGAAAAAGTTCTGAAGGGCCATTTCTGTTGGAAATGCCCTTAAATTTTTTTTGAAGGGGCTTTTATTCCGCCCCAAGTGTCTTTCATAACTTTTTTAAAGGACACTTTCCTCCAAGTGTCCTTCAAGAAAATTTCTTAAAGGAACGTTTGGCTTAGCTAAAGCCCA
Organism: Torreya grandis; assembly: GCA_037957365.1. Lineage (NCBI taxonomy): Eukaryota > Viridiplantae > Streptophyta > Pinopsida > Cupressales > Taxaceae > Torreya > Torreya grandis. The sequence continues at coordinate 252,542 of JARHVA010001627.1, forward strand.
AAAGAAAAATTCCATTAGGAATTCCTTTGGACTTTTGTCTGAAGGAATTAATTCAGGAAAATTGTCAAGCTATTGCTCGAGCAATAAACTTAACTGGATTATCTATGATGTGTCACAGGACATCAAATTGAAGGTGGACAACTAGCCATTGGGTCAATTTATGACGTGCCATAGGATGTCAAATTTAAGGTGGACAACTAATCCTTGGGTCAATCCATGACATGTCATAAGATGTCAAATATAAATCAAGTTTCCTAACATGCTTGACTTATGAATTTTATAAGTAGAAGAGCTTAGAAAACCTGAAAAGGTCTTGGCAGTGCAAACTGGGTTTCCCAAGGTGCTTTGCTTATAAGATTTTATAAGTAAAGTAGGAAAGAAAACTCAAATGGGTCTACAGGTGCAAATCAAGTTTAAGCAAGTACTTTACTTATAAAATTTTATAAGTGAAGTCATTCAGAAAAGCCGAAAGGGTCTAGACAGAAGTAAATTAGATTTTTGGAACTGCTTAGCTTATAAGCTTGATCCAATGGTAGATCAATGATGCAGAACCATCATTCCTTGAGGACTAATCAAAAGGGAAGGACAAAGCCAAACTGAATGAAAGCAACCTTTTCCATGTCATTGCATAAATTGACAAGCCAAGGATAAGTGGTTGGGGTTGAAAGAGATTTCTAACAGGTGGCTCCATTGATAAATACCATTTTTTGTACCTTCCCCAAGTATCCCATTTCTATTAAGAAGTCGTTGAGAAGCATTATTAGGGGGCAAGCCCATGGCATTCAAGAAGGTGACACATATCAATCAGAGTGCCCTAATAAGCATCATTGACAAAAATTAGTTGCAGTTGAGGACATTGACTTCCAAAAGATTTGATTCCTCTCTTTGGCATAAAAGACCTCCTTTCTCTCTCTCTCTCTTTGCTATAAATAAGACCCTTGGGCTATTGTTATTTCATCCACAGATAGTACGATAAAGCCCTGTTGGAATGTTTTGCCATTTTCTTGCCTTTGAGCAAAAAAGCATAAGTCTATTTTCTTTCTAAGTTCTGGGCATGCAAGAGACATAGAGTGACAACAAGTGATGTTTTATCCTTTTGTTTTATGTCCTTCATGCTTTTGAGCAAAGAGTTGATCCAACAGGTCATGTAGAGTGCATTCTAGATGTATGAGATTTTGCATATGTGTAACCCTTTTTTGGACTATATAGGTTATTTTTCCAGTTGCTTACCTTGTGTGATCTCATTCATTTTGTCTCTACATTGAAATATTTATGTTGGAATATTCTAGAGCTTGAAGAATAGGCTTGTATTATACTATATTGTGCAAAAGTATAGGGCATACATGTGGATAATAACTTTGGATGTATCACCATTTTAGACTAGGCTTTTTATTTATGCAAATTTCTGACCCTTTTCATCCAAACAAGCTGGTTCAATAGATTTTATTGCACAAAAGCTAATACAGGGAGATAGCCCTTTCAACCTAGAGCTTCATTTCCACTAATAGGCACACCCACAAGCCTGAAAATTTCTCAACGTTGCCCAAATCTAGAGGAGGCATGAATAACCCTCTTTTAGGGTGCAAGATTTGGAGACAACAGTTTTGGCACGCCCAATGGGACCAAATTCTTTGTTATTTTCATGTCAAGGTGAATGTTGATCTTAAAAAGTATCATTTCTATTCTGAAATACAACATTTGGCGACTCCAAAGGGTAAAAATCCCTAGTTTTAGACCAAATTTCCCATAGTTTACTTCATGGCCCTCACTAGGTCATCTAGGATATTTGACCAAGAACCTCTAGTTGAAGCTCTTTTTAAAGAACAACATCCTGAACCATTCCTAGTACTTAGAGAGCCTAAGTAGGGTGGTTTTGAAGAGGAAGAAGAAGAGGTTAAGGAAGTTGAAGAAACTAAAAATCAAGAATACATGGATAAGCATCAACCCTCCCTTGCTTTTAATACCTAAAACCCAATAGAACTTCCTACATATGACCCCATCCTTCCGAATGCTACCAAAGTCTTCCTAGTTTCAAAGGAAAGGGTCTTATTACCCCATCTGAACATATTAGAGACATCTCTAATTTCTACAATTTCCATAATGTTACTAGGGCCAACATATACATTAGACTGCTTGATATGTCTTTAAAAGGCAAAGCACTTGACTAGTATAGAACGTTGGAATGGGGTTGCATTACAAGTTGGGATGGATTTAGAGATCTATTGGTGATAAGATTTGAAAATAAGAGTGATCATGCTTCCCTAATACATTAATTGAATGTAATAAGAAGATGTCCAAATGAATCCATGGGAGATTTTAATGAGAGATTTCAAAGAACATGGTATAGGCTGCCACCAATCATGAGACCTCATCCCAGCTTTATGTTCCCAACATACCTCAAAGGGATTGGTACTGATGTTGTTGTTATGTTGTAGTCAATGGGAGGATTCACTCTTCCAAGTGCATATGAGCTAGCAATTGAGGTTGAGAATAGCTTAATTTAGGTTGGAAAACTTCCTCCAAGAGTTTTTATGTCTTTTTTGTCCCATAATTCAGTTGAAGCTCCAAGGATGTCATAAGTTCCTAATGCCAATGCAAAGCCAAAAGCCTTTCCCAAGAAGGTGGATAATGTTGTAGATAAGGATGAAGAAATTAGATCATTGAGAGCTCAGCTCAAGCAAGCTCAATATCAGGCAAGTGCCCCTTCTAATGCATAATACTATCTTCAACAAGGATATAGAGTTCCATCCCAATACAATTATCAAGGGAGAAGACAAAATCAACAAGGTTACAATATGAATCTCAATGCATATAATCCAAATTCTATTCCTCTTGTAAAGATTGTTGTTCTAGTACATGCAAATCTAGTGTAAGGAGAGGATCATTTAGACCGATGGGGGTAGTCTCAAGGTCATTTTCTACATGATGATAGAGGGACTGCTGACAACACAAGAGGAAACTACTCCCTACATGATAGCAGAAGAAGCATGTCCCAGCCAAAGGGATGGTCATGGAGAAGGTAGCAGCCCAAGTATGGGAATGATGAATTTTCAAGCAAAAGATGATTTTATGTTAACTCAAATCATGTCAATTGCAGCCAATACAAGAGCTAAGAAAAGAGCATTGGGAGAAGGCCAAGAACCACGGGTAGCTCCAAGTGATGCCTCTCTAAGGCCACCAAGTGTCAATCAAAGTGTTACACCTACTGCAAGTCATGTTCCCCAATAAAATTAGAATGTAAGTGGGGCTACCAAGATTACAATGTAATAGGCTTAAGCTCCCTCATTAGCATCAAAAATGCTAGAGAAGGTGAATGGTCCCTCTCTAGATATTGTTGATTCATTAAAGAGCACCAAGGCAAGTATATCACTTTGGGAAGTCTTGCATATACCTAGTCAAAAAGAATGTTTGCAAGAGCAGTTGGCAAGCATTCATATGACTCCTCAAATTTTAAAGCATAATGGTGTGGCTTTCACAAATTCTCCAAATCATCTTTTGGATCCCTCAACTAAGGTTGAAAATCCTCCACCTTTATACCTCATACTCATTGTGGGAGACAAGTTGGTCTACAATTGTATTGTGGATAGTGGAGCAAGCACTATCGTCATGCCTAAAGTAGTGCTTAATAAGCTGGGTTTGAACTTCGAGCCACATAACAAGGGCATGTTATAGATGGATGGGACCCCAACCAAGATGGTAGGATTGATCAAAGGTCTGAAAGTATTCTTACATGGTTGCCCAAGCTTCCCTATCATACAAGACATTGTGGTGGTGGACCTTCCAACACACTTTGATATATGCTTGTCAAGGTACTTTACAACCAAGATAGGAGGATACCTTTCTATTGATTGGTCTTTTCTAGCCTTCAAGACAAGGTATGAGACCAAGGTAACTATAATAACTTAGTGCTTAGCAAAGTTTTACATTGATCCATACTTAGAGACAATGTCAAATCAGAATTGTCTAATCAGCAAGGAAGAGGAAACAGTCATAGATGGTAAAATATCTTCCCCTCTTAAAGGTATTTTTGATCTTTATCTTGAAAAGCACAACATTAAAACACATGGCCTTGATCCTCACACTTTCATTAAGGATACTGATTTAGGAGTTTATTGTATGCATGAAGATAACGTTCTAATTCCTTCACTCACCAATAAGGATCATGAACTTGATGGCATGTGAGAAATGTTATTTGATGGTTTAACAAATAAATTAGGTGTAGGATTTGGCATCATGTTAGTTTCACCATCAAGGAATTGTTACTGCTCCTCTTATAAGTTTCACTTCAGTTGCACTTGCAACGTGGTAGACTATGAAGGCCTAGTTCATGGTCTCCAATGGGCAAAGAGGAGAGGAATCAAGAATTTGAAAGTCTATGGAGATAGTGAGCTAGTCATTCATTAAGTAAGAAGTCAAGCTATAACCAATAACCCCTTGCTTAAGTCCTACAAGTATGGGGTATGGGATCTACTTGAAGACTTTGATGCCTTCAACATATAGCCCATACTAAGAGACTTGAACAAACATGTTGATAGATTGGCTGCAATAGGAGCACATTTTGACTCAGTTGCTGATGTAACAAAGGAGAAGGATCAATGTCATATCAAGTTCATTGTGAGACTTTACATTCTAGATAATGAAGTTTCATGGTAAGTGTTTGAAAGTGATGAACACATTGCACACTTCTTGGAAAATGAGGCAAGCATCTCCTCAAGAAATAAAAAAAGGTTACATGATCATTATGAAGAGCAAATTATACAATTGAAGACAAATAAAATACCCAAGGTGTTGATTACCTTATAGAGTGTCTTCAATGGGGATGACCAGAAGAAGAATCAAAGAATGAGCATGTCAACAAAGGAAGAAAACTATGAGAAAGTTCTGATTTTCAAAGACAAACTTTTGAAGATTGGCAAGGTATGTTCTCCGCTGGAAAGGCAAGCCTTTATTACATTATGCAAAGAGTTTCATGACATCTTTGCTTGGGAGTAGAAAGACTTGAAAGGGTTTGATCCAATTCTAGCCCATCACACCATTGAGTTAAAGCCTAGAGCTAAACCGATAAGACAAAAGCAAAGGCCTATCAATCCTAAGATAGAATAACTCATGAAGAAAGAGCTGACCAAGTTAATTGAGTCTAGGATTACCTTTCCTGTCAGGCACTCAACTTGGGTAGTCAACCTTGTGCCGATATGAAAGAAGAATGGAGAAATCAGACTTTGTGTGGATTTTTGTGGTCTAAATAGAGTGTCTCTCAAGGATCATTATCCACTCCCTTCCATGGAACAAATTCTACAAGTTGTTTCAAGTTCTCAACATTTCTCACTTCTTGATGGTTATTCAGGTTATAATCAAATATTGGTAAATGAAGAGGATCAATTCAAGACAACCTTCACCACCAAGTGGGGGAACTTTTCCTACAAAAATATACCATTTGGTTTATCCAATGCTGGAGCTACATTTCGAAGGGCAATGGATATGGCTTTCAAAGGTTTGATCAATAAGTTTTTGCTTGTTTACCTTGATGATATAACTATTTTTTCAAAGGATGTTGCTAATCATATAGGACATTTAAGGCAAGTGTTTGAGAAATGTAGGGAGTATGGCATATCCATCAATCCAAAAAAGTGCATCTTTGTTGTCCATGAAGGTAAGCTTTTGGGTCATGTTGTTTCAAAAGAAGGCTTCTCTATTAACCACAAAAGGATTGAAGCTATTATAGGCTTGTCCTTGCCTCAACACAAGAAGGGGTTGCAAAGCTTCTTGGGGGAAATAAAATTTGTAAGGAGGTTTATCCCAAACTTTTTAACTATGGTAAAGCCTATCACAACCATGATAAAAAAGAACCAAGTTTTTACTTGGAAAAAAGAAGGTAAGAGTATTTTTGAAGCAATCAAGCAAGCAATTGCAGAATATCCTATTCTTTTAAATCTAAATTTTGTTAAGGATTTCATACTCTATACCTTTGCTAGCCTCGACACAATCTTAGCTATGCTTATGCAAAAGAATGATGAAGATGTTGAGTAGCCAATTGCTTTCTTCAGCCAAGGATTAAAGGAGTATAAAGTAAGATATTATTTTATGGAGAAGAAAGCCCTAATCATCATTAGAGGATTGAAAAAAATTAGGGATATGGTTTTCAACAACAAGATTCATGTCATGGTTTCCCATCCTAGCACCAAGGAGTTCCTCCTAAGCAAGGATCTCAATGAAAAGATAGTTGGATGGATCATGAAAGTGATGGAATATGGCATTGACATTAAGGTAACCAACTTGGTAAGAGGAAGAGGTTTGTGTGAACATTTAGCATCTAATTTTCAAGAGCCAAAGGAGCAAGCTTTGGTCAATCAATTTCAAACCTAGCTAGCTGATCAAATGCGAAAACAAAGTTGGACACAAGACGTCATTAGTTTTCTTTAAAATGGTGAGTGTCCCAATGGCTTGAATAAATCTCAAAGGAGGTATTTTAGGGTGTAAACTATTCCTTATTATCTTATGGATGGTATTCTCTTTAAAAAGGATGTGAGTAATGTATTCCTAAGATGCATTAACAATGATCAATTTGATATGCTACTGGAAAAGTTCCACAATGGTGTAGATGGGGGTCATTTCTCTCCTATAACAACTATAAAGATAATGAGGGTTGGTTATTATTGGTCTAGTCTTTTTAAGGACTGTTATCGTTGGGCTAAGGTTTATCCTCAATGTGCTTTCTTTGTTAGCAAGCAAAAGCTTGCAACTCTTCCATTGAATCCTAAGTGGACCAACTTTTCATGCAATGGGGCCTTGACTTCATTGGCATGATCAACCCTCCATAAAGTGCTGGACACAAATGGATATTGACTGCTACGGATTACTTCACAAGGTGGGTAGAGGCTATTGCATTGAAGAAGGCAAAAAAAAATGCTATCTTAGAGTTCTATGATAGCATTGTAACAAGGTTTGGAGTTCCTCATGTCATAATCTCAGATAATACACTTGCTTTCACAGGTGCTAAAACTTTTAAGTGGGTAGCAAATAATGGAGTTCATTTGAGTAGCTCATCCAACTACTACCCTAAAGATAATGGATTGGCTGAGGTCTACCAACAAGAACCTCATCAAGATCATCAAGAAAATGTTGGAAACTAATCAAAGAGCATGGCATAACAAGCTGAAGATAACATTATGGGTAGACAAAATCACTCCCAAGAAGTCAATTGGTAATTCTCCCTTTATACTTGTCTATGGGAGAGAAGCTAGGTTGTCCATATCACAAGAGCTCACTACCTTGGAACTTACACAACAGCTGGAATTACTTGAAAACACTCCCATGGAGGTTAGATTGACATAATTAATATAGCTGCAGGAGGCAAGAGATGATGCACACAAAACTTTGAAACACCATCAAATTCTCATGAAGAAATCCTTTGACAAAAGGACAAGGGTAAGAGTGTTCAAAGAAGGTGACTTAGTCTTGAAATGGGATGAGGATAGATAAAAACTAGGCAGACATACCAAGTTTGATACTTTGTGGATTGGTCCTTACATTATCAACAAGTGTAAGCAAAGAAACTCTTTTTAGCTATCCAAGATGGATAAAAAAGAGAGCTGCCTATTATGATGAATGGGATCCACTCGAAGTCTTACTTCTAGACCTTGCTGGCCATGTCTTATAAATACTTGTTGTTGTGTGTTTCCTTCGTTGTCTTTGTTTTCTCTAAGTGCTTTGTAGCACAGGTGTTTCCCTTTCAGGTGGTCTCTTTCCTTGTGTTTGCTTTGCTATGTTTTTCTTGTATTTGATCTCAGCCTTAGGCTTGTTATTTTTGGCTTTTGTTTGCCTTGCATGACTCGATGCCCAATGGAAGGATGTAGGCAGCTGGTCTTGGACATAACAGGCATGTCTCCCTTGCAAATAACTAGAATGTGCATAACTAGTTTGTGTTTCCTCTTCAGCTAGTTTTTGTTCTTCCTTGCTCATTTTCTGTGTTTGGGCCTTTGCTATTTTGGTCTTTCCTTGTTCTACTTTCCCTTCGTTATTTTTTCCCCTTGACTTTGTTTTGCCTTAGCCCCCTTTTTATCTTGGCCCCGAAGTGCCCTTTGGAAAAGTTATGAAGGACCACTTCCCTTCGAAGTGCCCTTTGGAATTTTTTGAAGGCACTTCACTTGCCTTGTTTTCCCCCAAGTGTCCCTTCAAAAAAATTTCAAAGGGAACTTCTTTTGTCTAAGTGACCCTTCAAAAAAAATCCAAATGGCACTTTTTCGTCTAAGTGTCCCTTCAAAAAAGTTTTGAAGGGCACTTTTTACCTAAGTGTCCCTTATCAAAAGTTTCAAAGGGCACTTTTTGCCCAAGTGTCCCTTCAGAACTTTTCTAAAGGTCACTTTTGCCTTAGCCCTTTCCCAAATGCCCCTTCAATTTTTTTTTGAAGGGACATTTTTTGTCCAAGTGCCCTTCGAGAATTTTCTCAAAGGGTCACTTTTGGCCCAAGTGTCCTTCAATTTTTTTTTGAAGGACACTTTCTTCCAAGTTACCCTTTGGATTTTTTCCGAAGGGCCTTTTTCCCAAAGGTTGCCCTTAGGAAAAGTTCTGAAGGGGCTTTTGTTCCCCCCCGGGTGTCCTTCAGAACTTTTTTGAAGGACACTTTCCTCCAAGTGTCCTTTGAGAAAAGTTCTCAAAGGGACCTTTGGCTTAGCCAAAGCCTGAAAGTAAAATTCTTGAAGGAATTTCTTCGAACTTTTATTTGAATGTATTAATTTAAGAAAATTGTCAAGCCATTACCTGAGCAATAAACTTGACTGGATTATCTATGACGTGTCGTAGAATGTCAAATTTAAGGTGGATAACTAGTTGTTGGGTCAATCCATGGCATGCCATAGGACATCAAATTTAAGGTAGACAACTAGCCATTGGGTCAATCCATGACGTACTATAGGACGTCAAATTTAAGGTGGAAAACTAGTCGTTAGGTCAATCCATGACATGTCGCAGGACGTCAAATACAATTGGGTTTCCCAACATGCTCAACTTATGAATTTTATAAGTAGAACTTGGAAAACCTGAAATGGTCTTGACAGTGCAAACCAAGTTTCTGAAGGTGCTTTGCTTATAAGGTTTTATAAGTAAAGTAAGCAAGAAAACTTGAATGGGTTTGCAGGTGCAAATCGGGTTTAAGCAAGTGCTTTGCTTATAAATTTTTATAAGTGAAGTCATTCAAAAAACCAGAAAGGGTCTAGATAGAAGCAAATTAGAATTTTGGAACTACTTAGCTTATAAGCTTGATCTAATGATAGATCGATGACGTATAACCATGATCTGAGTCATTCCTTGAGGACCAATCAAAAGGGAAGGACAAAGCCAAACTGAATGAAAGTGACCTTTTCCATGCCATTGTACAAATCGACAAGCCAAGGAGGAGTGGTTGGGGTTGAAAGAGATTTATAACAGGTGAATCCATTGATAAGAACCATTTTTGTGCCTTCCCCAAGTATCCCATTTCTGTTAAGCAGTCATTGGGAAGCATCTTCAGGGGGGCAAGCCCATGGTGTTCAAGAAGGTGACAAAGATCAATTAGAGTGCCCTAATGAGCATCATTGACAAAAATTAGTTACAACTGAGGATAATGACTTCTAATAGATTTGATTCCTCTCTTTGGTGCAAAGGACCTCCCTTCTCTCTCTCTTTGCTATAAATAAGACCTTTGGGCTATTGTTATTTCATCTACAAATAGTATGATGAAGCCTTGCTGGAATGTTTTGCCATTTTCTTACCTTTGAGCAAAGAAGCATAAGTTTGTTTTCTTTATAAGTTCTAGACATTTGCCTAGGCATGCAAGAGATACATAGTGCTAGCAAGTGATGTTTTATCCTTATGTTCTTTGTCCTTCATGCTTTTGAGCAAAGAGTTGATCCAACAGGTCATGTAGAGTGCATTCTAGCTATATGAGATTTTGCATGTGTAACCCTTTTTTGGACTATACAAGTTATTTTTCCAGTTGCTTACCTTGTGTGATCTCATTCATTTTGTCTCTACATTGAAATATTTATTTTGGAATCTTCTAGAGCTTGAAGAATAGGCTTGTATTTTGTTGTATTATGCAAAAGTATAGGGCATACATGTGGACAATAACTTTAGGTGTATCACCATTTTAGACTAGGCTTTTTATTTATGCAAATTTCTGACCCTTTTCATCCAAACAAGCTGGTTCAACATATTTTATTGCACAAAAGCTAATACAGGGAGATAGCCCTTTCAACCTAGAGGCTCATTTCCACTTATAGGCACACCCATAGGCTTGGAAATGTCCCAACATTGCCCAAATTTGGAGGAGGCCTGAACATCCATCTTCTAGGTTGTAAGATTTGGAGACAAAAACTACCATATATAACATTCCTAAGCTCAAATTACTTAGATTTTCACTCTCAAACACATTCAAAGCACTCAATTCAACTATCATACTAGCTTCACTTGCACTTGCATCATTGCTTAGGTGGGGCCCTCTTAAGAGTATTGGTATGTAGGCAACTCTCATCATAACAGGGTGTTGAAGATGTCCAACCTACCCCACTAACAATCACACTTTTTAGCTTGTATCGAACATATGCCCTAACAACATGGAGGATTAGGGTTTATTCACAAAATTATTCAAAACAAGTAATCTACAGTGTTTCAAAACCTATGCACATAGGAATAGGCCTTACAGATCCAGACGTGGGTGCACCTAAAATCTTAGGACAATCCTGTATAGAGGACACTACCACTAAAATAAAGACATTAGAGCCACATGGTGATACTATCCAATTAGGGTGCTATTGTCTAAGAGAGTCTAGATCTTGTTTGCGAGACTCAGACTAGTTTATGCCTTAGTTTTTAGCCTCTAAATTATTCGTCTTAGTCATTTTCTAGTTAAGTTTTTATTTGCATTATTTATTACTATTTTTAGAAAGGTCAAATTAGTCAATTTTATAACAGATCAGTGGTTATATTTATTACATATTTTTACCTTGATTTACCATATTCAACTCTTTAACAACATAAGATTTACATTCAATAAGTCTTAAAAGGTTAAAATACTCCCATTCGATAATTCAACTCAGAAAAACTAACGGAGCTAAGATCCAATGTTAAATATGGGCTGGAAGAATTTTTTGATGGTTGCATCCATTGTTGCAAGACGTTGGGCTTGTTAAGAAATATTTTCATCGCTAATTTTTTATGGGTGCATCCATGTCTACTGATGAGGCCGAAATATGACACTCATCTCGTGTAGTATTATCATATAAACCCCTACTATTTTGGTCATTGTTATATCCCTCACCCATACTTTGTCCATACCTTATACATCTATGTTGCATATATTTATTGTTATGGTATAAGTTAATAGTTTATAGATAAAATAGAACAATTTAATGGTTTTTCCCTAGATTTATTAATAAGTATGTTTGAGGCACTTGCAACCATAAGGGGAGAAGGATATATTTATTTTATGATGCCCTTCAACCATTGATTGTATAACACCTACAACCATTCTAGCAGATGTACCCGTAGCCATTGGTTGGGTGGATCTTGGAGCCACATATCACTTGTAGTAATTGGGAACCACCTAAAACATCTAGCTAAGGGCACTCATTACATCTAGTTGGGATCATCTGTAGTCACTGCTGTAGGTGGAAAATTTATAGAATGCCATAAAATCTCTAGTTATCATCTCCAAACAATTTTCCAGCTCATCCAATGAACTCAAACAATAATATAACATGACAAGAAGTTACAACCATGTGGGGACTTCATTGGACCATGTCTTCATTGTTATGATTGTACATCAATTTAGTTTTAGCTAATCCAATCTCTTTCTTGCCTTGTTATGATTTCTACAACATCATGAGATTTTATGGTTGTAACTGCTGGATTTTAGGGAATCTTTGAATAAGCACCTATCTCCTATATATTAGGAGAAGAGCTTGGGTTGTAAATTAGTTAATGAAATAAATTAAGTTATAAAGTTAGAACAAGCTAGAGAAAATTTAAGAGTAATTATTTACGATTCTATAATTTCGCCATAACAAAACTTAATTAAAATAAATCTAGTTTGAAGAAGCGACTCACTTGTAGCAAAGGAGGGAAGTCAAGTTCCAGTCTAAATGAGACAGGGCCCACTCACACGAATCTGATATACTATTTTCTTATCTTTTAGTGTTAGTTTTATTTATGTATTATTTGTGTGTTTGCATTTATTATTTCATTTTGAACAACTGTGATGTATGGTTTCATCTGTGTATAAGCATTCTTCTATTTTTGTACATTCAAATCATCTGGTGTGGGAAGTTTCTAAATAGTTTAATTTTTTTTTCGTGCAAATTTCCTTTTATGCAATTTGTCTTTCATGCAAGTGTGACTTCTTTTTTTGTAATTTCCTTTTCTGCAAGTGTGTATCTATTATGGAACAATTAGGACCCCAACCTTCAAGAGAGACTAGTGCTGCAAATATAACACCAACTTCTTACCAAAGAAAACAAACCCCAATTTAAAATTTAATGCAAGTAATATCAATAAACCAAGTGGCTACTTCTCTGGAGTACATTTGTTGTGTCGTATACACTACTGCATCAAGTTTTTAATTGGTGGTTTGATTATGCTCATCATCTACATTCCCTAAAACTCTAAATTGGTGCTAGAATAAACCTACACCATTCTCTAGTGTTTGTCATTTCTTGCCCTCTTTCTCCTCTTCTTTTACCCACTGCCCATTGATGGTTAAAACCTTGTTCTCCTCCACTTCAATATTTTTTTATCCTTCTTCATACATGTAAATAGATCATTACATTTATTACAAACCTCGACCCTAAATAAAAATAAAATAGGAAAGGAGGGTTGCCCAGTACATCAAGGGTAAACACATGGGTTTCCTTCTAGTTAATTTGGGCAACTACATTTATGAGAATGAAATGAGGGATTTGGTCCAACAGTTTTAAGGGGTTTCCTTGTAGTTATTACAAATACTTTTAAAATTACTCTGGAATAACTACTACGAAAATTTAAGAGTCCCCATTTTATAGGACCACTTTCTTAACATTTAAGTTTATAAACAATCGTTGATTGAACTATATAATAATTGTACATTGTTATGTCTAAAGTTTCAACATTTTATGTTTAAAGTCAATGATGAGGTGCCTAACAAAGGACCCTGTGCTTGGGGTCATTACTTTTATAATTTTGTTTAGAGTGGTCCCATGCACCATCATAAATTTAAAAATTAATTAAAAAAATATTCAAGACACAATCTTAATTTTAAAGAATCATGACATTGCTTTCTTCTTATTAAAAAAAAAGTCCTATAATATCTCCATAGGACCCCTTGAAAACAAGGGCTGCTAGTCCCTGCATCTAATGCACTAATTGTATTTGAAATTGTAATGTATTTTGTGTTGAGTTAATTTGAAATATTTAGGAGGTAAAATTATAGGTTATAGGAGAAAGGTTGCATATTAGAAATTGCAAAGTTCACATATTATTTAAATCTTTGAAAGTAATTAAACATAATATTGAATTGTTATAATTATTTCATGATAGAATTTAGTGGTGTTGGAATAAAAATAATTAAATTATAAATTGTCATAAATATATTCAAGTTACAATATTTATGACATCTATCATAACAATATAAATCACTTTAATATAAATTGAATACAATATATTTGTTAATGTGTTAGAAATAAATTATATTAATAATAATAAATAAATATCAATTTAAAAAATTAAAAATAACTCATTGTTTAAAGGATATATATAATATTGTATATAATATTTTTATGTGTTTCGTGATATATTTAAATATTTCATTATTTTTAATTTAGATTTTCAATAAATTTTATAATCATTAAAATAATACGTGTTTCCAATTTTTTCATTAGTTAAACAAAGAATAAAATAATTAAAAAGTGAAGTATAAATAAATAAAAATATTAAACAATTTTTTATGACATTGCAAATGCTGCCATTAATTTAAAAGAATATGTTCTAATAAGCCTTAGAAAATATACTATTATTTATGAAGTAAATTGTAGAAAAAAATTATAATTATCATTAAATTCTATGTTTCAAATTATTTGATTAGATAAATAAAAACTAAAGTGATTTTTATAATTACTATTTTAAGCACGATTAATAATTACTTTTAATAATTAATTAAACAATTTACATAAGTTTTGGATTAAATATTAATATTATCGAAACATAATATACACTTGTCTTTTAATTATATTTTAATTTTTTTATTCGTTGAAATAAAATTAGTTATTTGAAAACTGATTCTTATAATATAAATAAAGTGGGGGATATGATGTACACTTATCTTTTATTTATATAAATTAATAAATGCATGAATACATCTTTTTTGAAATTTTTGTTAAAAAATTAAAAAAAATATTACACTAAAACATGGAAAAAGTGTTGTATAACTAATATTATGAAAAATAATTATTTTTAATAATTTTTTTAAAAATTTAAAATCAAAATTAAATAAAAACTATACCAATATAAAAATGATGACATTTTATTGGTTCGTTATATAAAAATGATTAATTTTATCCATCCCTATAGTTCACACAGGGACTAATAAATAAAAACATTATCCATCCCTCCCTTCAAACTCCACTCCCTAAGGACAACACACAATCATTTTACCTGACTGAGTTTTCCAATGCTCATCGTTTGAGAGAGGGAAAAAAGAGTGTGATGTCCGTCAATCCCATCCCCACTGAAATGGACCCACAAGGATGGGAATGGGAACGGGAAAAATGTAGCTGCGGGGGAATCCCTTCCATTTTCCCATTCACTTATTTCCACAAATCGCTAGTTCAGAATGGGATATGCCTGCGCGGAGTAGTTGCCTGCGTAAATAGAAATGGAAGAGGAGGATGAGGTTAGTTGGCCTCCTCCCTGTGACTTCTGCGGGGAAGCCATTGCGCTTCTCTATTGCCGAGCAGACAGCGCAAAACTGTGCCTGTCGTGTGACCAGCACGTGCATTCGGCGAATTCGCTGGCAAAGAAGCACGTGAGATCGCAGCTGTGCGACAAGTGCAGCGACCAGGCGGTGGCGATCCGGTGCTCCACCGACAATGTGGTGCTCTGCCAAGAGTGCGATTGGGAGGCTCACGGCAACCACACTACGCATCACCATCGCCATCCCATTGAAGGATTTGACGGCTGCCCCTCCGCTCAAACCCTCGCCACCAGGTGGGGTTTCGATATCACCCACAAGCCCAAGCCCAAGCCCTCTCCCTCTCCTTTCTTCTTACAAGACCAACATTCCAGAAACGACAACAACTCTTCTCTCGTATGGACGAAGGCCGCATCAGTGCTCGAGGACTGTGTCATATCCGGCGTCCCTCTCAACGTGGATTCCTGGCTCTGCACGCCTCAAGATCTTATCGTCCCCACTTCAAACTTGTCTCCCACTCTATTCTCTTCCCCTGCTAAGGTGCCTACGACTAATGATGCAGGTGCCCTAGTATTTTTAATTTCTTTTTGGTTTTTTTGGCTAAGCTTACTTTAATTGCCCGAGCAGCAACAAGCTCGAGCTCTGTGCGGGAAGCAGAAGCAAGCCATGTTTGAGCAGCTGGTGGAACTGGCCAAGGAGGAGGGGAGCTCCGAAGAAACGCCCATTGTTTCGAGACCGGATACTCCTAAACAACAAATTCATCCACTGGTTGTAGATGTGGATGTGGGAAACTACAGTCAGTCACAGAATGCAGAGGCTCTACAGCGTTGTTCATCATTGGAAGTGATATGGAGCAATGGCAATGCTGCCACAAGCCAAACGACACAGGTGCTGACACTCTTTTTATCTTCTTTGATACTAATCTTTTCCTCTCACATTGCTAAGTTGCTTGGAGGCGCTTGTGTGCCCTGCCTTGTGATTATTACCGATGTATACGAGTGAAAAGTCATATAAGAAATGGCTGCTCATGGAAAATAATAGTCCTCCAAGTGATGACTCACATATCAAAGTACTCCACGTAGTGGATAAATCCCACAAAAATAAATTATCTAAATATTTTTCTTGCTGGCTTCTTGTACCGTGCTATGACTCATTTATATTATTATGAGTGCTAAAGGCATGAGCTATTGACAGATAATATGTAGTGTGGTCATCAGAAACAACGACTCTTTTAAAAACCTGGCTAATTGACAAATGCATAAAACATCAAATATGGATTCTTCAATCGCAGGGAATTAACTTTGTAGAAATCAAAACAGACATAAACGCATGTCGCTTTAAACTCAAGACACCTAAGTGTTTTAAGGCACAACCTAAAGGACCCAAAACTCAAATGTACATAGTTTAAATTTCACGGAATAAGACATTCATAGTGTGAAATACGATTGCCAAAATTGCCGTTTCTCTACTTCTAGTGATGATGAATTTGGTCCAAGTCTTGTACGGCAAGCAACTCAATTTCATTTTGGGACCAAGCCAAACAGGCCTTGCAAGTTCAAGCCAAGTCTGGATTCTGCAGTTTGTGACAATTTAACTGTTAAAACCACCGTACAGGATTTATGATGGCCTGAAGGCTAATGGCACCAACTGTTTAACTAGTATAATTTAATATGTAATTATGCTTTTCTCCACATACTAACTCAGAAGAAACGGCCTAATGGTCTTAACATTTCTTCAATTATTTTCTTGTATCGTTGTCCTATCTTTTACAATGTCTGTTGTTGGAATTCTTAGTTGTAACTGTTGTCGTTCATGGTGTGGGAGCTGTTATAGTGTGTTTTTGGTTATTGTCTAGAGTAATGCAAGGTTGGGTGTTTTGTAATGTCAGCTTCATTCTCAGATTGTTTCATATATTTACCCTACCAAACATGTTTACCATGGCTGTGACAACTTAGGCTGTTCGGGTAGAAACGGCTTTTTCGTTTTTGTCACATTTCTAGTGAGATTGGGCTCTAGTGACATAGTCTATGTGGAGTCCAAAATAGGCTATGGCTTCAAGGAAGTATAAGTTCATAATCACATGTCAGGAAACTGTATGACAACTTACTTTTTCCCATCCAAGACATATGTATCCATCTTTTCTAAATTCTTTATCTGTCAGCAACTCTAAAGACACATTTGAGATCTCTACCACATATCAGAAACTAATTTCAGCTTAGATGCCAGGCCTGAGTGTATGTGTTCAACAAAAATTTTCAGAACCTGCACCTGACCTCGGCCCTCTATATATCATTCCATGAAATCAGGTAAGCCTGGACTTCATTGGTGAACCAAGGCCTGGTTGACACTCATTCAAGGTTTTGGCTTGACTCCTTAGCAACCATGAGAACTCATGTATCCCGCTTCCTCCTGCAGTCTTGATTGTGACTCGGGAAAACTTGTTATTAAGGAAATTTTGTTTTTGCATGTGCAATACATTAAGCAACTATGGGAACTTACTTGGTGAATGTTGTTTTTTTTGGACATTTTAATGTCTTGCATCACATTTTGGTGATCAATATTCTTGCAGGCGTCGTGTATGAACACACACAACACAACAAACTGTGAAGGTCAGGAGCCAGGGGATGGGTACAGTGCAGCTAATATGGAGTTGAAGTTTAATGATTATAATGACATATTTGAAAATGCTTGCAAAAAATTGGCAAAACCTTTTGGGGACATCAGTATTGGAAAGTGCTCCTCTGCACCAAAACATTCTTCTCAGCTATGTTTGCAGTACTTTGCTTCACAGGATGTAAGTAACACGCAGTTTTTAATGCCTTACAATTTCGCTTATTCTAACTTCCTTTGACTTCAACACAAGGAAATTTAAATTGATGTGCTATTTAAAGAAATGTGACAACCATTGAGCAGCTATCTATCATTGGGGATTATATGAGATCTTGATTATGTGCTTTGCTTTTTCTGAAACATTTGGATTAATTATGGTTCTTCTATGATCTAATTATTCTATATAATATTTTGAAGGTTAATTTTACTCAATGTCCTTCATGTAAAAGTGGTGATTGAAAATGATGGTTTCTGTAAGCATTTGAGAGTAACAATAATGAAAACAAGATATGGTAATCCTTAGCTGAATTGTGCATATGGGGGATTTTTTATTGTTTAATCCAAAGTCATCTTGGGGTTTATAAAGAATGTCTTATAAGACACATAGGTTTTGCCCTTTTGTCATGAGACACGCAAATCAGGTGGTGTTTGCGGTTCAGGTGGTGTAGCTTGCTTCATTTGGGATAGCGTCATGTCCAGAGTTTCACTTGTGGCTTCTGATGTCCACTTCAGATACATATGGCTTTAGATTAAGAGAAATCCACCCTCTTTTCGGGATGTCTTCATAGCTATTTGCTACTTCCCCCCCACCACATTTGCATTTGCCATTCATGTTGATGGGGACCCGTACCTTGACCTCCATCCAAAGATCACTCGATATTCCACTATTGGTGATACCCTTCTTTTGGGTAATTTTAATGCCCGTATAGGGAACCTCCAAACACCTATTCATGACCTTGCTCAGGATGTGTTATGCCTTCATGAGCTAGACCTTGAGGAGTTCAGTTTACAGAGAGATTCTACTGACAAGAATGATACAATCACAACTTATTGGAGGCACCCCCTCTGATTGGGTGAATCTCAATGCCTTCACATCCTCAACGGGTTTCCTCACTTCCTCGGATATGGTAGATTCACGTGTTTCCCCCACGGTGGTGGTGCGAGCGTTTTGGACTATGTTCTCACTAGCAGATCCATCATCCCTCGTATCTGTGGCTTCCTCATCTCGCCTCAGCTCCCCCTTGCTGACCATGTCGTCTTGACATTCACCCTCCATATTGGTTCTAACCCTTCCCCACCACCTTCCCCACCACCTTCCCCCCGCCCCCTCACCCACACCGCTCAACACTCGGCACACCACAATCCACTTTGATGATGATTACACCATTGATTTTGCTGCCTGTCTCTCCCTTCTTATGTTTGGGTTCTACTCCCTCCCTCTTCCCACCATTGATTCCATGTAAGAGTTTTTATGCCAAACCCTCTGGGATGCTGCGCTGCTGCGCTTGATTCTTGTCCCTACACTAATCATTACTCCAGATCCCCTACTCGTCACAGAACTTACCCCATGAACCGATGGTATGATAACGAGTGTAAATCCCTTCATCAGAGACTTCGGTTTCCTTGACCCCCGACCGTACCTCCATACCCACCCTTCGTAGGGGGTACTGTTGTCTTCTTTGGCGGAAGAAACGAAAGTTTCTTGCATCTAGACAGCTTTCACCCCTTGTTGATCTCCACCACTCACCCAAGACTTTCTGACATACTCTTCTCCTGAGAAAAATCACCATTTCTGACATCACACTCGAAGCATGGGTCTCCTGTGCCAATTCCCTCTATGATGTTCCAACCCATCCTGCTGCCATTGCCCCCCCCCCCTTCCACCTTCCTCCTTTGTTTTCTCTACTTCCTCTGTCAAGGGAGCTATTTTGAAATTACGCACTAGCAAAGCAACGGATTGTGAAGGTCTCAATGTTGAGTTCATCAAATATGGTGTAGATTCCCTTGCCTTTCCCCTTGCCACACTTTAATTAGGTGGTGTCTTCAGGCTTCCCTCAGTCTTGGTCCCAACACATCATCCATCCTATTCATAAGTCTGGGGATCCCTCTATCCTTGGCAACTACAGGATCGTTACGATTGGGCATACGTTTGCCAAACTTTATGCCACAATGTTAGACATGCCGCTGTCAGAATACTTGGAAAGGAATAATATCAGAGCTCAGGGGCAAGCGGGATTCAGATGGGATTACCAAACTATTGACCACATTTTTACACTCTAGGCTATCATTGAAGAAGTTCGTCAGAGGTCTTCCAAAGTCTTTTGCTGTTTTGTTGACTTCAAGAAAGCATTCAACTCGATTTTGAGACACTTGCTTTTCCAAAAGTTGAGGGATTTTAACATCATAGATCTATGATTACTGCAACTTGGAGGCTTTATGAGATAGTCATTGGACAACTTAGTACCTCTCATGGTTTGTCTGACTTCGTGAAGAGTACCATTGGGGTCAAACAAGGGTATGCTCTCTCATTGACCCTTTTCAACATATACAATGACGAGTTAGAGGGGTTTCTTCGACAACATACTCATATGGATGATAGTTGTCTTCTGCATGAGGTGCTTATAGCCATCCTTCTTTTTGCCAATGATGTTGTCCTCCTCTCACACTCTGCAAAGGGATTACAACGACAACTTGATGCCCTTGCTCGCTTTTATGAACTCAAAAAGCTTGTGGTCAACCTTAGTAAAACTAAGGTCATGATCTTCAACATCTCCAAGTGCTTTCTCTCCAGATTCCAATTTTATCTACAGAGGGGAACTCCTTGAGATCACATGTTCCTACACTTATTTGGGGGTTTAGTTTTGTGGTCCATGCATTAACATGAAGTTTGCTGCTCAACCACGCCTTTGCAAGGGGTACACCTCTTTCTATTTTGGAACGTTAGTGTTTCTAGATCCACTTACAGGACATCCACTCCAATCTATGCTTGTTTGATTCTATCATCAAGCTTGCAATTTTATATGGTTCAGAGGTTTGGGGACCTAGCTTGGGGCCCGTTGATTGGGCCCGTATGGAGAGGGTCCAGACTCTCATGTCACAACGCATGATCCGTAGCAAACGAACAGTTCCTCAGTGCATCATCCAGGCTGAATTTGCTGCCCACCTGCTATGCCTTGAGATTATCTTTAGGCTTACTTTCTACATCCACAAACTCAGATCCCTAGGGGACTCAGCGTCTGGTCGTGAGAGATATCCCTACTTAGCACTTTGTTCTTCAGAGAGGATTGCTTCACTAGCCCCCACCAGACGTCACTGTTGGTACTTTGAGACTAGGTTGCTCCTTTCTATCGGCATCTTTATTGACAAACTTCCCCCTTTCATGTATTCCCTGGACGCTCCTCTAGGGCTCCTTCCCACTAAGGATGTCATCACTAAGGCTACCAGCGAGGACAATCTATAGGTAGTACATCCAGACCACCTGGATCCCTGCTCGTGAGCCGCTCAATCCTAAGCTTGCTTTCTATTCTGAGCATTTCTTATAGGTGGTGGATGGTATCATTCGTCGCCCTCATTATCTCCAACGCCATTGGTCTTACGGCTTGAGGTTTCCTAGATGAGAGTTTGTTCCCACCAGCGACGCGTTGAAACAGAGCATCACATTATCTGTCACGATCGGATATGTTGTCTTTGCTCCCTCTAGGAGGTGGAGATCGAGGACCATTTCATTTTTAGATGCCCAATTTATTGTGAGATCCGGGGAAGATATCATTGCCTCTACAGAGACTCAGACAATACTCTAGCTACTTTATTCAGTTATATTGACCAATGGTGTTTGGCTCTTTATCTTCATGATGCTATCACTTTCTGACGTAGATCCCTATAGGAGCCTAGAGGCTCTAGAGCTCCCATATTAATCACTTTTTTCTTTTAGCCTACTCAGGTGTCTAGCAACACTAAGCGTCCTTTGGAAACTGATACATCACACATCAGATCTGATAGATCAGTTTGGCAACGCTTTTCTCAGCACATCATTACTAAGACCATAGTAGCAAAAATCGTTTGGGGAAAAATCAATTTTTTGTAAGTGTTTTTCAAAAAATTGTGATTAATTGGGAAAAATCGAAAAAAAGTCTAAAAAACATAAAACCATAAAAAAATGTGGAAAAAAGAGTTTAATTTTTTTTTAAAGGCATAGAGATACATATTAGGCGTTTCAATGGTATATAGAATAAATACAGATTATGAGAGGAAGTTAAATGAGATTGTACGTCATCAAAATCAGCCAACTATTTTCTTTCATTAATTTTAGACTATTTAATTTGCATTTCAGAATGGATACTGTTGTCATTTACAAAGAAACAAAAAATGGGGGGGAGCCAATGGCAATGAGGTGGACTAGGGATCAACAAGTGTAGATGTTAAAGCTCTAGGGTTAGAGCCTCTCCTAATTTGAGAGACAACCTCAGTGTCGTACCCAACTTTCTCCAACAAGTCAAAGTGAGCTTCATCATAAATAAGGTCATAATTATTTTTGAATCATTCGGATTTTGAATTTATTTTATCAAGTTTAATCGACTGATTTTCCTCGACGGTACTTAACATTATCAAATATAATGCATATGTTAGTGATTTGGAGAATAATACTTTAGAATAATATAAATCAACTTTCTATATGAATTGAGAATTATAAATACAACATTTTTTAACTTTGATCTTTCTTCTTCTTTAGGTAAAGATTGCGGTGGACACACACCAAATCATTCATCCATTCTTGAGTGCATCGTTTGCATTTTTTGAAATATATATGTTTGAACACACTACAACTACACTCACAAGCGGGTGAACTGCATGGCTGGCTCAAAATTTGCATTGCTATTTATTGAAGGTGTTTTGGTTTTTTCGCCAAAGGAATCTCACTATTGTGCTACAAATATAGATTTTGTCAACATTGTAACATGCACAATTCAATCAAAATTTAACATTTTCACCATACGTATGTAGAAAAGTTTGTCTACTTGGTTTGAAAGTCTTCTTCTTTGTGATGGCTACCTTAGTAGAGAAGAAATCCCTTCCCTGTTTGTACATCAGATCTCTCCCATAGCTGCTTTAAAAGATCCCTATGAAACATTCTCTCCATGCACTTTGTTGGTTGAATATTTTGTCAATCAGCGTACTGATAAACAAAATAGGTCTGATCAGCGAAAGTAGGAAGATTGGTCATCCAAATGTGTAGGTTTACCACATCAAAGGGGGACTAATCTCTCCTCTCATCAAGGGGAGGTTCCCTATAAATATGCTATATATATATATATATATATATATATATATATAAACAGAAAATAATACTCAAAGGTAGGACAAACCATCCATCTCTCTTTTTTCAGAGATGATGCGTGCGGATCAAAGGAGAAATTTCAAGGGAAATGACAGAAAGTACTATTTTTTCAGAAGTACTATTCAACAAACCACAAGAATACTCCTGGTAGTAAAAGCAAAATGTAACCAAAGACGTAGTAATCAACAAATTGAGATGTAGCACAAAGTCTCCACCTGAATTGCCCAAGAGTGAGATACGAAGGACAATGACGGCACAAAGTCGTCCCAAGGTCTTTTACACAAAAATGAAAAGAAAACGCACTAAAGACAATTATGGAAGCACAAAGACTCTCCACAGTTGACTTTATGACACCTTCCTGACTACTTTCACTAATTCTGCTTGTTGAATTAAAGGAACAGAAAATATATTAAGGAAAAAGACATAAGAACAGTTTCCCCAACAACAAAGATATCATAGCACAAAGTCTGAAAAGTCACTTGCTTTCTTATTCCAATAACAAAATATGATCAACAATCTGAGCTCAAAGTCTCAGTAATGCCTTTCAATTTGGGCAGAGTTTCGTTTTTGATTGTCAAAAAGAGATTTTTACAATAAAAGAGTCCCTTATATAGCCTCTTTAAGAAGGACTCGGGAACAGTAACACATCATGTTGCATTGAAATTTGTTAAGAAGACAGGCTGGAATTTAGGGGCATTTACTCATTTGCTTTTCTCAATGCAGAGAAACAAGTCACGCTATTGAAAGTTTGCATCTTTCAATGTCCACCTGGCGATCTGATCCTTCTTCATCATTCCTCTTTTTCTGGTTAATTGAATCCGGTCCTTGATTCAATTTGATGCTCTGTTCTTTAGTCGCTTCGTGCTGGTCTTGGCCTCAAAGCCTTTGAATGCATTCGGGTCCGTAGATTTAAAACTACAAGGATCAACAGCGATTTCATTGTCGTAACTTTGACGTCCGTGGGCATATCACTTTCCTCGGCAATTCCTTCAGTTTTGTCATTTGAGCTTTCCTGGAGGGGACCTGCCTTTCGGGCCTTAAGAAATGATCCGCTTTGGGTCGGGAAGAGCACCCCGCAAGGGTATTTGCCTTTCGGGCGGTCTTCGGATGGCCTTCAGGCTTCTTTATTCCGGCTGGTCGCTAAGTCCTTTGTTTTGCATCCTCCCGAAGGGAAGGTGACCCTTCGGCTTGGGGGGAGTGTCCTTTAAGTTGGCAGCCGAGAGTCCCCCGCAAGGGCACTTGCTCTTCGGGGTCCTTCGACAGCGTTTTCTTTGGAGTCCTTCAGAACTTTTCTCGCGGACAAAAAGTCCGCGGACATTTCCCGCGGACAAAAAGTCCGCAGATATTATTGCTTTGTCTTTGGCTTTGAGAAACTCCTTCGGGCATTCCTCCCGCAGTCTTTTTGAATTCCTTCGGACAAAAGTCCAAAAGAATTATGCCTTAGTCTTTTTCTCGAAGGAAATCCCTTTGTCTTTCGGCTGCATTAAACAAAATTCCGAAAGAACTTACCTTTGCGGCTTCTTTGAAAATGACCCTTCCGAAAGGTGCTTTTGTCGACCAAGTGCCCTTCGAAAGGGCACTTGTCCTTTGGGAGGCTCTTTTGAACTTTTGCATTGAACCGCTCCTTTGAACCAACCGTTGACCAAGCTTTGAACCAAGCAGATGAACCAAGCCGATGAACTGACTGAGTGAATCGAAGCGTTGAACCAACCATTGAACCAACTTTGGTTCAACGGTTCAATGGTTCATTCCCTTTGATTTGGCCAAGTCCTTTTGATCCTCGTTGAACTTGTTGAACCTTGAACCCGTTGAACCTTTGAACCAAAGTGGTTCAATGGTTCAACGGTTCAATGGTTCAAGCCTCGAAAACTTGTTCTTTTGATTGAACCTGATGTTGAACCTGTTGAACCTGTTGAATCAAAATGGTTCAAGGTTCAACAGTTCAATGGTTCAATCCTTGCTTAGAAGCTCGCCGATGAACTCTTTTGGTTGAACCTGGTCATTGAATCAACTTTGAGATCGCCCAAGTGTTGAAAGCTTGCTTCTTTCCTGTAGAGTCCGTAGAAATCAACCTGTGAAGCCCGTTGAACTTGACCTACAGAGTCTGTAGATTTCTCTTTCTGCAGAGTCCGTAGATTTTTCTTCTTGCAGAGTCCGTAGATTCAAGCCTGCAGAGTCCATAGATATCTGAGAAGCTTGAAAAATGAGGAATTTGAATGCCCAAGACAAATTTCGAAAAGGGAAGAGACAATTTTGGTCTGTAGGACCAAAATAGTTCAAATGTTGTCCCAAAAATGAGTGATATTTTTGGGGGACAACACACTTAAATAGGCCCTCTGTGACCTTTGCATC
The DNA here is from genome assembly GCA_037957365.1 of Torreya grandis. NCBI lineage: Eukaryota > Viridiplantae > Streptophyta > Pinopsida > Cupressales > Taxaceae > Torreya > Torreya grandis. The sequence goes on from JARHVA010001627.1 coordinate 277,753, forward strand.
ATTTCAAAATTAGCTGCTAAAGAAGAACGTTGGATTCAAGAAATATCCAACTGCATGGAAGGGAGAATGTATCTATTGATCCCATCTTTTATCAATGATCTCCCATAATGGCATGTACCTGGGCCTGTTATTGTCCAATTTGCGTCTAATAACATCTTTGACTCTATCAATTGCATAATATAGATAACCCATGGGGGTTTACCCCCATCGATGAGTCTCAAAATTGGAACTAAGAGGTTAAGAGAATAACATAATTTTATCCACCTCTTCCCAAAAAGATAGTGATGAAACATAGTTAGCCACCCTTTTTCTCTCCATCTGTTTCACAAAGAAAGATTACATCCACTCAGTTGAAATGAACATTCATATTACATTCATTTGTTGTTGAAAAAGAGTTTGCACACAAGGAAGTGGGTTGTAAACCTTGTCACCCATCGCTGAAAAGGTTTCTTACCATCTATGAATGTGTGCATTATATTAACTTATTAAGCCCTCCTGTGTGGGCATTTTTGCAAAACCTCTTTCACTCGTGGAATTTTGCCTGTCATCCAAGGTCAAATTAAAACAATGTGCCTCAAATGGATTCCAAAAAATAGTTCCATATTTGTCCACAAGAAGTCTTCCAATAGCCACACAAACAAACAACATTATTTGTAATGAATTGGACCACATTTTGTAGCCCCACTTCAATCACAACTTCATCAAATAAATGAGTAGAGTGTCTTGCTCGATTTTATAATCTTAGATTCATCGACACTTTTAATAAAAACTGTGCCAATGTCACATGACACAAAAAAGTTGATGAGTGTGTGGCTTCATTTGCCCATCCATTTAACATTATAATGCATCTTGATTTTTTCCATTCCTTATGATGTTTTGCAAGAATATTGCTTGCATCTTGTACAACATCCTTCAACAAATCAATATGCAAAGCCTCGTATGATGGGACAGGGAACTCAAATCATGCAACTACAATTGCATCCACCATACGCTAGAGTTGTATCAAAATTTGGAGATTGCCTTCTTTTCCTGCTTGTGAATAATATTTTTCCAACCTATACTCTCTAGTGTGGTTTGCCCTCCATGTGTAGTGCGAGAGCTAAAAAAGGCATGAATGTTTCCCCTATCTACATCTGGCCCACAAGGTACTAATCCAAGGTTAGATTATTAAGGAATTATAATGAGAAGTATTTCCACCATATTTCACAACTAAAAATATTAAATATGTTCAAATGAATGTCAAATATAACATTTACCACAAATGAGGGTTAGGTTTACTGGTTAGGGTTAGGTTTAGTTTTTTAAAACTTTTGGGTGTATTTAAGTTTCTTAAGTTATAGACAACATTTTAATTTGCCCCATTATACGAGGCTTTGTGGATTGATTTGTTGAAAAAAGTGCCAAAAAACTAGGTTGAAAAAAGTGTTTTTGGCCAAGTACAAGAATTAATTGCGTTTAATGGCTTTTAAATCACACATTTTGCTACTATGACTCAGACTACTTAGATCTTCAAATCTGCTATCTCTTGGCATCGTGACTTTGCTCTGATCCATCGACATGGCTTTGCCCCTCTTCGACCACATGGTTCTACCACTTGTCAGCTGCTCCCACAGGGGCAAATTGATATTACTAGCTTCTTTTCTACAATGGGAGTTACACTGGACTCGGCTGTTAGGGGAGATTTTAAAGGAAGTGTCTTGCTTCCTCCTAGGATCTCCCCCAACATGGCTCCTCTAACCTTGTGCACTCGCTGGACAACATTTTCAGATCTCTCATAGTGATTGACAATGGCCCAGAGGACTACTCCACTTCAGGGACAAACAGGGATATTTGATGAGATTTGCCTCTAGTCTTCATTGGCACATGCTCTTGGGGATTTTGTTCACCCCTCATTGCCATTTGTATTGGTTTCTTTGCCACTTGTGTTAGTGGCACGTTGTTCTATTTTGTCTTCGTACTTTATTTCTTTGGCTTGCCTCTAGGATTCTTTTTTCCTAGAACTTTCTATTGTTATTGGTTGTATCTTTCAGTCCCATTGACCTAATTTTGGTCATTTGTGGACATTAATATAATTTCTTTCTTTCTTTCTTAGATTTTAGTTTCTCTAATGGCATTACTACATTTCGGAAGTTGTCTTTCTTATGCTTACAACTTTTTAATATATTGCCAAACTTCTAAAACTTAAAACTAAAGCATTGCAACAAACTTTCTGTTTCTAATCAAGGAACTTCTCTAGTCTAACTTCCAAGGATAAACCCTTTGAGAACTTGCTAGCAAAAATGAAGAAATTCTCACAATCTCCCAATTAGTTTAATTCTTCGAGGATCATATACTTGAGTGGTCCACTATGTAATACATAGTTGCTAGTTGCTAGCTGCAGGAAGATTTGTCAAGGCAAGAACAATAGAGGAAATCATAGTTACCATGTTTGTTTGGACATGGTGCAGGTTCGGTTCGAACCGAACTTTTCCACCTGACCGAATAAGTTTGGTGGAATTTGGTTCATTTTTATTTTTAAATAAAATAAATATTGATGTGATGCTGATTCACAGAAACCCTAAAAGGTAAATCATTTAACATTGACATAATAAAATGCAGCGCAAAAGTCGGGGTGTTAAATGCGGCGGAAAGCATAGAAAAAATTCAAAACACGATTGGCCATTTGCAGTTTGTGGCTTTGAGCTTTGTTGTAGGTCCGCGACATTGTCCATTCAACTTTCCCTGGCATTTGAAATGTGTGCTTCGACCTGCCCTCAGAGCTGCAAACTTCAAAACGAGACATGCTGCCCTAGGGAGATGCCATCGAGAGCTTCGATCGAAGCATGTTAGCTGCAAATTGAATAAATATTATCGACTGACTGACCTAAAGTTAATTTTGTATTTAATTAGTATTTTGTGTTTACTTTGTTTTATTTTTAATTTTATTTTAAAATTTATATTTATATTTTAAAATTTATATTATTTTATGTTTTAAATTTACATTGTTTTTAATGTATATTTATAAACAGTAAAATTAATTTTTAAAATAATTGATAATTTAATGTTTAAATTGTAATATATAAATATTGAAATTATTAAAAATGGTATCATTTGTCAGTGTAGAGGGTTTATGTGTAAGTGGTATTTTCTTTATAAATATATATGATATATTTATTTTTTAAATTAAAAAAATAAAAACTGAACCGAACTTGCCGAACTGAACTTTTTGCAAAATTCCAAATTTGTGAACTTTTTTTCCCTTCCGAACAACCCAAACTTTCCGAACATGGTAACTATGAAGGAAATGTTCCTGATAAAATGACTATAGAAGTCTGCTAGGCCAAGAAATCAAAAGATGTTTCAGTCGGGGGTGTTTGTTGGGTTAGTTGTGAACTTTTGCTGGGCCAGTTTAGACACTGCCAATAAATATGATAAGGCAAAGGTACTACAGCAAGGATTTGGAAAAGTGCACATTTAGATTCTTTAGAAGAAAGCTAATGTTGCTGGATAATGAATTGGACTGTCTTATGGCAAACCACATGCTCTACTAACATCTTGCCACAAATATCAGCGAAAATTACTATGACAAACTTGTGAAATTGATGTATGATGAAAGATTTAAAGGTAGTAGGAATTATGAAGAACAAAGGGCATGACTTAGAATTGATAGTGGTTGTGATGAATGGAGAAAGCAGTCTTTGCTTGATCTTGGAGCCAGATGCCAGATCAAATGTCCGTTTTGGAGAAGAATTTGGCCCCTTGAATCTTATTTATAGCATCATAGTGTTATAGTGCCTTTCTAATAGTTTGGTACACTGGGACAATGAAATGAATATTATAGTAAAGTTGAACAAAACACAAAACATAATGCAGGGAGAGATTTTCCTTGTCATCACAATGGTCAGCTGATATAATTGTTTTGCTCTATGGAGTAACGAGATGCATTTCTCCTTCTCCCCCTCTCCCCTCAACATAAATAAATATTGGTTTGTTAATTGGTAATATGATTGTTGAATACAAAGAAAAGGGGAACCCATATTTATACAAAAAAGGGTGAAACCTTAATTGGCTATCAACGCCATGTATTACATAGCGGCCTTTTATAGACATAATATGTAAAATATCTCTTATCATTTAGGGCCAAAATTTAGAATCTACTAAAAAAAATACTCAATAAATAGATAGCAAAATTGTTGTGTATAGGTACATGTAATGCAATCTAACAATAGTTTGCTTACGAGCATAAACTACTAGTTAGTATTGTTACTACAGCAGAGTAATAAGAATTATAGTGCATTGGCAATTTGGGCTAGCCAAGATCTATAATTGCATCAAGTCTAGCATTGGATGCAAAATATTTTAGGACGTTGCATCAACAAGTTCATCGTTGTTGTTGTTGTCGCTTAGCCCTCTAGTAATTGTGTTTTTTTCATAATCCTTCCATTTTTCCTCATGTATGTTAGAGAGAAGCATGAGGATGATTTGAAAAGGATCACCTACACATGTACAATATCAATGGGGACCATGTCTCTCAGTATGGAGCATAACTAGAAGTTTTGGACCAAGAAGCCGCAAGAAATGAAAAGTGACAAATCTGCCCAACCATAACATACCAGCTGCGGGTGTTCTAAAACAATAGTTAACTGATAGTGGAAAACTCCTAGGAAAATATAATAGAAGCAAACTAGCTTGCTGATTATGGGATTTAGCCACAAGATGTCCACGTGGCACACAAAATGAGGCCAATGGAAGCTGAAGCGACTCATAGGAGTTGGGTAACACCCAAATGAGTTCAAAATGCTTAGGTGACAAAGAGGAAGAGTTTAATCATCATCCACAAAATTAATACATTCGTTTCCATGAGAGAATGGAGCTCATAGGGAGATATGGCAGATGTTGAAGTGAGTAGAGCAAAGGAAGGGGTCTCCTAGGCTCCAAAGAGGGCAAAGACATTGTACATATTTGTGAGTGTTATTTATTTCTGATTGCCATTATCATGTCACAAGTGTGAGTTTTATATCAATTGAGATCCATCTTTCATGAATCTCCACTATGTTTATGTTGTTTTAAGTAGCATAGACTTTGAAATTTGCTACATAATGTTTCAAGGATTTGTTTAGTGAATTGTGTTAGCTATAAGTTGTTGTAATATGGATAAATGGATACACCTAAATGTAGCACAAATAATCTAATCACTTTCAACTAGGCATCATAATACATGTACAACACATAAATAATGCTTAATTAATTAACCAAAACTTGATCCGTGCCCAAGTGGTGAACCGGTGGACAACTCGCCAAATGAGAATTTGTTCGAGTTGTGTGTGCGCGGAAGCTTTGTGAGAGAGAAAGTGCAAGACAAACAAGGAGATATATAGAACTGAAACAATAAATGTGTTTTATTTATTTGTTTGCTTTGTATGTGGCATACTCTTGAGAAAGATGTATGGCTGCAATCTTTTAGTCTATTTGTTACATCTATCCTTATTTGCGGTATGTTATAGATATGTATATATAGATTACACGTCGAGAGGGTTGAGAGCCGTTATGACTATTGAACTGTTTCATGTGTGACTCATCATCTTTGACGGTCATATTATGGCATCTCCAATTGTCGTTATTGTTGGAATTGAATGGTAATGCAGTTGCGGAATTGGATGGCGTGGTATGCCATGTAGGTGTTGACCCTTGTGATGTGTCTGTTGCTGTTAACACAAGTCGAATTGAGCAACAACGATGATCCGTTGAATGGTATTCAGGATTGCTATTGCAAGAATTATGCGGTAACATAGTGGCAGAACTAGATAGTGAGGATCGACATGTATGTTCTGATCCTTGAGTGCAGTCTGTTGCCGTAAGTGCAAGACCAACTAAGCAACAACGATAATTTGCGGTAGAACCCAGTGGTGTAGGTCCACTTGGATCAACATAGACAAGTGAGGTGTCTTCGCAGCGTTTGCAAGCCAAGAGAATGGGTCGAGTGTTGTCGCAGTAGTCACCATTGATTAATCCACTTGGATCAATCGCCCCCTCCTTGAAAAGCAATAGTCTCGATTGCGTTAAGTTTAGGAAGTAGGTGTAGAACCTTGGCTTCTAGCTGTTGCTTGGTGAACCATTTGGCTTGTTGTGGGAGCTGACTTGTTTTGATGACTCTGTACACAGGTATAGAACAATTCTGTGTAAACATGGTTTCTAGAATTTGATTTGTCTTTGTCACAGTTGGACGTGCATCTCTTGGCGGTGAAATGTGAAAGGCAAAGTATGCATAGCTATATGGCATAATATTCTTTGGAGTTGGTGCGACAGGTGTTGAGCATGGAATCACTTCAGGTATCCAATATCTCTTACTGTCTAGTGATTCAACTACGCTGTGTACAACTACATACACTTGCGGCTGTGCATGTATGGATGTCCAAGGAGTACATCACATACATCAATGGTGGCTACATCACACACCAAGTCTTCCTTAAATGGATGAATACCATATGAGAAGCGACATTGAAGGGTGACACGTATACCTTGGTTGTTGAAGAAACTGAGACATCCCAATTTGTAAGGTTGTGGATGAGGCATGGTTGGCAAATTCAATCGCTTAATGGTCATTGCAAAAAATGGGATAATTTATGCTACCGACATTGATCAAAAAATCTAGTGGCTGCCCTTATATCCACATTTGTGAATGGAACATGCGTTTTGCTTTAGTGTCTAGCATTATGGGTGTTGCTTGTGTTGTATTGACTAGAACGCTAGGGTTTGTGTCAATGATTCTATCTGAGGGCTTGACATCATCCTCTACTTCTATCCGCGTAAGCAAACTCTTTTGTGCATGACACTCTCCGTTGGAGTGGTTGTTGCTTTTGTGTTTGTTGCACCATTTACCCGACTCAGATGGTTTGTTCTTATTTGAAGCAGGTGTGTTCTTTGGCATGAAGGTTGTCTCCTTTCCCTTATGCCTGAACTCTTCTCCAATGGTTGCCACATAGCGACAGGGCTTGCCCATTGTCTTGACTTTGATCAACTTTAGCTTGGACTAAATGGATGGTTGTAAGCCACTTTTTTATTTGAGGATCCGATGTTGCTCCATCTCAAAAGAGCCCAACCTTGCATTGAGAATGTAGAAAGCGTCGGTGTAGGTTTGGACTAATTGGTCAGGGCCTTGCTGTCGTTGTGACCACTGCATGTAGCAATCATCATAGACATCTTCAGGGTAATATTCATCCTTGAAGGCTTCGAAGAATTCATCCTAGGTTGATTAATCTTCTATTTGGTCTTTCTCTTGCAAAGAATGTGCTTGCCACCACTTCTTGACAGGGGAAGAAAGTTTAAGTAGTGCAATCTAATTTTTTCTCGTCTAAGAAATCTTTCATGGAGAAATAAGACTCTAATTGATCTAACCAAGCATCTATTGCATATACGTTAATTTTATCCTCAAACACAAGAACGTCTAGTTTTACTTGAAACCTATGGGGTACTCGACCACCAAAAATTTTTACCTGATGATGAAGTCGATGGAACTGCCCATTCAAGGACTTTTGGAAACTGGCTGAATAGAAATTTCCATTGCTCCAAGAGTGCTGCTCCAATTTTGGCTTTGATTATGGCGTGAATCTCCTCTTGCATTGGTTTGGTCATTTTGTCAAAGCAGTCTGATGGATCTCAAGGTTTGATGTTGAGGCTTAGAAACTTTGATCGTGTTTGATAGGTCATACAAGAACGAGATGTACCGCTCTGATACCACTGATTTGGTGCCCAGGGGGTGAACCGGTGGACAACTCACCAAATGAGAATCTGTTCGAGTTATGTGTGTGTTCAGAAGCTTTGTGAGAGAAAGTGCAAGACAGACATAGAGAGAAATAGAATTGAAACAATAAACGTGTTTTATTTATCTGTTCGCTTTGTACATGGCATACTCTTGAGAAAGATGTCTGGTTGCAATCTTCCAGCCTTTTTGCTACTTCTATCCTTATCTATGACGTGTTACAAATATATATAGATTACATGTCGAGAGGGTTGATAGCCATTATGACCATTGAACCATTTCATGTGTGATTCATCATCTCTGACGGTTATAATTATGATACCACCAATTATCATTATTGTTGGAATTGAGCGGTAATGTAGTTGTGGAATTGGATGGTGCGGTTTGCCATGTAGGTGTTGACCCTCATGATATGTTTGTTGTTATCACAGGCCAAACTGAGCAACAACGATAATATGTCGAATGGGCTTTAGGACTTCCAATGTAGGAATTGTGCAGTAATGCAGAGGCAAAACTGGATTGTGAGTATTGACACGTACGTGCTGATCCTTGAGAGGAGTCTGTTGCCATAAGCGAAGGCCAACTAAGCAACAACAATAATCTATGGTAGAACCCAATGGTGTAGGTCCACTTGGATCAACGCAGACTGAACAAGAATAGTTTGCAATAGGATCTAATGATGCAAGAGGTCCACTAAGATCAATGCAGATGAGTGAGGTGTTTCTGCAGCTTCCACAAGCCAAGAGAATGGGTTGAGTGTTGCCGTGGGAGTCACCATCGCGTAGTCCACCCATATCAAAACTAGAGAGGGGCATTCACATAGATTTAGATACTTATCTTTTTCTTGTGATTTTGATCCAAATTTTGACTTGACCTTTCTATCTCGAATCTGTAGCACTTGTGTATTTGCAAAACAAACTTTCTTCTCATTGTCCTTCAATGGTCATGATATTTAAAGCTTTTTTCTCCTTGCCTTTAAATGGTCATGATATTTGAAGCTTAAGGAAAACAAAGTGAACTTTTGGGGGTCTGCGGTAAATCGGGTGAATAGTAGAACTATATTGGTATTTGTCATGCCCCCAAGTAGTGGAAACCACTCTAGAAAAATGTGTCGAAAAATAGTAAATTACATAAATGTAAATCATTCCAGTAACGTGCAAAACATAGGTTGTGCACCAAATGTGTTTTGTGGGAAATACTAGCTTCATCAACAATGAATGCTTATATGATTGCTTGGTCTCTTCTAGAATGCTTGTGAGTGCTTGATAGATTCTCTTTGAAATGATTGCTAGATACGTTGTGTTAATGAACTATGTAATGAACTCACTATGTTGCAAATGCAGATTCACAACAATATATTACAATATCATAGATTGCATAAGCAGAATAACAACTTTCACTTGCAATCAATTGCAAAAGAGAGCACAACTATTTAATATTAGTAAATTGTAGAGTATAATATTGAAATATAGGATTGAGCCACTTCGATGGGGAAACCTCCACAATTCTTACAATAAGAATAGAATTTGGAATACATGATGACTAATATCGTAATGCTACCTTCTATATATACTCTATGAACTTACTATGTCGCAAATGCAGATTTACAACAATATATTACAATATCATAGATTGCATAAGCAAAATAACAACAATCACTTGCAATCAACTGCAAAAGAGAGCACAACTATTTAATATTAGTAAATTGTAGAGTATAATATTGAAATATAGGATTGAGCCACTTCGATTTGGAATACATGATGATTAATATCGTAATGCTACCTTCTATATATACTCTATGAACTTACTATGTCGCAAATGCAGATTTACAACAATATATTACAATATCATAGATTGCATAAGCAAAATAACAACAATCACTTGCAATCAACTGCAAAAGAGAGCACAACTATTTAATATTAGTAAATTGTAGAGTACAATATTGAAATATAGGATTGAGCCACTTCGATGGGGAAACCTCCACAATTCTTACAATAAGAATAGAATTTGGAATACATGATGACTAATATCGTAATGCTACCTTCTATATATACTCTAATTAGGCTATGGGGTCTCCATAATCCAATTAGGCGAACTACTCCTATTAAAATGCAACTTAGAGATTATTAAATGATTAAGTCAAAGGTTATGCACGCCATAGATTGGCCACACATATCCCAATACAAGTCATAGGCTAAGGGTGTAGCATGCCCTCTCTTCAAATAAACGTTGTTCTCAACATTGACCATTGATAGATGCTTTTGTATGAAAATTTCATCTTCCCATGTATTTTCTCCGAGCAGATTTTTCCATTTGATAAGATACTTTGCGATCACCTTCGTTTGCAACCGCTTAGTGCGTGTTTTCAGAATCACTTCAAGTTCCAAGATGATTCTTCTCTCTTCATCAAGCTTTGGTAAATTTGTCTAGGCCAGAATCTTTTGATCAATGACTTTCTTCAAACAAGAAACATGAAATACATGATTTATTTTTTGCTGACTGAGGTAACTCCAATGTGTATGCCACACCACTGATTTTCTGCAATATTTGATAAGGACCATAATACTTTGGTGACAGCTTGTTATCCTTCTTTTGTTGCTTCAAGGACATTTGCTTATACATTTGCAACCTTAAAAAAACCCCCTCTTAGTTCAAAACCTCTTTCAGTCTTGTGCCTGTTGGAAATAGCTAGTTAGAACTCATATAATGTGGGTAGTTAGTATATTAAGAATATTATTATCAGTGTGTTATTGTTTTTATGTGAGTCTTTATTAACAAGTCACTTATAATAGGGTGAGTAAGGTAAGGCTTGACTCCTTATTTTTAGGAGATCAATGCCTATATGTACTTTACATTTAATAAATAATAAAGTTTTTTGTGTGTTAAGTTCAAACTAAAAATAATATTTGGTATCATAGTAGGTTAGTGTCAAGTCTAAGAAAGCCATGGTGTTTTGAAATTAGTCAGGGGAGGTTTAGTTTTTTAATGAAGTGTCTTGTGTGCATATCAATTCACATAGATTAAGATATTTGTGCGAGTTTTATATTATAATGCGTGTCTGCTTGGGGTGCAGTCTATAATTTCTCTCTTACATTGATAGGAGCGCAGTTTTTTATTTTTCAGAAAAGACACAGCTAGCAAAGAACCAGGGGAAGAAGGATGTGGCAGGTGAGGTGCCTGTTTTGCAAAGCATGGTGCAGATCTAAGAATTTTGTTATCAATCGTTGCCTTTATATATTTATTGTGCATTTTCATCACTGTGCACTGCGTGCAAATATTCTCTCCATTTGCTGTTCAGTTTTTCCATTCAGTAAAGAATTGAATGCATTTTGCCAGGTGTCTTCTACTAGATCTACCATATTCTGACGTGATATTCGTGGGCAGCTTTTTACAAACTGTGTCAGTCGTCATATGTGTTGGTTCTGTCGTGAAAAATTGATATCTACATGCGTCTTGCCAACATGCGGTTCATTACTGTGTAGCAGTCCACATACTTGTCTGTAGAAGATCAACATCTTTGAATCTGTTAGTTCCATTCTTTGCTACATCAACACTCCCATTTGATATCTCAAGACCCTGCTAAGTCAATGCATGACTTGTTTGAAATTCTAGATCCATTCAAAATAATAACACTCGACCATGATTAATGATCCTGTGCTACCTGCGCCTTGCTTGCTGGTAAAATGCTTGTATATATGCTGTTTTTGGATTGTCGCATCTTCCAAGCTGGTGCCAGCTCATATCAGGATCCATTTAATCTTCATCCATCGTGATCCATACTCATTGTGAGTCCACCTCACGCATTAGTTGTACTTTTTTGAGATTCTTTTGTCAAGTTTGAAGTCATTATTTTAAAGTCTAGACTTTATTAATATAGGTTTAGCTTTTTTAATAAAGATTTTAATCTATAGTCTATACTTCGTTTTAAGTTTAGTGGATATAAGCTATAAAGTATTTTTTAGTTTTGATGTTGTTAATGTGGTTGTGGACTCTAGGAGTTTTATGAATTATTACCTTCATAAAATAGTTTGTTATTAAGTCTACAATGTAATAAGTGGTCAATTCCGCCCTTTAGCTACAATTTAAAGTCTCTTATAGTAATATTGTTTGTGTGAATAGTTATTAAGTCAATATATGTTTAGAGACTTTAGCCCAAAGTTTGAATAAACTAATGTATGTTGTCATTCGTCAAATGTCAAATATTCTCTGACTAAAATCAATAGTGTCGATCAGCTTGTTGTTTCATTCAGTTTTATGCAATCAATGCCATAAATGGGAACATTTTGGAAGAAGTTTGGAAAGAAGCATTGTATCACTATTTTGCTAGTGGCAACTAGCTAACCCATTGTGCTTGTTTATCAAAAGTAAAGCAATGGAGATAACCTTCAAAGCACTTGTTAACCACCTTTGGCTGCCCATAAGGTTGGGGGTGATATGAAGAGCTATGAGCCAGTTGAGAACCCAAACAAGGGAATAAATCAATCCAAAAATTACTAGTAAATATGGGCTTGCAGTCACTTACTATAATCTTTAGGTTCCCATGTAGGTTTTGAATTGTCTCCATAAATGTTGCCTCCACTGTGCTTGCTTCAAAAGAATGTGACAACACACAAAAATGGGCCTATATTTGGTGAGTTTGTCTACGACTACCATAATGACATTTTTCCCTTCTAACTTAGGCAATCCCTTAATGAAATCCATGGAAACCTCCTCTTATTCTTGGCTAGGGATAGATAAAGGCTGCAAAAGACCCAGAGTCGTAATTATCTCACCTTCGTTATGCTATTACACCAAACATTCTGACACAAATATCCGAATATCACCTTTTAGCTTGTCCCAAAACAAATCTTGCATGATCCTATTAGGAATTTAGTCCTAATATTTTTTGAATTTTGTGTGCCATGTCCATATTAGTCAATGCCTCATTAATTCAGAACAATCCCTCTTGCCTCATCTACCCAATCCGCTTGCAATATGGACATGGCATACAGCAATGCCTAATCCTACAAGACAAGTGTGCACTCAGCTCTTCCATAAAAACTGTGTGACTGTGATTCTACTTTTTTATTTTGATCTCAAAGCCAACAATGCTAAATGAGTTGATTAGGTTACAAATATAAGGATGCCATTGCAACCTTTTGTCCATATGCAATCTAATGTAGATCGAAAAAATTCTTGTTTTGGATGATCTAATTGAGCAGGTCATTGCCATAAAATTTGTGCATGTCCATCTTCAGCATAAAATGATGCAATCCCATGTTAGAATTGGGTGGTGGTTGCACCATAATGTTGTTAGGGCCAGTAATATGCTGATATGTCGATCCATTAGGAGTGATAGAATCAGTGGTATTACGAGTCTTGGCCTACAAAAATGACTTCTGAAATTCCATCAAATTGTTGATGGATGATGGTAGTTGATACAAAGTTGTAGATTTGGTCGCCATTCTGATTCTGATCTGAGCTATATCTTCTTTCGTAGCGATCGCCTTTAGTTCCTCCTTGATAGCCAAGGTAGATAACATGTGGTCTCCATTCATCTACATCATTGTTAGAATTTTTCCTTCAATTAGTTCCCATGTTAGAGTATTTTCCCTAGATTGGCCCATGTGTACCTCTAACTATTAAATTGTTGGAATAGTTCAAGAATCACTGTGGCTACCATAAGAGAAACACCCACAATACATGCAATATATAAATCTAATGAAATTTTATAGAAAGACTACATAAATTTATTCTAGGAAGCATTACTACTTATTCTAGGAAGCATTACTACCTCTTTTAGATTAATAGATTTCGCCTAAATTCGCCAGTATAACAATAACTACTCTCTTCCGCAATGTATCTCACCCATTAGTTCTCAATGCTCTTATACATATAAGGAGGTTAGGGATAGGGTTTTGGAGATTAGTTACTTGTAGAACAAGTCTTCTTAGAGATAAGATTTACCTATTATTAGCAGAAATCATTTTAGTAAATACTTAATTAATTACCTTCTTCAATAATGAGTTATGGATTAGTGTACACCGATGAATGCTTATCCACAAATTATATTGAAAAGGAATATTACAGTTGCATCGCAATCCATACAAAAGTGTATGTATTATTGAATACACTAACATCCCCCCTTAAAATGTACTTTGGTAAAGGGAAGGATGAAGGAATCACTCAACTATCTCCCCTTGATGACATCTTCCTTCATTCCCAAAAGTTGCTTGAGCTAAACAAATCAAGGTTTAAATAAGGGATTTTTTGAAGATGTTTGCAACCTGAACATTTGTCGAGAAGAATTTAAGATAGACAATCTTATCATGTATTAGTTGCATGCATATGAATCTCAATGTGCTTTGTGTGTTGGTGCTCCATTGGGTTGCAAGAAATGTGGATAGCACTCTAATTATCTCATCAAAGCATTGTGGGTTGGGTCTACAAAAATCCAAACTTAGAAAGCATGTGCCGAATCCAAACCGACTTATGGCCGACAACGACAGTTCCACTATAATCAACTTCCATAGTAGACAAAACAATGGTTGTCTAATTCTTGCCAAGCTAAGTCATGGGACCTGCCCCAAGATGATAGATGTATCCAGTGGTCAAATTGCAATTGCTTGTATCCCCTGCCCAATCACTATTTATGTAACCTACAATTGTGGATTTGTCACTAAAAGTGTAAGCAACAATTGAGACTTTTCCTCTAAACTTTTACAGAATCCCATAACTAGTAGTATTGTGAAAATACCATAGAATGCGCTTTGTAGTTTGCCGATGGCTATCATTGTGGTCTTGACTGTAGGGTGACACTAAGTTCACGACAAAAGAAAGATCAAGTTGAGTATGAGATAAGTATAGAAGACTTCCCACCAATTTCCTGTTGAGTGTACCATCATTCGAAGGAGAACACTTGGCGAAAAGCTCGACTCTAGATTGAAAATGAGTCGATGCAGACTTGTAGTCTTCTTTGTTGAAGAGATGGAGTATGTCTTGAGCATTCTTGGATTGATTAACTAAATGTCCTTAGATTGTGAAATTGGAAGACGGAGGAAAAACGGTAAGAAGCCAAAGTCGGTCATCTCAAATTACTTCATTAACTGTGCTTGCACATCATGAATTTGTTTGGTGGAACTCCTTGTAATATTTAAGTCGTCGACATAGAGGACCAAAATTAAGAGTTGCTCGTCTACTTTCTTGGTGTAGATTGTGGGGTCAGAGGAACTTTGTGTAAAAATAGAGTTGATTAGAAACATGTTGATCTTTTCATACCAAGCTCGAGGAGCTTGTTTTAAGCTGTATAAGGGCTTTTTCAATCTGCACACATAGCTTGAGTTGTCACTATTGACAAGCCTTGGAGGTTGGGACATGTATATTTCTTTATGTAAGCCTCTATGCAAGAAGACACTTTTGATGTTTATCCAATGGACTTCCCACCATGATAGGCATATATTCATCTTGGCAACTGGAACAAAGGTTTCGTGGTAATTAACCGTTTAACCCTAAATTTAGATATGAGGGCATAGGGTTAATATAAAAATAGTTCAAGCACAAAGGTGATAAACTAATCTATAGCAGGGCGATTAATTGCAAACTCAGATAAATGAATATTTTGAATTATAATACTGAGACATGCTAAATATAGAAAGGACTAAATTTGAAAGATGTTCAATTAATTGCGATATCAAAGAGAAACTATACTTAGCTGGGTTTATTGTGCGCAAGTAGATTTGGATTGAAAATAGATGGAAAGTATGTAGGATTAATATTCTGGATGATTTTAAATTTTTTATTTTTGTAGCCGTGAACTCTAGTGTTGGATCTGGGCATTACTGTCGACACTAGTGTTTCGCTTTGATGCAGGAGTTCAATACAGAATAATGATTGGATCTCGATGCGACCAATTTAGTGTCTGGTTGTGATGCAGGTGTCCAATACAGAATAATGATTGGATCTTGATGCGATCGATTTCATTGTTTTGGGTTTTCTGTCGCTTTTCTACTGATATATTTAGGTTTGGGATATCGAGTGTCGCTTTTTGCCAATTGATTAAACACTAGCTCTTTACCCTTCTTCACCCTTTAGATTGAACTTGCTAAAAATGGGTTAGTGGACTCATGGTGTCGAGCTGATCTCAATGATCCCTCTATCACTGAGGGCTATCTACATTGCCAATACTCCAAGGAAGGCCTCAGACTTATGTAGTTATCTTCTATGTGTGGGATTGTGTATGCACAAGGGTGCAATATATTATATGAAGATACATGAAGTGATCTAGCTTGTAACTTGACAAATATCGCTCATGGGCTGCGCTTTGAATGTTTCATACCTATAATATGATTGCTCCTATGATATGCAAATAGGGACGAATATGGTAGAATTGCTTGGATGCATAGTGGATTGATTGAGCTTTAATAGGCGTTTGCTTAGTATTTACTAGATGAAGAAGAAAAGGCTTAGACTTGTATTTATACCACACCTTTTGAAAATATTTCACGGTAGGGTTTCGTAAGACAAATAGGCCGACTCATAAGTTTCGATACATTTGAAAATTGGATAACTTTTGGCAATTGAACACTAGATAAGGATTTGGACGCTACTGTCGGTGGTAATATCCCTCTATGGCTGGTAGTGTCTAGAAGGTTAGAAAACATGTATGAATTTGTAATGGGTAGTGAAGGATGTTTATTAGTGTTTAAGCTTTTTGTGTAGTGTAGGGACCTGGGTTATTAAAATAGTATGGATTGGACTAAGAGATAAACATGTAAGCACAATGCGATGGCGAATACGAGACTTTCGACAACAGGGAGGTCTAGAACTGAAGGGTAGAGCTGTGATTGATATTTGTCAAATGTACAAGATTGAGATGTTATAAATATTCAGTTTTAGTATCTATATTTCTCCCCTTTAATCTAGTAATGCATAAAGACGAAATTACTAGTTTAAAAGAAAGAAATGCATACTTGGATGTGTATAACACACCTTGCCTTTGTTTGAGCTCACTTTGAGTTCTTTGTTGTTGTATGGTCTATAACCAAGAGTATGTTGCAATATAAATCAGTGCATATAATCTGAAAATTAAAATAATTGAAATGCTTGAAAAGAGAGAGCAAAGAAGAAGTACACCGGTGTGTCAACGCAACCATGTTGCCTCTTGATGTTTTGACTTGGTAAAGATGCTTCCTTATGAAGCATTGGAGCTGGAAGAGGTTCAAATCTGAACTTTGAAGAATTGAAGGGGAAGATTGAGAGGTATTATGTCCCAATCGAGTGTAAGGATAAGTCGTGACACGACCATTGAGATCACTCTATCTCAATTGCACAACTCAAGTGTGAATATGTAAATTGGTGAGGGTGAGTGATTTAATCAACTCATCCTATAGATTTGGTGAGATTGGATGATTTAGTCACTCCAACCTATAAAATTGGTGTGGTTGAATGATTTAATCACTCCAACCTATAAAATGAACTAATTGCTGCAGTAGAAAATGCTCGATAACAATGCATTCTGGTATAATTGGTGCGTCATCTTAGTGAATAGTATAATTGGTAAATTTTGCAATTTTTGGTGCAATAGCATGGCATATGCACTTCTAATATGTCTCAATTGGAGTATGTATCTCAAATTTGGAAAACTATGTTTCAAATCTATGCAAAATCGGTGCTACGTATAGGATTCTAACCCAAGTACATATCTGAATCATAAAATTGAATTGGCTATTGTGCAAGTGTGGTCATGTCTTTGTGAGATGCCCCCACTGAAATCTGAAAATACTGAGTGTGAGTGTGGAGGTCATGCCTTTATGACATGCCCCCACTGAAATTCAAAAATTGTGAAAAATGTGGTCATGCATCTATGACATGTCCCAGTTGATATGCCCCCCTTTTGAGGTGAGGGAGATAGAAACTGGTAGGTACGTTACCTCAAAAGGATAAGCTGACTATATAATCTATGTATGAATTATGTAGCATATAGGGATAACATGTCGATGTAGATATATCAATAAAACTCACAGTATATGATCACATCAAGTCCTAAGATGCATGATATGGGTCATGGCAACTTTTATAGAGTAAAAGTACAAGCTCCACAAACATTTCATTAAGCGCACACACAAAAGCACTCAATGTAGTACAAAAGAACGGTTTAAAGAGATCTCATACAAGGGGCATGTTCAAATGCTACACAATTGAAAGGAATGACATTCAAATGTCCAATCAACATACAATGGCACATGGACCAACAAACAAAGAACATATTCAAATGTTCCACAAACAATACAATAGCAAGCAATGGAATACATTGAAGGAAGTGAAAAGTAAATGAATCATAAGCAACCATCATAAGCGTATCATATTAGTCCCTGCATATATGTGTTAGCAATCTTTTTTTAATCTAACATAACATATCGAGTACGCTGTGAAAAATGAGCATGGATATGGACATATGTAAGCATTAATTATTATAAAGGATATGTAACTTGTATCAATCGTGATCAAAGAAACAAATGCCCCCATTGTAATATATGACATGCGTAGAGAGGTCCAACATCTGCAAGTGCAGAAATCACGTGTCAAGGTATCCCTGTATCACACTCAAAGATGCGTGAAATATGTGTATAGGAAAATGTAATGATATACTATCTACTAACATAAAACATAGAACAAACAACATAGATGCCAAGGAGCTAATAAATATGAGAATGTTAAGTATCTTTGTATTTACTTGAATATTTGATGATTATTTTTTTGATTTTTTGAATATATATATTGTATTTTTGGAATATTTGAAAAGAAAAGGCTAGCTGATGATCTTATCCGAGGGATGCTCATAAGTAGCTCCAAACTCGGAATATGGTACATCGAACTGGTGGTACTGCCAAGGAGCATGCATAAGTGTCATATTTGGATCTGTAGAATTTGTGGTACTCGCATATGTATAATAGGACACTGTGATTGTGAAGAAGCAATAGTAGGGGTTCTTGGAACCCATCGTTTAGTGTGGTTTTTTGGAGTAGCAATATTTGGAACATGTTTAGTTGCTCTATGTAACTGAATATATTGCGTAGGAGTAGATGAGGATTTCGTGGAATCCACTATATACCTCTGGTGCAAAGACCTCTCAAGTATGGGCTACCTAAGAAAGGGGATTGCTTGTTGCTTACTCTTTCGCGGAAGATTAACCTTAGTCGGTTTGATAATTAACAATCTTGGAATAAACATCTCTTGTTCAAGTGGATGTTGATATCGAATTACGGAAACTATGACTATCCTATTGGTATGAATGTATTTAATACACCTATGCACTATAGAAAGTATTGCACGAGTTTATGTATCCAAGGTTGTCTTAATAACATATTAAAGACTCTTGTATATGGTATAATTGAAAAAATGGTAACTACATGTGCTGGACCAACCTGTAAAGGTAACTGAATCTCACCAGTATTGTGCTATGATGTCCCATCAAACGTTTTGACTGTTTTGTTTGAAGGATATAAATCATCGTGTATATCCCAAATGTGTAAGTAATGTTATGGTACATATGTTCTCACTAGCACCGTTGTCGATCATAACACTATGTATAGGTTCATGGTCAAGTTATGCTCAAATAAATAATGAATGCAAATCCGAGTCATCATCCACCATTTTATTGTCATCAAATGTAATAGGTCTTTGAATCATAGGAGATAGTATGCATGTATAAGTGCCAATAATCCCATCTAATGGGTGGCCATAATGTAGCAATATGATGTTGGTCCTTGGGGAACAATGGTTTGAAGACATAATCCGTATCCGCATTAGATGTAGGAATTGATGATGTGCTCAAGGGGAGGGATAAGTCACGTGTACCTTTTGTTTTTTTAGTTTCGAATATGGTTTTGAGAGTCTTATCAAGATCCTCAGGGTTTTGACGATTACACTCTCCAAACATAACAATAGCTTGCACTTGCTCTTTATCTATTTATTCATGTTCATTATTTGCATTAGATTCATTATTTTCATGATCAAAACTATCTTCTATGATATCTTCTTCGACATTTTGTTTATTTTCATCATTGGCACTCTCATTAGGCATAGGATTTGGGTTTAAGCCATCTTAAGTGGTAAAAGAGGAAGCTCAAAATGTTCAATAGAAACACCACCTAATTTAAGGCTACACCTAGGTTGTATACAAATAATAAAATAAATTTGAAAAAACAGCAAGAAAAAACTTTAGGACGCTGAATATCCTAAGGCAAGCTAGGATTTGCATAAAGAGACAGAGGTTGGTTTCATCAAATGTTTAACCCTAAATTTAGATATGGGGGAATAGGGCTAAGAATATAGAAATAATTCAAGTCCAAAGGTGATAAATTAATCTATAGCAGGTATCGGATAAATGAATATTTTAAATTATAATACTGAGATATGTTAAATATAGAAGGCACTAAATTCGAAAGATGTTCAATTGATTGCAATGCTAAAGAGAAATGATACTTAGCTGGGGTTACTGTGCTCATGCAAATTTGGTCTGGAAAGAGGTGGAAAGTGTGTAGGATCAATATTCTGGATCAGTCGTCAGATTTTGGAAAGTGTGTACTTCTGTAGCCACAAACACTGTCGTTGGATTTGGACACTACCGTCGATGCTATTGTCTGGCATGATGTGTCCAATATAGAATAATGACTAGATCTCGATGCGACCAACTTCGTTGTTCTAGGTTTTCTGTCGCCTTTTTGTTGATATATACAGGGTTGGGATATATGGTGCCACTCTTTGCCAATTGATCAAACCTTAACTCTTCAACCTTCACTTTTAGAATGAGTTTTGCTAAAAATGTGTTAGTGGGTTGACGGTGTTGCGCTGACCTCAATGAGTCCTCTGTTACTGAATGTTGCGTATATAGTCAGTACTCCAAAGAGGGCCTCAAACTTATGTAGTTATCCCATATGTGTGGGAGTGTGTGCACAAGGGTGCAATATATCAAATAAAGATGCATGTAGTGATCTAGCTTGTAACTTGACAAATATCGTTTATGGGTTGCTTTTTAAATGTTTCAGACCTGTAATATGATTGGTCCTATGTTTGATATGCAAATAGGGACTAATAGGACAGAATAGCTTGGCTATGCAGTTGATTGATTGAGATTTAGTAGGTGTTTGCTTTGTATTTGTTAGATGAGGAATGATAAGGCTTAGATCTTTATCTATACCACACTCTTTGAAAATATTTCACGGTAGAGTTCAATAAGACAAATAGGCCATGTTAAGCATGAAATATACTGAGAAGGGGGGTGAATCAATATATTATATATCTTATTTTTTAATCAAATTCTTTTTCTTTAACCATTTAACCACACATTCAAGATATGCAATAAAACTTAAACAATAATATGCACCACACAAGAGAGAGAGAGACACTGGATTTTTACGTGGAAACCCCAAAGTGGGAAAAACCACGGAGAACAATTTCAAATATATGAATGAACATCAACTCAAATTACAAAGTTCGCAAGCACTAACTTGCAGGAGCACCAACCCCTTTGCCGAGCACCAACCCTTTTGCCGAGCACCAACACAACAATTATTTGTGAGCACCAACCCCTCTTGTGTATAAAACACAACTATTTCTCATTGTTGCTTACTCAACAAATGATAGAACTCTACAATATCTCCTGCTTTTCTCTCTTAAAAAAAAAATACAAACCATGCACTCTCTTGCATATTACAAATGGTTTCTCAAGTCTTTATTTATAGCTTTTCAAATGATCTTCGGCATTCACCCTTTGTGACCCTTCAATCCTCATGAAAAATTGCGCCAAACTTGCATGACCATTCGTATCCCTGCATTTGAAAAGTCATATGGTGACCCTTCATAAGCAAAAGCGTTCTTTCCTCTTTTGTCTTTATCTTGGTGACTTTTCGTATTCCTCAAAGTGTCATTTCATGAAAAAATGCGTCATACCCTTTTTTGTCTTCACATGGTGACTCTTGAAATTCCTCAAGATGACTCTTCATAAGAAAATGCATCCCATTCCTCTTTTGTTTTTTAATCTGTGACTCTTTGACTTCTCCATGGGCCCTATTTTGACTTATATGCAATAAAAAATATATTCATTAATATTAAATAAATATTAACACACATTAGCCAAGATATGAATATTAAAAACACCATTAGATGCAATGGGGATTTTATCACCAATAATGCTAGACTTTTGACATCAATGACAATATTTTCGACAATCTCTCCCTTTGTCATTGATGGCAACTTCAAACTGAAATTACCACATCCTGAAATTTGCACATACTCCCATCTAAAAAATATACTGTAACTCTCCTTTACTATAACCACCTGTCTCTGTTTTCTGTACTTGTTTCTGCGCCTATGCTTGTACCTATTCTCCCTCTTTGACATCAATGGCAAAGGGTCTACCTGGAGCTAACACTTAGCTCCCTCTCAACTGTTGCTGAACTTCAATGGCAGGTAGTTAAAAAAATTACTCTCAACTTCTCCCATAGATACTCAAATGTGTCTTTTGGTAGTGCCGTTGTGAAAATATTTGCAATCTGTTTTGTAATACTGATATATTCCATTTTAACCTGTTGATCTGCAACTTGTGCTCTCAAAAAGTGATATCTAATCGGAATATGTTTTGTTCTTGAATGCATCACTGGATTTTTCGAAATATTAATATGTATTGTCACAAAAAATAAAAATAGGTTCATCATATTTTACCTTGATATCTTTCAAAGTTTGCTTCATCCAAAGCACTTGAGTACAACACAATACCGTTGCAATATATTTTATTTTAGCGGTAGAAAGTGATATTGAATTCTGCTTTTTGCTTAGCCATGATACTAAGCTATCACCAAGGAAGAAAACTCCACTTGTACTTTTTTTGTCATCTAAGCAACTTGTCCAATCTGAATCTATATAAGCAACCAAAGTGAAATCTCTGTTTGTAAGATACCACAATCCATAAACCAATGTCTCTTTGATATATCTAAATATTTTTTTCATCAACTGAACATGACTGTGTTTTGGAGCTGATTGATATCTTGCAACTATATCTACTGCATGCATGATGTATGATCTCGATGTTGTCAAATATAAAAGAGTACCAATCATAGATCTATACAAAGATTGATTTGTAACAGGGGAATCTTCATCCTTGTTCACTTTATTTTTTGTACATATTGGTGTGCCAACTGGGGCACAATCCTCAAAATCAAATCTCTTCAACATTTCCTTGGCATATTTACTTTGAGATATGAAAATTTCTTTATCTGACTGAAATATTTGCAATCTTAAAAAAAAATGGCAATTCTTCAAGCATAGACGTCTCAATTTTTTTTGCATATTATCAAAAAATTCTTTTCATCTTTTCAATATTTCTTTCAAAAATGATGTCATCAATATATATCACAACAATCAATTGATGCTTATCTTTTGTTTTGATGTAGAGATTACTATCAACAAATTCTCTTTTGAAATTTTGATCCTGTAGGGACTTATCAAGTCTTGCATACCAAGCTCTGAGAGCTTGTTTCAATTCATACAGTGCTTTTTTCAATCTGCATACATGGCTACTAATATTTGAGAGAATAAGTCCTTCAGGGTGCTCAATGTAGACCTCTTCTTCTAGATTTTCATTTAGGAAGACAAATTTTACATCCATCTAAAACACTTTGAAAATTTTAAACACTGCATATGCAAGAAACATTTTAATAACCTCTAGCCTTGCTACTGGTGCAAAAGTTTCTTCAAAATCTATTCTTTCAATCTGAGCATATCCTTTACATACTAATTTTGTTTTATCCCTGATCACTTCTCTATTTTCATTCAATTTATTTCTGTAAACCCATTTTGTTTCTATCACATTGTGATCTTTTGGTCTAGGCACTAATTCTCAAGTATCATTCTTTTCTATCTGATTTAATTCTTCATCCATTGCTTTAACCCAATGCTTATCATGTCTAGTTTCTGAAAAAGTTTTAGGCTGAATTTTGGATAACAAAAAAAAATTAACTTGCTCAGATTCACTTGCCATCATTTTTCTGGGGTGAATTCTTTCATTTATGTCCTCGATGATGTCACTTTCATTATGATTTCTTTGAATATATTTAGATAGAGTTTTGGTGTCTTTTTTCTCTTTCTTCTCATCTTTATTTGATTTTTCAAAATCTACCTCTTCAATGATTTTAGAAATGTCTACTGGATCATTGATTCTTTGTGTTTCATCTTCTTTTACCCTAACACTAGCACTTTCAACAAATTGTTTGGTTCTTTTGTTATAACATTTATAAGCTTTACTTTTGCAAGAATAATCAAGAAATATACTTTTATCTGCTCTAGATTCAAACTTACCAAGTTTTTCATCGATTCTCTTTATGAAGCATCTGCTGTCGAAAACTATGAAATAATCAACTGTTGCTGGTTTGTCTTTCCATAGCTCACAAGTAGTCTTGTCACTATTGACTCTCAGTAATGCTCAGTTTTAAATATGCATTGCTGTAGCAATTGCCTCTCTCTAATATTTATCTGCTATTTTGGATTCATTTAGCGTTGTTTTCGCCATCTCTTGAATTGTTCCATTTTTCTGTTCAACTGCTTCATTTTGTTGTGGAGTTCCGGTTGTTGAATAATGTCTTTATTCCATGGTCTTCACAAAATTCAATAAATTGATTTGACATGAATTCCTCTCGATCTGATCTTTTAGACATTTAATCTTCAAACTGAGTTCATTCTCAACTAATACTTTGAAATGTCTAAAAGCTTCTGATTTTTAAAAAAAAACATTATCTAAGTCGTACGTGAAAAATCATCAATAAACAACATGAAATATTTTTTATTTTGAGTACTTTGAGTTCTCATAGGTCCACACAGATCAGTGTGAACAAGCTCTAACATCTGAGTGGTCGAGTACTCTTGTTTTGAATCACCTTCTAGCCTGTTTCTCATGCTGACAAGGTTCACAAAGCGTGTCGGATGGTTTTGTAATCTTTAGAAGATTTCTGATTGCTTGCTTCTTGCTGATGTTGATAAGATTGTCAAAATTAATGTGCCCCATTTTACTGTGTCATAGCCAATTTTTTTCAATCTGACTCAAACATCTTTGACCTTTGATGTCTGATAACATATGCAAATAATTTTTTGTTCTCTGAGCATTTGCAACCAACACATCTGAATCTTTTCTTTTAATTTCACATTTTTTTGCATAAATCTTTAGTGTGTGCCCCTAATCACACATTTGACTTACACTCAAAAGATTATGCTTAAGACCTACATACAAAATATTTTCAGTTTTAGTTCTACCATTATCCAAACTTAGTGTATATTTTTTGACAATTTTGATAGTAGTATTGTCTCCGAATTTCACTATGCCACCATTGATCTTCTTCAAGGTTATGAACTTGCTCTTGTCCCTTGTCATGTGCCTTGAACATCCACTATCAATGAACCTTGGTTTTTCTTCATTTTTTGCATGCAAAGCTGTCTGCACCAACATAGATTTTTCAAGTTGTTTTTTCTGCCATGAACTTGTCTAAATTTTCTTTTTGATGAATGGAACTTTGAAACTCTGGGCATTTTTGACTGACTCGAACACATTTTTACAGTATCGAGCTGTGTCCGAAGTTGTTGCACTTGTAACATATTATGGCCTCTTTTTTAAACTCTGATAGAGGAGCAAAAAAGTTGTGGTTTCTGCTTGACTTTACATGACTTTCTTTCTCCTTATTTTTGAAATTGTTGGCCCTTTTTCGACATTCTATTTTTTTATGACTATATCCATTACAATAAAAACAATAACCATAAAAATAGGCCCTGTTTGTGTATTTTTGCCCTGATTGGTTTTTGTAGCTCTATTCTTTTCAACCTTCTTTGTTTGAGATGTTCTCTGTATTTTTAATGTCTTCCTTTTTTATTTCCTCTTTTGTAAGAGTTTTAACATAGCTCTTTCTTTTTTTCTTGTATGTGAAAGTAGTGGCCTCCCATTTTTTTTTTCAAATCCGATACCTGTTTTATCTAACATTGATCTTTGACTTTCTAGTATCTTATTCAACATATTAGTGCTATTCTTAAATTTTGAATCATTCGCTGCTCTATCATTGATTGTTTTATTTGTTTTCTCAAGATCTGCTTTTAAAGAAGCAATTTCAATAACATACTTTTCACATTCTTTACTTACTTTTTGCAACTGTGCCATTAGATCTTCATTCTTTTTGGCTTCTTCAAAGTGTGCTTGTAGATCTTCAATTGTTTTTTTTGACTCATTTTCATTTTTCTCGATCTGGAGCTTTAATCTTCGATTCTTATTTTCAAGAGCTTTTAACTCTTTTAATGCACAAATGAGTTCGTCTTTCAGATTCCCTTCGGCTTCATCCTGTTCTTTTTGATCCTCTATATTTTTGTTTGTTGAGGCATCTTCATGTATGGCCATGAATAGACTCTGTTTTTCTGAATCATTGACTCCACTATCTTCCGTTGAGCTAGGATCTTTAAAATACAAACTCTTATTCTCAAATTCTTTCTTGAATTTTCTTTTGAAATTCTTCTTGTATGTAGACTTTCTTTTTTCATTTTCACCATTGCCCATATCTAGGCACTTAGTTGCAAATTGTCCAATCTTTCCACAATTAAAACATTTAAAAGGTAATTCTTCTCGATATTTACTTGTGTTTTTTTCGGCTTGCGAATGAATAGAGCTCCGTTGTCATCTTCATCATCGCTAGAACTGTTACTTGATTCTTAAATCTTAGCCTTCTTTTTCTTTGATGTCTTGAAGACAATTTCTCTCTTTGAGGGTTTCTCTTGTTCGGTCCGCATCTCATATGCCGTAAGAATATCATGTAGCTCATCCATCTTTAGCTTGGCTAAATTTTTCATTTCTTTAAATGCTGAAACTTTTGCATCATATTTCAATGGTAGAGATCTCAAAACTTTTTGAACCACAGTTGATTTTTTTAACTTTTCTCCAAGACCTTGAATCTGATTAACCATTTGATCAATCCGCAAAAGATAACTTGCTATATTTTTTTCTCTTCCATCTTCAAACTCTCAAACTGTCTTTTGAAACTCTGAAGCTTAGCTTGCTGAACCTTTCCATCACCTTTGTAAATATTTTCAAGTTTTACCCAAGTTTCATGAACAGATTTACATTGTATAACTTTAACAAATTCTGATTCACATAAATCACATAAAATAGCATTTAAAGTTTTAACATTATTTTTACTTGCCTTCTTTTCTGCTGGAGTAGTTACAAGTGTCTATGGCTCTTCATATTTTTCCACCACTACTTGTCAAATGTCAAATCCAAGGGCCATCAAATAAGTTTTCATCTTTATGCTCCAAAAAAACATTAGTTGTTCCATCAAATAAAGGTGCTTTATTTGTAGAAAATTCTTCATGTGATTCAACGATCGTGCTTTTCCGATCTACCTTTAAGTTGTAAATTTTTTTCAAAAGGAATCTGTTCTGATACCAATTGTTAAGCATGAAATACACTGAGGGGGGTGAATCAGTATATTATATATTTTATTTCTTAATCAAATTCTTTTTCTTTAACCATTTAACTACACATTCAAGTTATGCAATAAAATTGAAACAATAATATGCACCACACAAAAGAGAAAGAGAGAGACCAGATTTTTACATGAAAACTCAAAGTGGGAAAAACCACGGAGAATAATTCCAAGAATATGAATGAGCACCAACTCAAATTACAAAGTTCGCAAGTACCAACTTGCAGGAGCATCAACTCCTTTGCCGAGCACCAACACAACTATTTGTGAGCACCAACTCACAAGGGCACCAACCCCTTGTAAAGATTTGTGAGCACCAACCCACAGGGGCACCAACACCTTTTGTGTATAAAACACAACTATCTCTCAATGTTGCTTACTCAACAAATGATAGAACTTTACAATATCTTCTGCTTTTCTCTCTTCGAAAACAAATACAAACCATGCACTCTCTTGCATATTACAAATAGCTTCTCAAGTCTTTATTTATAGCTTTCCAAATGACCTTTGACATTCACCCTTTGTGACCCTTCAATCCTCATGGAAAATGGCGCCAAACTTACATGACTTTTCGTATCTTTGCATTTGAAAAGTCATAAGGTGACCCTTCACAAACAAAAACGTTTTTTTCTCTTTTGTCTTTATCTTGGTGATTTTTCGTATTTTTCAAAGTGTATTTTCATAAAAAAATGCGTCATGCCCTCTTTTGTATTCACATGGTGACTTTTGGAATTCTTCAAGATGACTCTTCATGAGAAAATACATTTCATTCCTCTTTTGTCTTTTACCCCGTGACTCTTTGATTTCTCCATGGGCCTTATTTTGACTTATATGCAATAAAAAATATATTCATTAATATTAAATAAATATTAACACATTAGCCAAGATATGAATATTAAAAACACCATTAGATGCAATGGGGCCTTTATAACCAATAATGCTAGACCTTTGACATCAATGACAATATTTTCAACAAGGCGACCCATAGGTTTCGATACATTTAAAATTTGGATGACTTTTGACAATTGGACACTAGATAAGGATTTGACACTCATCGGTGGTAGTGCCCTCTGTGGTAGGTAGTTTCCAAAAGGCTAGAAAACATGTATGAATCTGAAATTGACAGTGAAGGATGTTTATTAGGTTTTAAACTCTGTGCAAGGGAAGGGATCTAGATCATCAGAATGATATGGATCGGCTTAAGAGATAAACATTTAGACACAATGAGATAATGATGCGAGGCTTTCGACAATAAGGTCTAGAATCAAAGGGTAGAGCTGTGATTTATATTTGTAAATGTACAAGACTGAGATGCTATAAATATTCAATTTTAGTATCTACACCAACACTTTCAACTTGGGAAAAACCTTTTGCTACAAGCTTAGCTTTGTATTTGTCAATGGACCTATCTAATGAATACTTAGTGTGATACACCTACTTGCATATTACTATTTTTCTTCCTTTTGGAAGTGGAACCAAGTCCCAAGTTCTATTCTTCTTAAAAGAAAGAAGTTCTTTTGACATTGCTGCCTACCATTGAGGATGCTTAGAAGCCTCACGATGAGTTTGTGGATCTTGACTTGTGGCAAACTGAGCCAAGTATGCGATACCAAATTGATGTTCTGATCTAGTCTTGTGTGGATCATTAGGATCCCTTGCCCATTCACCAGCCTCATTGTGAATTGTGTGGACCCATTTTGGTTGACGCTATGTTGGTTGTTGAGGTGCATTTTAAAATGACTTGTGGCACTGGCAATGTAGAGGTAGATTGTCCCTTTGTGCGGCTCATCATCTAGAACTGTAGTGACTCTCAAAATGGAAGTCATCTAAACTACCTTGTTTTTCATAAGAAACATTAGAAGTGTGCGACTTGGTAGAAAGTAATGGAGGAGAGGATGTTGGTTTGTAAGTCTGCAATTGTTCATCAAAGACCACATTTTGTCGGGAAAGCACTTTAGTGGTGCTAGAAACAAGAAGATGACATGCCTTCACATCTTCACAATTGCTGACAAAAATACAAGGACAACCCTTCTTTTCCATTGGCTTGCGCTTATCATTTGGAATATGCGACCATGCATTACATTAAAAAATCATGAAATTAAAAACATTGGACTTAACACCATATCATTTTTCTTCAAGAGTCGTGTCTTGCACTACTGAGTGGGGAGTGCGATTTTGAATGTAGTTTGCATATTGGATTGCCTCTACTCAAAATTGAGGATGCAAGTCTTTAGAATGCACCTTGAAATTTGCCTTTTCCTTAAACGTGTGGTTTCGTTGAGGGGTGAAGTGCACAATATGTTGAAGTTGAATGCCTACCTATTCATAGAAACTAATCATTTGATTGTTGACAAACTCTCCTCCATTTGTTTTGAGATAATGAACTTTCCTCCTTCACAAGTGTAATAACCCTCTAAATTGAAATCTCGTCAATTAAATATTGAAACCCTGAATTTCTAATTTTATTTGTTTTAAAAGATTGACAATTTGATTGAGCATAAAACATCATATGCAAAAATAAATACGAATACCCATTGGTGAAAATAATCAATTGGTTCAAACCTTATTGAAAGAATTTTCCATAAATGCTGATTACAATTAAATAGCATATAGCCCTGCTGAAATAAAATCAAAAACAATTATTTCTAAAAATAAATAACACTGATCGTACTTGTTGGCAGCGTTGGAGTGCTAGGAAAGGTACGATTGATCACTGGTCAAACCCTAATATGGAATTAGCTTGAAATGCTTAAAAATCCTTGAAACTCTAGGTGAAAAGGTTCAACATAGTACAACAGCTCTAAATTGCTCTGATGCTGTCCAACCTGACTGAAAATGGATGCTGTACGAATTTGTACAAATCTGTACTTTTTTCTTTTTATTTTGTCTCTTGAAATGTGATGCTCTAGCTGAATGAACTTCTAAAACTGATATTTATTAAATCTAATAGCACCGTTGTAATCCATGGATGGATTTACCAAATCGGTATGAAGGGTTTTGTTCTCGTACTTGTAAATCTGAGGGTTTTCGTCTTTTGTGGAATAGTATGGTAGCTTCAAGCTCTCCAATAAATTCTGAAATTTGAATAATAATAATAGATGCTCTTTTCTTTTTTTCATCCTTATAATTACTTTTCACTTACGACCCTAAAAACAAAAATAAAATTACTTTTTAATTCTAATTTCCACTTTGCTCTAAAAATAAATTAATAATTATTTTAATTTTCTAATTTCCACATGGTTTTTAATTAATGTACCCTTTTTGGCCCCATTCAATTAATAACACCCTTTAGATGTCCCTCTTTTAAGTTGTGACTTAAAAGTGCTCTTGGGAACACTTGAAGAATTATTACTAATTTATTCATTTTTAATATTTCGAAAAAAGGGACATGACAGTCCACCCCTCCCAAATAATGCTTTCCCTCAAGCAATACTTGAACTGTTCTACAAATACCAGGATCTCAAATCAATCTCAAGAAAACTACATATTTCTGCTGCACCACTATGATAAGCTCAAGTATATCAGTGTACATTTTTTTTGTTTTCACTTTCTGTAGCCCAGAATAATAACCATCTTAACGAACCAAGTTGAGATACCTACAAGATCTGGGTTCATCCTCTGATAAATAGAGCACCTCATTCCAAAGTGTCCCTATGCAGACACTACATTTAGACCTGCTGTCAATCATGATCCCGGGTATTAGAAAAATTAATTTGTTTAACAAGTAAGCATGGTACTCAGAACAACTCATTACGGATCCCAATTCTTTCCGCTGAATCCTTTCACACAAAAGCTTCTATGATTTAGTAGCCTTTAGAGAATCATTCGTGCATTTGCTCCAAACTGAAAACAACTCATTGTCTAGTTTCATTAAAATTAGCATCTCAAAACTAGCACCACGGTTGCAAAAATAATTTATTTTTATACACATGGATGATGGAAGCAACAAAATAATGAAAATTGCTTTTACTACAGCAGAAAAATTATCACAACCAGTCACTATTTGAAATGTGCTCTTTCCCTCATCCGCAAATATTTGCCATAACACCTATAAGTACCCAAATGTAACTTGTTGGTGGCTGAATTGTATCAAAACAACATTTGAGCTACTAAATTTAGTAAATGTTTTAGCGGTCATCACAAAAAGTGGATTATCAGTGGACAATTCCACATCCATTTGAAAGAGTGGATTATCAAAGAACTGAAAGTTTTTTAATTTACCTATTAAGACCAAACCTCTTGCTGTCCCATATTTGAACAAGCAATTTTAGGAAGTTGTTTCAAATCAAAGTCTACTTGAGGTTTGTCAAGCTCATCAATCCCCCGGTTGATTACTTTAGCCCTATATTCATTATCTTGTTCTTTGAATTTTATAATAGTAGCAAGCTGATCTTGTGCTTCTAATAATGCCATTTTAGTGCTTTCCAAAGAATTCTTAGTTGACTTAAGCTCAAAGATGAGCTCATCAACCTTTGTCTTGGTTTCATCTGCAATTTTGGTAGCCATGTCTCTATCTTTGATCATGTGCAATTATGTTGATATGATTTCTTCCATTGTGCTCATAACTGTTTGTAAATCTGAATAGGTGGCAATTTGTTCGTGCTGACTTTTTTGTCCCTTTTGCATTAATTTTTCAATAAACCTTTTTGTGTTGTCCATTCTTGATAGAATTAACACTTAATTCTTTTCTGTCACCATAGATTTTTTTTTTCAATCTTTCTCATGAATTCTAGACTCATGCAAAGATAATGAATTGCGATTAGTAGACATACCAAAATCAGAATTTTCTTCATACCTTCCAATGATGTCATCATAGGAGCCATTAGTCTCATGTGCTTCTCCTTCAATTTATGAATAAGCTTCATTGGATTGATCTAAGTATTTATCAAAGGTTGTTGCTATAAAATTTCCAGCAAGTTCAATTTCAACATTCATAGCTGCAAATCCTTCAATATAATCATTCTGGGACCCTGCCATGCATGCTTCTTGAAATAAGACATTTTCTTCTTTAGAAGAGAGTTTTGAATGTTCTTCCTCAAATTTTGGCTCTCTTTTGAAATTTTTGGTGTGAACTCTCATTCTTTCTCATGCTCCTCCCTCACAATTTCTTCCTTTTGAGGTTTTGATGGATGCAACACTTTCCCTGGTTCTATGGTCTTTTTTTTTGGCTCTTCTAAAGCTTCGTATGACAACACGTCTTCATGTTGCACTTGTCCACTTTTTGTCTTCATCAATTTCGTGAAGTCTGGAAAAGATATTTCTTTTTGAATCTCTGTTGGAAGAGCTCTATATTCAACATAACTGGTAATAACATCATCCACCATAGTTCTATCCAGAAATAATGCCATGATTTACAGGGTGGCAAGATCACAACTCTGTGACCACTGTAATAACCTTTTAAATTGGAATTTCGTCAAATAAATATTAAAAGCCTGAATTTTTGATATTATTTATTTGTTCTGAAAGATTGACAATTTGATTGTGCATAAAACATCACATGCAACAATAAATACGAATACCCATTGCTGAAAATAATCAATTGATTCAAACTGTATTGAAAGAATTTTTCGTAAATGCTGATTACAATTAAATTGGGTCAAACCCTACTGAAAGAAAACAAAAAACAATTATTTATAAAAATAAACACTGCTGATTGTATTTGCTGGCAATGTTGGAGTGCTAGGAAAGGTATGACTGATCATTAGTCAAACCCTAACCTGGTATCAGCTCGAAATGCCTAAAAATCCTTGAAACCCTAGGTGAAACGGTTCAACATAGTACCACAGTTTTAAATTGCTCTGATGCTGTCCAACTTGATTGAAAATGGATGTGCGGATGTCGTACGGATATGTACAAATTTGTACTTTTTTCTTTTCTTTTCTGCCCCCTGAAATGTGACGCCCTAGTTGAATGGACCTCTAAAATTGATGTTCCCTGAATCTGATAGCATTGTTGTAATCTTTGGGTATGAAGTGTTTTGTCCTCGTACCTATAAATCTGAGGGTTTTCGTCCTTTGTGAAAAAATATGGTAGTTTTAAGCTCTCCAATAAATTTTAAAAGTTGAATGATAATAATAGATGCATTTTTCTTCTTTTTCATCCTTATAATTACTTTTCACTTACAACCCTAAAAACAATTTAAAATTACTTTTTAATTCTAATTTCCACTTTGCTCTAAAAAGTAATTAATAACTATTTTAACTTTCTAATATCTTTTTGGCTTTTAATTAATGTACCCTTTTTGGCCCCATTCAATTAATAACAACCTTTAGATGTCCCCCTTTCAAGTTGTGACTTAAAAGTATTCTTGGGAACACTTGAAGAATTATTACCTTTTTTTTTTTTAAATATTTCGAAAAAAAGGACATGACAACAAGATTTCAACAAGGGCTTTTGAAATTTTGAAGTGCTCAAAGATTTCATTTTAGTTTTTCTGATAGTAAACCCATGTTTTGCAAAAGAAATCATCAATGAGCATAAACACATTTTTAGAAACATGAGAGAATGACAAATGATCACTATGAATTAATTGCAATTTGTAACTTGCCCTCCAAGATTTGCCTTTGGGAAATGGATCTTTGTATTGTTTTCGAAGTGCACAACTTGGACAAACTCCGTCTTTGAAAGAAATTGTCGGCAAATCAAGAACGATGTTGTGTTTACTGAGGTCTTGCAATGAGTGATAGTTCAAGGGATCAAAATGCTCAATCTAAAGGTTACTCAAGTCATTTGCATGTGCAATCATGACTTGTGAAGGTTGAAAAAACACAAAGTTGTCAAACCTGTATGATTTGGCTTGATGAATAACCTTGCCAGTGGCTACAATAGTGGACTGGGCTTTTACGTTTCTGATAACAACAGTACGTGTAAACTCAACAATTTTGCCGTCACTTGAATGTTGATGTGATAGATGGATAGGAGTTTCACAGACAAGTTTGGAACGTGGAGAATTTTGTTGAACACTCCATTCTCCATCTCAACAGGCCCTTCTCGCCCTCAACAACAAGTGGACTAGATTTGCCCACAAATTTTTTTAGTTGTGTGGCTTTTGTCAAGATTTTGAAACAAAGAGCCATCGTGTGCCATATCGTGAGAGGCTTTTGAATCCAAAATCCATTCAGACACGGGATACATTTGTTGTTGTAGAAAGTGTCATTCTTGTCTTGGAGGGAGGGGTTTGCATCTTTTTCTTCTCTGTTTCCAAGAATTCCATTTTATTGAAACATTGATGTTCAACATGGCTTGGTTTACCACAAAAGTTGCAATACTCTAGTTGATGTTTGCATTTAATTTTTCGTGGCCTTTGTCTTGATTGGGGGAAAGTTTTGTTGAGTCTATTGATTACCTTTAGGCTTAGGCTTGGTTACATCTGTCTTAACAAGCAAAAGTCTCAAGCGCTTGACTTGAGTGATGAAATTCTCAATCAGAGCATTGTTGTCTGGACTAAGAGCACCAAACTCGTTTTCCAATTAACATACCTGCATCTTGCCATGCTATTAAAAAGATTCTCCAAAATAGTCGAAACTTATCATAGTTCCATAAAGCCTAAAAAATGAAATGTCAATCTAGGAGACATTGACTAACCTAGGATACCTTTGTTTACATCTCAACATTTTTTCCATTTCATCTCTATGATCAGGTCAAGAGGAGCAAATTCTTCACCCATTGCGATGCAGTAGAGACCCTTTCTAAGAAGCACATCTACAATGTACCCTTTCCAGCTGAAGTAGTTGGAACTGGTGAGGATTACTTTATTTTTTGTCATTTTCAACAAAGAAACTGTGGTAAGAAAGAGCCCCATCTTTTTAAGGGTGTATGGAGTAATATATCAAATTGATCAGCTCAACGAGGGGATCACAATGGGACAATCGCTCAAAATGTGATGTTTTTCCCCAAAAAGGTCTCTGAAGATGCATGGTAGGATCACAATGTAGTTGCCTTATGGGCAATTTTTCTCCTAGAGTTGGATTTTTTAGATGCCTTTTTAATAATTTAAATCTATGTGGAATTTTGTTCTGGGTCCTAATTGGGATGTTTTTTAGAACTGTCAAATTCTACCTAGGCTAAAAATTATTTGAGAATAACTAATTTCCAATTACGCCCTCTGCACTGCTCTTTCACTATATTAGTGTGAAATTGAACCTCAAACAGGAATACTGAAACTGAACATAGAACACTGAAGCTAAATCTAACCAAGATTGTTTTGAAATTACCAAGTTGGGCATGTCTGATTTTAAGGCGCTCTCATATACAAATCCTAGACATAAATAGTGAGTAGGCCCAAAGGGCACCAATTACGAAGGGTTCCATTGTACCCTTAGTCACACTATTCCGTCTCTTAAGGCACAGAGAATAATTTCTCGAGGATAACCGCGTACCAATGCATCACATAATCAAATCGCTAATGGCTCCTTGTTGGCACAATAAAAAATTCTAGGTGCTTTCGATATATCGTGAGGTATGTGGACGCTAAAGTTTGTATACAATGCTGTTTGAGGCTAGGGTATTGAGGCGATTCTTCTCACTTCATCGATAACAATGAGTCGGATTAGTCAATAATGATAGCTTTTTGTGAGTTTTAAAATTCTTGGAACAAAGTTTCCAAGATAGAGATTTTTTATGAAAAATAATAGCTTCAACCCTTAGTTCACCAATTTGTGATCAACCAAGATCCCCTAAGGGCGAGGTGAGAGCATAATATTGGGTATTTACAGTAGGTCACTAAGATCAAGGCTTGAAACTCAGTATGTTGAAAAAAAGAAAACTGCGGATTTGAAAACAAAATATAATGAATATGTAGAAAATAGTAAAAAATGTAGATTTGATCTTTATACCTACTGTGGACATGAAAACAAAAGATCTATATGCTCCACAAAACTGCACTACAAGAGGTGAAGCTTTTATCGTTTTGATACCATATTAAATTGTTGGAATAGTTCTAGAATCACTGTAGTTGCTATAAGATAAACACCCACAATACATGTTATAAATTTAATGAAAGTTTAAAGAAAGACAATACACATATATATTCCATGTAGCATCATTACCTTTTTAGATAAATAGCTCTAGCATAAATTCACTAGTATAACAACAATCTCTCTCTTCCACAATGTACGCTACCCACTAGCTCTCTATGCTCATATAGTTTTGAAGTGTAGCTACTTGTTTAACAATTCTTCTTAGTGGTAAGACTGACTTATTATTAGTGGAACTCAATTAAAATAAATATCTAATTGATAATCTTCTCTAATAATGGGTTATGAATAAGTTTGCACCAATGAATGCTTATCCATTAATTATATTACAAATGAATATTACAATTGGATTTTAAACCACACAAAAGAGTATAAATTATTAAATACACTAACATTAATTCTCTATCCTCCGTGGAAAGAGTCTTCCTTAGAGTGGCTATATTCTTGCTTGTACCATGCTATGGCTAGGTCGAGAGTAAAAAAGAGGGTTACCAGAGGCTTATATTGTTGTGATCAACTCTTTAAGACGAATCCAACGATTGCTATATTGTGCAAGGGTGAAAAAGTCCAAACCTAAAAAACCCAATAATTTATGAACACTTAGGGTTATTGGAGACCTCTATAGTTGTGATTCCCTTGCCAAGACAAATCCAACGATTGCTATATTTCCCAAAAGGTGCAAAAACTATATTTTAGACTTTTTTTTAATAGGCTGGAATTCATGGTGTAGATGAAAACCCTAAATTCCTCTTAGATCAAAAGTTTTTTAGATTTTGTCCCACATAGAGTGCAATAGATTAAAACACTGAATAGAACTAGATCTAGTAAATAAAAAATCTGGTAGACCAAAAAAGAACAGATTAACCTAAACAACTTGTTTTTTGCTTTGCTCTATTGCCCTAATGCATTGCAAAAGTTTGCCCAAATTGAAGATCTGATACCACTTGAAATGAAATTACTATATCACAAAAGCATATTCACAATAATAGATCGCAATATCACAAATTGCATAATAAATGAGTTGCCCCATTTGGGCTTATGATATAAACAATGTAGCATTGAGAACAATTTCCCCCATGTGGGCACATGATATAAGCAATTTAGTATCATGAATAATTTTCCCCATGTGATCTCAAAATGTAAGCAATATTGTATTAGTGATAGTTTTTCCCATGTGGGCATAAGAGGGGCCTTGCCCCAATCAATATATTATAGTGAGCATGGCCATGCAAAGACTGTGTGACATAAAGTAACAACAAAGAAAGTGAAAGTAAGAAGTGCCATGTGTTCCCATATTTTTAAGTTACTGAAACTCTTTCTTGCAGGTCTCGTCGGTGCATCAATCTTAGGGAGTGCATGTCTTGAGGAGTGCATCGAGAAAGGGGTGGGTTGGTTCGTGGTGCTTTGTGAGAGATGTTCACATGATATCCAATAATATCTTTCTATTCCTTCATGCAACCTTCATACCATTATGATGTCTCCTTGAAATATGGCTAAGTCTGAAATTTTGAAACCTTGAAATTTGGATAATTCTGAAATCTGATAGGATCCTCCGAAACCTAGAATCTGCATTATAGCTCCTAGATGTTTGAAACCACTCTCAAACATCCTGAAATTATATATTTAACTTAAAGGCTTATACTCAAATGTTTATTTTATATATAAACTAGCTGATTTGGATGTCTCCCTCTCCTAGATTTGTTGGCCTAGTTTGATTGGCGCCTTTTAGGATTTGGATCCATATATATAGGCTTCCATAATATCATTTTCTATAAGCTGTAGAAGAGCAACACTCATTTGCTTTGCAAGTATATATGAGGAATTAGGAGATAGGAGCTTATTCTTGTGGAGGTCTAGTCATGCTCCAAGATTTTTGTATGAGAAAAT
Source organism: Torreya grandis (assembly GCA_037957365.1). Classification (NCBI taxonomy): domain Eukaryota; kingdom Viridiplantae; phylum Streptophyta; class Pinopsida; order Cupressales; family Taxaceae; genus Torreya; species Torreya grandis. The sequence goes on from JARHVA010001627.1 coordinate 315,840, forward strand.
TTTCACTATAAATATTTAATCTTAAATCATTGTTAGCAAGCACTCTTTTGATTCCTATATAATCAATAATATCTTGAATGTGCAAAGGTAAGGTATGTATTGATCAACAATGTCTCTTGGAGTTGTCTCATTATCCTCAATGGTAATTGACATGCTACTATGTTTCAAGTAGCTTACAATAGAAGCAAAGTGAGATGGTTGAGTATCGTTTGCAAATGTTGTATACTTCAAATCTTTGTAAATCATATCTTTATAAACATTTGATTTGGCTAGGGCATTTTGGAGTTGGTCCACAATGTCTTAAATATTTTGCTAAATGTACCCTAAACTCAGGAGCTTTAGAAAGATTACGAGGATTTTTCGGGTTATTCCTCCCTTGGGTTTGGGAAAGACTTGAAGGAACTATTACATTTTTAGCACTTGTTCTCATTTGCATGGTATGGTTCACCTCATATTATGTCATAAGGCATTGATCATTAGAGGTGGGCATCTCTATAGGAGTGATGCAAGAGAATTTGGGCCTTGGAGTGACTCGTGGTATAATGGTGATACTCCGTGTTATGTGCCATTTTCCCCATTAGCTTTAGGACCATCCCAAGCACACATGGTCATATACTTGCAAAGTCTAACTCTTTGTTGATACCACATAGCTTTTGTAATGAAATTAGTTAAATGTTTCACAACAATGGAATAATATATTTGCAAAATTAATAGAAAAATAAGTAGATTACAACAATAATTGATGGAAGAGCAAAATACTTGATAAATCACTGAGCCACTTCGAGGGGGCAACCTCCACAACAATGTAATAAGAGTAGAATTTGCAATATGATGATCAAAGACTAACCACTACCTCCTATATATAATTTACTTAGCCATGGTTATTCCATAGGCCGACCTTACTAAGAACATAATGTGACAAGATAATATGAAGGGTATGTAAGCTAAAAGTCAGTCACACATATCCCTAAACACGCTATAGGTTAAGGGCATAGCATGCCCCTCCTCTTCAAAACAACATTGTCTTCAACATTGAACCAATTTTGGATGTTGCTACATGAAAGCTTCATCCTTCCACGCTGCATCTTCACGATTCAGGTTATTCCACTTTATCAAATACATCTTAATCTCTCTTGTTTGTAGCGTTTTAGTGCGTGTGTGAAGGATCTCCTTAGGTTCTAGAATGACTTTGCCTTCTTCATCGAGTTCTGGTAAATCAATCTAGGTAGAAACTCTATCTAATTACCTTCTTTAGGCAAGATACATGAAACACATGATGCAAGCGAGTGGATTGGGTTAGTTACAACTTGTATGCCACTGTCAATTTTATGTAGGATCTAATAAGGGCCATAATACTTAGGAGAGTTTTTTATCCTTTTTGTTAAGCACATGCTTATATTGAGAGGGGGGGGGGTGAATCAGTATAAGGTAATCTTTTGTTTTTTTGATCTTAATAAACATAATAAATTTAATCAAACAACAACAATTAAAAACACAAGATTTACATGGAAACCCTTTCGGGAGAAAACCACGGAGAAAAAGACTTCTTGGATCTACTGTCCAAATCCAACCACAAATAAAATTCTTCTTACAACATTTGTAGGCACCAACTTATTGGAGACACCAATCTCCATCACTAAACAATTTATAGGTACCAATTTACTGGAGACATTAGTCTCCACTGTACAAAGATTTTTAGGCACCGACCTATTGGAGACACCAATCCCAACTACTAAACACCAACTTAGCAAGAAACACCAATCTATTATTATAGGAGGCACCGACCTACAAATAAACAAAGTTCCACCTTTTGAATGTTTCTTTTTTCAATGAGTGATGGTCAATTCGATCTCCTCCATAAAAATCTTCTTATATTCTCCTTCCCAAATCTGCATATATTTGATTGATATTACTTTTTTTCTTCTTAGTTTCTAACTCCCATTCATGTGTTTTTTATACCTCTTCATGCCTCTTGGAAAGGGTGTGATTTCTCCCAAGGGATACGACCTCTCCAAGGGTGGCGTCTCTTTATTAAGATAAAGTCTTCCCATTATAAAGTCTTCCCTTTCAAATTGTTTGGGTGCTGCCTTAGTTTAGATAAAGTCTTCCCCTTGACAACGATTAGTGGCCTTTGGCCTTTCAATCTTCATTAGCGATTTCTCAAGACTTTGGCATATGATTTTCTTGTTTTTTGGCAGCTACTTTTGACATTAATGACAATTAATCCAACACTTTTTTTGTTTCTTCAAAGACATCTGCTTATATGGCTACAAGTGCACAAAGACCCAATCATCTATATCAAAATGCCTCACTACGGTGCTGATCTGCTTGCTGTTTCTGTGCCATTGCTAAATTCTCTAAAAAACTTAGCTAGTACCTCATGTTGATGTTGAATGTGTTTTTCAACAACTCGAACCTTGAGTTGCATCTTCAAGGATGAAGTAATGGATGGGGGATGATAACCATAAAGTGCCACAAATGGACGCGTTTTGGAAAAAGGTATGGAATGAAGTGTTATACTACTATCTTGCTAGTGGCAGTCAATGAACCCATCATCCTTGTTTATGTGATGCAAAACAACAAAGATACCCTTCTAGGCATTTGTTGACCACTTCTATTTGCCCTTAGATTGAGGATGACGAGCTATGAGCCAACTGAGTACTCAAACATGCGAATAAATCAATCCAAAAATTATTGGTAAATATGGGATTACGATCATTTACAATGATCTTGGGAGTACCATGCAACTTTTGAATTGTATTGAGAAAAGCAACAACTATTGTACTGGCTACAAATTGTTGTGATAAAGAACAAAAATGAGCATATTTTGCGAGCCTATCCACAATTATCATGACATTTTTACTTTCAGACTTCGGCAACCTTGTAATGAAATCCATGGAAACCTCCTTCCACCTTTGGCTAGAGATGGATAAAGGCTATAAAAGACTTGGTGTCTTAATTGTTTCACCTTTGTTCTGTTGACACACCATGCATTCTACCACAAATTTCTGTGTATCTCTTTTGAGTCCTTTTCGAAAGAAATTTTGCTTGATTTTATGATAGGTTTTCAAAACTCCAGAGTGCCCCTTATTGGAGATGCATGAAACTCCTCAAAGATCTTGTGTTTGAGGATAAAATTCCTTCATAGGTATAATCTATCTTTATATCATAATGCGTTCCATTTCCATTCAAATTTGTCAGAAACACTTGAACCTTGCCAAAGATTCTGAATCAAAATCTGTGTATCCTTATCATTCTCCTATTCATATCTTGCCTCTTCTAACCAACCTGCCTGTCAAATAGTCATTGCGCATAGGAATGCCTCAACGTATTCATCCCTTCTGGATAGTGCATGTGTTAACACATTCTCTTTTTCTTTCTTATAGACCATTTCAAAGTCATATCTAAACATTTTATTTACCCATTTTTTTTGTTATTTTGAGGACAATCACTATTCCAAAAAATATTTTAGACTATCATGCCAATCTTTACCCTTAAAGTGTCTCTCATTAGATAAGGTCTCCATTGCTTGATTGCATGAAGAATAAGTATCATCTCTTTCTCATAAATTGGTATGAGTTTTTTTTCCTTTGAGTTGACGATTCCCAAATGCAATGGGTCTTCCTTCTTGCATGAGTACTGCGCCCATGCCGACCCTGATGCATCACATTCAACAACAAAAGTTTTGAAGAAATCAAGGGTAGTAAAAATTAGAGTGGTGCACATAGTTTCTTTCAGCGTCTCAAATGCCTTAGTAGTTGTTTCATTCCAATAAGAGTCTTTTTTCAACAAGGTTGTGAGTGGAGCTGCAATGTTATAATTTTTTACAAATTGGTGATAGTACCCTGTTTGTCCCAAAAATCTGCGAAGTTTCTTGAAGGTCTTTGGCACTAGTCATTCTATCTTAGCTTTGATCTTCTTAGGGTTGACTTTGATTTCTCCATGTGAAACATTATGGCCCAAGTACTCCATCTCTTGGACTCTAAAAACACATTTAGAAGGTTTGGCATAAAGCTGATGTTATACCAGAACTAACTGTATCTGTTTCACATGCTTCAAATGTGCTTCCCAAGTTTTGTTGTATATTAGGATGTTATAAGAAAACACCAACACAAACTTCTTTAAGAAAGGCCTAAAAATAGTATTAATCAAACTTTGAAATGTAGATGGTGCATTTGCGAGACTAAAAGGCATGACCATAAATTCATAATGGCATTCAACAGTTCTAAACGCTGTTTTAGGGATATCTTCATCTCCGATCCGAATTTGATGATACCTAGAACGAAGATCTAGTTTGGTAAAATAAACAACACCATGTAATTCATTTAACAAATCATCAATTATTAGAATATGGAATTTATCTTTGATGGTGTACATGTTGAGTTCACTGTAGTTTAAGCACATCCTTTAACTGTCATTCTTTTTATGCACCATGACCATCGAGGATGAATATTCACTTTGGCTATCTCTGATAATACCTGCCTTCAACATCTCTTGTACCATCTTTTCAATATCACTCTTCTAGGCATATAAATACTTGTAGGGTTTGATGTTTGGTGGTTGTACTACCTGGAAGTAGACTTATGGCATAATCATGTTATCTTTTTGGTGGTAGTCCTTTTGGCATGGCGTCAAAAAAAATTGGGCTATCATTAAGAATTATCTATAAATCAGGGTGTATAGACACATTTGTTGGTTGAGCTTATATGGAAAACAATAATACTTCTGCGCCTTTTTTAAGAATCTTTGGCATCTGATGTGAACTACTCATTTGTAGGGATCTTGCTCGTATTCCACGTAGTTCAAATGTCCTACCTTCAGAATGAAAGCACATGAACAATTTTTGAAAATTCATCTCTATTGTGCCCAAAGTTGTGAGCCAATGTACTTCCAAAACAATGTTAGCCCCACCCATAAGGATGGCAAACATAAGAGATTCTAACATGTAATCTCCCATAGCAAGCTTAATACCATGGCATTTTCCAAAAGAGTTGACTGTGTCGCCATTTGCAATCGTGACCTGAGATTCTAGGATTAGGTGAAATAGTTTAAACAAGTAACCAATTTACTATTGATAAAGTTGTGTACTTCATGAGTCAATCAACTCTGCGATCTTCTGTTTCTTGAAGAAACCCACTGTCTTTAAGAGTTTGAGGGGTACTAATACCTTAAAGTGCATGACAAGAGATAGTAGGACGAGAATCTTTAGATTCCTCCTTTGGCTCTTCCATACCCTCACCTGACGCCTCATCATCTTCTTCATCTTCATTGGTGCCTTCAATGTCAACTTTTTTTCAACACATTCATGTTCTTTGCTCCACTTGCTATCACAACGGAAACATAACCTTTTTGCACTTTTCTCTTCAATTTGTTGAGGGTTCGATGTTGTATGTTGAGGAAATGATTGTGCTGTGGATTTGCATTCGCTGATATTAATGAAAATCCTTCATTTGACCAGATCTTTTTCATGTGCCTTGCATGCTAATGGTATGGATTCAAATACTAAAGTTGGATTAAACATGTGAACCTCAAGTTGGATGCCATCCTTGAGCCCACCCAAAAATAGGTTAGTCATGTTGTCTTCATTGATGTAATATATGCATAATGATAGATTTTGGAATTGTTGAATATAATCCTTAATAGTTCATGTTTGTCACAACTTTGTTGACTGAGTTAAGTAGTTTTCTGAGACGTTGCGATAGTGCAATTGTAGCTCCCTAGTAAATACCGACCAAGTAACATGAAGACCCTTCTTTTTCTTTTGAGCACACAATCACTTATACCAAATGAACTGCTTAGGTTCTAGATACAAAGATGCCATGACCACCTTTTGCACACATGGGCTCTGATATAGATCAAATAAATTTTCTATTTGATAGATGCAAGTGAGTGGATCCTTACCATCAAACTTGCGCACTTCCACTTTTGGTATCATGTGTTTTGAACCGGTATTGGAGTTGTGATTGTTCTAATTTGGAGAACCCAAATGGAGTGGTGGAGGATTATTTTGCGGAAGATGAGCCACAAGAGTTGTCAATTGCCCACCGATAGTTGCCAACTAATTATTCACAATATCAATGTTGCCTTTGACTCCAGTGATGTCCTCGTTTACTGCATCGAGATATCTTTCTATACCATGTTTTGTATATCTAACTAAAGTTGGTGAACTGCCTCAAAAACTGAAGGATCTGAAGTTTGGTTCCATGTCATCCTTGTGAGCATTTTTTGGAGTGTCTTGCCCTTTTTGCGACCGCGAGTGTTAGGACCAGCCATACACAAACCGTAGGATGGAGGGTTTTAGGACCGAAAAAGGTGTACCGATAGATTATGCCATTTCGATCGTCTCGCCGAGATGAATCCAATGATTGCTAGTTTGCACAAGGGTGTGAAAAAAAAAATTTGGATCTTTTTCCTTCAAAAAAAGACTTCGAACAATACTACGATGATGAAAAAATTAAATTCTTCTCGGATCACAAGTTATGTTTTTTTGATCCTTCAATGTTTAGGGTAATTGTAATAGTAGATTCGACAACAACGCTGCAAAAATTGATCCAAATCGATGCTCTGATACCACTTATAATGAAATTACTTAGATGTTTTGTAAAAATGGAATAATATATTGCAAAATTAAGAGCAAAATAAGCAGATCCACAACAATAATTGATGAAAGAGCGGAATACTTGATAAATATGAATGAGCCGCTTCGAGGGGGCAACCTCTCCTCTACAACAATGCAATAAGAGCGGAATTTGCAATATGATGATAAAAAACTAACCACTATCTTCTATTTATACTCTACTTAGCCATGGTTAATCCATAGGCCGACCTTACTAAGAACATAGGGAAATGCGACAAGATAATATGAAAGGTATGTAAGCCACAAGTTGGCCACACATATCCATAGACACTCTATAGGTTAAAGGCGTAGCAGTTGTGACAATATAGTACTATTCTACGTAATTGCGCAACAACATTTACAAAAAATGACAAAAGGAAGACTCCAAACATGTACAAAGCGAGTGGTTATCACTCTTGTAATAGTTCAACTATCCTTTTGTTCTCCACACTTATATATTATTGTATTCTTCCACTCTTTGAATAATTAGAGATAGCATTGGTAGTTAGAGGTTAGACCATCCAACCTCTTAGATCATTGTAGATAACTATTGCATACTATAATCTTGCAACTTACAGTTCTAGCATGGTCTTTATTGTTCTCCTTGATTGTCTTTCTCTCATAGCACTCTGACTATATCCATTGATCCTTATCATTTCATATATGCTTCCACCATAGCACATATATTCTGTGTAGTATGTTTGTTCACCGGGTTTCCTCTTGGGCCCGAAATCAATGAAGCTCTATGTTTCTTCTATCAACATTTGGAACTTCACAAACATGAAGTGCATAAAAGCAATTACATGAAGTTATAACCCCTGTTGGAAGATATTCAAGCATTTTATGATTTACTATTGAAGATATATGCTTGACGATGATTACAAGCATTTTATGCAACAAGAAGAATGTGATGAGTGCAATATACAAATGCTAGGATTTTGCAATATAGATTTATACATGTGAAAGCACAACATAATAGAATGACATCTAAAATCAACATTGATCAAAGGGCACTGCCTATTTATTAACAAAAAAAAATAAAATAAAAATTGCCGCACATATAGACAAATATCAATGATAATTCTTATCATAGATAGCTAAGATTTTGGAAATATGACCATAAATTTTACAATGAAATTCTAGGAGTACACACTTTTGGAGAAACTAGAATAACAAAATCTGAACAGGAATAATTAATGAAATATACAAAACAAATAAAGTAGAATAGAACACATGAGTAATGAGATATAAATAAATAAATAAAATAAAATAATTTTGTGCTCATAGAACACATATAAAGTACACTGAAATGTTTTTTTGGAAGTCCATTCAAAACAGCAGAGAAAAATGAAATTTAGATAGTGGGTCAAAAATCATGGAGCAGTATGGTAGATATATAGTTGATGCTTCTTTTTGAAAGAATACAAAGTCTTGGATTTTGAAGGGTAATGATGAATGAATAATTGACATAATTTTTTTGCTTGGCAATGGATGCCCGCTGGAAGAGGAGCATAGAGGGATGGGAGGCATGAAGGAGCTGCAAATAGAAGTGTGAAGGAGCTGCGAATATAAGAGTGAAGGGATGGGAGGTGAATGGTGAGCTGTACATACAACACAATGTGTCGGTGGGAGCTTTGAGGTTGGGATAAGTGTGTGACTAGGGAAGAGAGAACACAGGGAATGACTGGATTATTTTTTATGCTAACTGTTCGAAGTCTGGATTGTGCTAGCTAGTGAAGGGTGATGTTAGATGGCAGAGAATATGTGGAAACCGGGAAGGAAGGAGACAAACATTAGTTGGGTGAGCACAAAGGTGGACAGAAAAAGAGGAAATAAATAAGAGAGACGATGAAATAAGCAAGGAAAAAATAAAAAACAATGAAGAAACAAAAGAAATAAATAATGGAGCACTTTTACACTCAGAATGTAAAACACAAGGGCACAGACACAAGTGAAAAGACAACCAATAAAAAATATATAAATCTGAAGCAGTCAAATCCTAGGAAGAATTCAATGCATGACAAAATTAAATTGCAGCAATAAATCCCTAGGAAGATAACAATGCATAACAAACATTGGAAGGTTGGCAAGACAATGCGTGTTTGCCAAAATGTAATATGGATAAATGGATTACACCTAAATATAACACAAATAACCTAATTACTTTCAACTAGGCATTCCAATAAATGTACAATAATAATGCCTAATTAATTAATCCAAAACCAAAGAGGGTAATTCGTATAGGGTTTCGATTCTTATTTTTTTATTGCAATGTTGATCCAATTTTGACTCAGTGTTCCTATCTTGAATTTGCAGCACTTGTGTACCTGCAAATCAGAATTTCTCCTTTCACATCAATGGCCGTGATATTTAAAGCTTAAGGAAAAAAGCAAGCTTTTGTGGGCTTGTGGGGAATTGGGTGAATAGTAGAACTATCTTGGTATTTGTCAAGTTCCCAACTAGTGGAAGCCACTCTAGAAAAACATGTTGAAAACATTAAATAATTCCAGTAACATGCAAACCCTCGCTGTGCCACAAAAGTGCTCCATGGGAAATACTAACTTCAACAACAATGAATGCTCTAATGATTGCTTGACCTCTTCTAGAATGCTTAAGAGTGCTCAATAAATTCTCTATGAAATGATTACTAGATACATTGTGTGTAAATGAACTACAATGCTTGTCTACTTATAGGTGATATTTGAATTCAAAGTAAAACAATATTAACACTCATGCCAACTTCCAATAGCTAGGACCTAAAAAGGTGGAAAGAGAGGAACATGGGTACTTGACTTAAAGGGTATCTAAAATACCCAATAAAGGGGGATTTTTGCAAGGTGGAAGCAAAAAAGAGGGCCCATGTTACCCAATTTAAACCTGTCAAGTCCAAAATTCGGATGAATGAAACAACCAAAAACATGTAAACCTTTTTTTGGAGAATGTACAACACACAAACAATATGACTTGCGACGGTCCAAGTATTACCCAACGCTTGCTAAGAGAACAATAAGTGTGGCTGTCAATGTGCAGGTGGTCACATAGTGGTTTGAACACACGTCAACCTCGCAAGCATCAATTGATTTATTGTGATCCGGAGGACCTGCACAACCTAGATGAGACTAATGGGCTCCATAGCCTTGTGGATTTGATTTGGACTCAATTAATATGGGAAGAGCTTCTACTGTGGGCTAGGGTCAAACATCCTGCTTTGAAGCCCAACGATGTTCAAATGGGATCCCAGACAATTCGAGCCAATTAGATGGCTTGGATTTGTATCTTAAGTCAAAGTTGGAATCTCTTCTTCAAGTTGAGTTGTTTTTCCAAAAGGGTTAAATGAAAGATCAAATAAGTCCCATTTGACCTCAAAAGGTGCATACAATATCCAAGGCAAACCCCTAGTGGGTGGGGCATCTAATCTCCATTGTTAGATCTGGTCTATCCTAGTTGTCGGATTGTACCAGATCTAGAAAATCCTATGAATCCGTATGAATCTTTATAAAGGTCCCTAACTCAACTAAGATTGCTTGAAAAACACAGGGAAAGAGGGCTTGAGGATTTGGAGGGAGGACTATCTTAGAGTCTTGCCCACTTGTCCTCCTAGCCCTTGTAAATTTTCTTCATTAATGGAGTCTTCGAGTTACAATGCGTTTTTTGAAAAAGTCTTGGTAAAAGTGTGGTTGGGTTGATTCTGGGGTCCCCCGGCCTCTTAGAATGTTGTTGTAATGCTCCAAGAGCTGAAATAGGCGAAAAAATCCTCGACAACCATTAATGGCCCCCCCTACGGCCCTTGGCTCTAAAATTTGTTTTAGGTGATATTTGCATTCATTGAGGTGATCAGGTTTGAAGGGCGTCCCTCTAAGATCTCCCTTGAAATTCCTATTCCATCTATGTATTTTGGTCTTCAGGGCTTTTGGTGGCTATTAATTGCTGCTCAGAGCTCAATTCTTGAGAGTCAAGTTTAAGTTTAATAAATATTTTAAAATTTCATTTTATTCTTATGATGGGAAGGTGCTAGGGGGAGGGGGTCCTAGAGACCACCCCATCCTGACTCAACCCTACATAGCAATTCCAACCAACATCCCAACTAGTCGACATGGGTTCCCAAATCGGGCCTTGTTGTATTGACACGACTCAAACAAGTCGATTAACTTCTTATTGTTGACTTACCATCGATCAGCTACCATTGCATCGTCACCAGTGGCCCGATTTGTTGCCTTTGCTCAAAGGCTACCAAATCTCTCCACACAACCCTAATGTCTATGCCACTATGAAACCTGTATGCACATGGAAATGGTGGATTTGCCACTTAAGCAACCGTTTGCAGCCATCGTAGTTAATGGTGCAAGTTGTGCTACCAAGGTTCGAAATACATAGAAGGGGAGGAGGGTCTAAGACCCGATTGTGTGTTTATGGTTGTTGATGGAGTGCAACTATGATTGAGCATCGTGGGCCTTCGACCCTCTACATTCTTTTCTTTGGCATGTGGCCTTTGAGGCCGAGCAACGAGTCAACAACGATGATTAAGTCCCTAAGGCCATTGAGCAAGGTGGGGGAAGGGGGGAGGTGTTGACTTGGATCCGGCGATGCCATGGTGGTTTTCGGGCCTTAAGCTCTCCCAAACATCCACTATCAAAAAGGCCGAGCCACTTGTTAACAACGCAACCCATATCGGGCTTTGAACGCTACACAACCCTCCATTGAACATTGTTGCTGCCATTGCTTAGGCGACACAACCACCACTGCCATTGAGCAACACCACCAATTGAACACCAGAACAATGCTGGGAAACTCACCCCAAATGACTTGCCTTGCAATGACTTGTCGAACACAAGAAACCCAGCCGAGATGGAAACTCAGCCTCCCTTTCCTCCAACTCAACTCAACTCACTATGTAAGTAAGGTGAGGCAGCAAGCTAGTACTTTATGCACTTAAAAGTGAAATCCTTCCTATTGATACCAAAAATACGAAGACTTGTATACAAATCCCAAGAAAATTATTGAGCAATCCAAAGACGTCAAATAACGTTAGAAAATAATTGGGCTTAATTTGCCCCATGAAATTCGAGAAATAATTATGAGAAATAGAGCCATTTAATAAAAGAAAAGGGTAGAATTTAGGATTTCAGATTAAAAAATTGGTATCTTGAGTCCTACAAGGTCAAAAACCAAACCATAAATTTCTGTAGATTCATGGCAAAGAGTAGATTCTGAATAAATAGAATTTAGGGAGAACCAGGGGATGTTCACTTTATCTAAAAAGTACGAACGTGAAACATAGCCTTAGGCCCTTAAACTTATATATAGCATGTATGCAAACATTGAAGCAAACTTTCATAAGGAATACCACTTGAACTTTTGTAGCATTTAAAAGCTGAACCAAATAAACTTTCCAACATTCTTAAGCATGAAATATGAACATCTATTTCTTTTCCATTAAAAGTACAGCTTTTTAATCAAGAGATTACAAGGAAGGGCAGGGGTGTTCAACACCTTAAACTTGTCTCATAACACATACAGTTTACATCTTCTTCCTCAATAATTTACTTGTAATTTCAAGGTTACCACTTAACATATTTACAAAGTATTCCAAATAAGGATTCAAGATCTCAAAATATGTTCAAAAGCTCCAAGAATGCAAACTGCAAGCCGAAGGCAAGAAGAGGCTTGCCCCCTATCCTTTTGCCACTTGGTGGGCTACCTTAGCCATCCTTGACCTATGGACTTCCAACTCTGATCATGGGTGTACCAATACAAGGATGCTAAATAAAATGAAAGATGTGACTCAATCTTAAAAAAATTAGGCAAACGCTCTAGTTCAACTTTCTTCCTACATGTAGAAACACTTCTTCACTTCATGCCAAAACACGTAACAAATAAAAACAACACTAAGGCTTTCCCTAAAGGATTGTGCTAGTAGCAGGGAGGAGGGAAACTCTTATGCTGAAAAAATAATATGCATCAGTCAAATTACCATTTTATAGGAGAGAGACACGTGCATAAATCAAATTACCATTATATGGCAGAGACATACATTCATGAGGCAAGATACCATTCTATGATAGAGACACATATTTGAGAGAGAGGAAGATGGTCTGGAGAGGTAGTCATCAAGATCCCATCGCTACAGTTGGATGCTATCCAATATCGACAAGACATAAACAAACTTCACCTAGCTGCCGTAACACACACAATATCACAAAGTACTAAGTATTCCATGAAAGAAATGAACCATATGGGAGGAGGGAAACTCATCCATGCTGAAATAATAATATCCAAATAAGTCAAATTACCATTTTATAGTAGAGACATGTATAAATCAAATTACCATTCTATGGCAGAGACGTGCATAAGTCAAGATACCATACTATGGCAGAGACACATTTGAGAGGGGAGGATGGTCCTGAGAGAGGGGAGGATGGTCCTGAGAGTCGCTCATCAAGATCCCATCTCAACCCTTAGATGCTATCAAATATCAACAAGACAAAAGCAAGTGTCTCAAGTCTTTAATCACCCAACACAAATAAGCAAGCTAACCCCATTTGGGCAGTTTAACCTACAATTATAAATCAAGGAGAAGGCAGCAAAACCAACACGTTTAAAAGATGGAAGAGTCTCGAAAACACCCTTAAGAAGGTCATTATAAAACATAATGGCCTTAGGCCCAAGAAGTGCAACTTAAACAAGAGAATTGTAAGACAAATGGCATTGCCACTCCCACAAGGGCTAACTTTGAAAACAAAAGGAGTAAGAAATTAAAAAGGAAATGATACATGTTAAGGAGGCTTCAAAGTAAAAACTCGTACTGCGAGTCCACCAATTTGGGAAGATCCAAACCTTTCCTAAAGCTTTAGGAAAATGTTTCAAACCCTTGGCCAATGGGAAGTTAACACTTGTCCCTTCCTTTCCCTTGAGCCTTCTTCCAAGAAGTCCTTGCTCCTAATATTTCCTCTTTCAAATGCAATACAAGACACATGAACATTATGGCCTTCTTACATCTTACATTAATACTTTCTCTATTCAATACATTAACGAGGCACTTGGCTGTCTTAAAAGTCCTAAAAAATCATTAAAAACACTCCTTTATTCAAATATCAAGTCAAAGGTCTTTAATTTTACCTCTAAGATGACTTGACCTGCAATTTACACCATTTTGAAAGTGGGTTTCTTTCTCCATCCGGATTTTGCAAGTTGGACAACATTTAATGGCCTACCCATACTTCCACTTGTCTCTCTAGAGGATTTTAGAACTTTCATGGGTGAGGGTAAAGGGATCAGAATAGTGGTAAAGTCCTAAAATAAACAATTTTCTTAACTATTTCCATTAGTTAAGAAAATCTAGGAACCTATTAGTTATGGTAGTTCATTGATCAACGTAGTCCAAGATCCCTCGTTTGGCCATCCCTATATTCTGCTACACATTCAATGCACACATCAAAACATATAATCGCTAATATCGGCGAAGCAATGAATTGCATGGTCTAACACACAATAAAATCACTACAATCAACAAGGATTTCAATCAATATGTAAATAAGCACAAATGTTACCCACTCACAAAGTATCCATGTCACATATATTCTAAAACAAACCAACATAAGTCCGCTAGCCCAACTAGTTATGACTCCCACAATGTCTATGTGCAAAATCACCAAGATGTACACATGCTAGCTCAACTAGCTCCACCAACACATATGCACACATGTAAACCACACTGCCCATAAGCTAATAATATAGTAATGTCACCTAATGCCTCAAAATCAGTGAAGTCTAAGTCCATCACACAATGCAAAAACAATGCCAATTAGAATAAACAGGGAAGGTAAAAATTGGGCCTGACATCCCCCTCCCCTTATTCAGACTTCCTCCTGTAAGTCGTTGGAAAAGTGGGAATATAGGTATGACAAAGGTACAACAACCTCCCAAATAACTGTTGACTCCACCTAGCGGTCTCACTTGACCGATGGTTTCAAAATCTAATAGGTCTCAACGGTGATAAGAAAAGCACAAAAATCTCCAAGGCTGAATGAAGAAAGAGACATCCTACAAAAAGGCAAGCTATACACTAGATGCATAGTTTGTCTAGTTTAATTTAACAACTTGGTTCCAATGCATGAGCACATATGGAACAAGAGCAACCGTGTGCAAGATGGTTACCACTCAATGGTAAGAGCACAAAACATGAGGCAAAAATGAATAAGGCATTCTCTAACAAGAACTACTACAAGCAAACAACACACAAGAGTCCACACTCTTAACACTCAAGATTAATTAGCTTGGTTTCAAAGGTTTAGGTTAATAACCATACCAAAGCAATATGACACGGGGAATAATTTTCCAGGTTCTTTTCTATTTTAAACGTAACCACCAAGGTTACCCAACAAGTGGAAAACAAGAGGACTCACTAAGTCCAAGAACCACATAGCAAAGAGGTAGTATTCATTTCTCAAACAAAATCCATCTCTATCACTCCCTTGGAGGTTAGGAGAGGGTAAAAACACGCCGTCGACAACATACACCAGGAAGAAGGTTATACAATGTTATAACCTCCCAAGGTGAAGAGTGCAAGTACAAGGTCTTCACACATTACTAAGGAATAGGGTGAATAGGTTTTGCAATTTGTTCCACAAGTTCCACAACATGTCCTAAGCTTTTCTACCAAGCTAAGACTTACATGATTACTTCTCACCTTCTACTCGCCATACTCACACTAATCGATAGAAAAACACAAGGAATCATCGAAAACAGAACACATACACAAGCAAAAAGTTTCCAAATCCAGTAAATGTAATACAGATATAAACAGCTAAGCAACCCAATTAAATCCAATAAGTGACATAAGGATGAAAACAACTAAACAACCCAATCCAATCAAATCTGAAGACTAGCAAAATAAAGTAGGAGCTCCAAAATTTAAGAAAGGATCAAAATAATAAAGGCTAAACAACCTCAAAATCTAATAAGAACCATAAAAATATGGTTTTAAATTTGCAATTCAATCAATAAAGAAATACTCCAAAGTTTGCAACATCAAGGGAATTTCACAATCTTCACATAAATGGTATTGTCCAATGTTGCTTTGGAAGGCAACCAAGGGGGAGTAGGTAGCGAAAGAACCAACAATCTTGCAAGAGTACTCTCCTTTACCTCCATGAGGTAAAAGTATACACAACAACTCTATGTTGCCAAAACCACCACAAACTTACCAACACAAAATGTGCTAAAACTCGCTCGACATTCCCACAAAAGAGATAGGGCTAACACCTAGAGGCGTTGTGCCATTCGAACTTCCACAACCTTGTCAGCCAACTTGAATCAAAGGAGTCTTTCCTACAAAGGCTTGCAGAGGTAGGAGATCAATGATAGAAAAACACATAACCAAAAGAATAATAAATCATCTTTAATTATATAAAATATAAATCCACTCAGAAATTATTTTTTTGCTACTTGACATTCAGAAAATGTAACCTAGACACACCTCTCTAAGGCTTGCTAATGCTTTGCTGGCATCCACATCAGTTGGTTGTGCACCATATATGATCTTGCTTAGCTATGACAGTTTCCACTGAGCAATGAAACTCTGAATCAAAGATGTGTTGTCGATAAAGCTACTTTTACCCTTGCAAAATAAACCCTTGTGCTAAAGGGTCACAACGCCAACTGCCATCTCTTTAGAGTTTGGGCATTTAAATACACTCCTAGTGTTGTAAAAGGGCCACTTGTGTTTAAGTAACAACCCACACCTTGCCCTAAAGGGCTCTCAGTGATTATCCCATTTGTCATACTTGTTAAAACTACCCTTAGCAAGTTGCTTGTAACAAAACATGCTTCGTAACTTTGTATGAAGAGCTACATTGATACCTCGTGATTGCTTTTGCTCAAGACATTAGTGATCAATTTTTCTTTACCCTTTGATTTTTTCGAAAATCAAAGTGATATGAGCACAAAACTCCATCCAATGCTGTTGTCGAGCATAAAGGTTGGGTTGAGTTCAAATGTGTTGAAGGCTTAAGTTTTCTATCTTCAGCACAACTAGCTGTCAAGGAGGAAAGTTGCCATCTCAACAACGCAAGAATAACTGTTGCATGATCAAAACGTGAGTTGAGTAGTTACCCTGAGCTCCTACGACTTAAAACAAACGCATGGTCCTCCTACACGAGAACTACACCTATGCCATCCAAGGATTCAATCGTGTGTAAAACAAGCAAACTTAAGAGGGTTAGGCACTGGTAGATCAATGTGATAGACAATGCTCTTCTAACCAAAACTTCTTCCTTTTTCATCGAAGGAAGTGATGGGGTTAGCAATAAACATCTTCCTTTTTTGCCAAAGGGAAGTGATGGGGCCAGCAATATGTAAGAAAACTAAACAAAACGACTGTAATTCCTGCCAAAACTAAGAAATTGTGCATCATCTGTAGGGTGTATTGAGGTACTGTATGGTCTGGAGAAACACACACTTGCCCAAGTTTCCAAACAAACCGCCCATGCAAAACTTGCAAAACCATGAAAAACTTGCAAAAATTGGCGCAAATATCCATTGTGTCCCACCTCAATGCATGAGAGGATCTAGATATCATCAAGGATGAACAACACAGGGTGGTTCAAGAAGTTCTTGAACAACACAGGATGACCTTTAATGTTTGCTTAGAGCTCAATTCTTGAGACTCAAGTTTCAATTTAATAAATATTTTAAAATTTCATTTTATTCCTTTTGCTATTTTCGAATATTTATTTAAAGGTGAAGTTTTAATTTGAAGGGAAGGTTCTAGGGGGAGGGTTACCTTGAGACAACTCCATCCCAACTCGGTCCTACAGAACAACTCAACCTGGTTCCCCAACTTGGGCTTCATTAAGGTGCTAGGGGGAGGGTTTCCTTGAGACCACTTCATCCCAACTCGGTCCTATGGAGCAACTCTACCTAGTTCACCAGCTCGGGCTTTGTCGGATTGACACGACTCAAACGAGTGAACTCACCTCTCGTTGTTGACTTACCATTGAATGACCACCGTTGCATCATCGCCAGCAGGACCCAATCTATTGCCTACGCTCGAATGCCATCGAACGTCTCCACTCGCTCGACTATCCTTGCCACCACAAAACTTTTGTGCACTTGCAAATGGTGGATCCACCACCCAAGCAACTATTTGTGGATATTGTTGCTCATGGTGAAAGACCCTGCTGTGTGTTTATGGAGTTGGTGGCGCGATTACGATTGAACATTGTGGGCTTTCGGCTCTCTACATTCTTTTCTTCTACTTGTGGCCTCCAAGGCCGAGTTGTGAGTCAACAATGAAATAGCCCTTTTTGGATAAATATTAACAATTATGGAATTCTCATAAAACCCTTATAAAATAATTCAGATTTCCCTTAAAAAATAATTCAACACCCTCTTGAAGAAACTAGAACCCTGAAGTAATATAAATCAAAACCCTCACGAAGAAATTAGAACCCCCGTTAAATCTGTTAATGTCACCGAGCAATAACAGAGACACAAAATATGTCTTTCACCAAGATAACCAAATAATAAATGAATAGAACAATACATGCAATAGGATTTCCAACCACACACAAGTGCCCTCAATTTCAGTCAATTGAATATTAAATATTACATGCAACATCAAATACAGATAACCCACTACTGATTACAATCAACTGGATCAAACTCTACAGAATTTGCATAAATATCAATGATTACAAATGATAAATATCACTTATTGTCGTCGTTTGTTGTGCTGTAGTAATTATTTTGATATGGCAGACCTACAAGTGTGACGTAGGACTGTTGGCTGCTTATCTAGGGCTGCAAACTATTGTTGGGAGGAAGGGTGCTGCAAAAAAAGGCGACAACCACAATGGAGGCTGCCAACCCTCACTTTACTGAGAAAAATATTGTTATTTGCTCCAAAACTTTGCTAAAACCTTGTTTTCTGATTGCATGTGAATAACCAGTTGTGTAAATCATTTGTAACCCCTGTATGGAGTTGCCACAATGGATTGGAGGGGTTTCATCATCTGATTTGATTGCAATGAAGTTTTTCATCTTCAAGAAGTTGAATGAATTTGGAATTCAGTTGTGAATCGTCAAACGCTTTATAATCGATAATAATGATTGTTCCTTGCCCCTTTTGTCTTTATATAAGATTCACTTTTCAATTCACCCAAACCCTAAAGTAATTAGAATTACTTTTTAATTTAATATTCATCTTTTTTCAACTTATGAATATTAATTAGTTTTGGCCATGTTTGTATTAATTGTTTTTGGCCCCACTCAATAATAATTAATAAGCATCTTTTTTTCAAAATTATAATTTAAAATACCTTTTGGACAACTTAAAAAATTATTATTAGATTATTAATTATTTTGAAAAGGGGACATGACAGGGCGCCCTTCCCAAAATTGTTTGTCCTCAAGCAACCCCTGAACCGTTTTGCAAATACCAAGATCCCAAACCAATCTTGTTGTTTCTACCATTCTTCCTAGTGATGTAAATGGCTTTTGCCAGACTATTTTAATACAATCAAGAATTGGAAGCCCTGAACCTACCGATACTTCTTCAACAAACTCTGGTTGAATCCATGATAGCAGAATCATGAATGAGTTGTGATCTAAATAGAGTACTACCAACCGTGACACCCTCCATTCTGTTTGCTATAACAACTGTAGGGGCTCTATTGGCTATACCATTAAGTACAATCTTTTTCCCATCAGATTCAAATTTTAGCTCCAAGGTTTGGTAATTTTGGGTAAATTTTTGAATGGAATGTAACCACTGCACCTTTAAAATCAAACTTATTTTTCCTATGCTCACAACATAGAAGTCATCACACACCTTGTAATTATCAAGTACGATCTCCAATTGCTGATTCCTTTTGGTGCGAGGAATAGTAGAATCACCAGCTACAATCACATTTAAGCACTGAAAAATTTCTGATTTCAGCGCTTTTTGGGAATACCAAACCCTTATCAATGAAGTTGTGGGTTGCCCCACTATCAATAAAAACCGTGAGCTTACGTCCTTGCATAACTCCACAAATTTTGAAAGGGTAATACCAGGGTGTCTGAGAAAGTGCAGCATAAGTTCCTGTTGAAATAAGTGTGACAAGGGTGCTCCCTGAACCATCTCCATCTCTTTTAGGTTTTGGTACTTCTAACTCATCATCAGATATCACCTCAATGTAGTGCCCCTATTCTTTTGGAAGATATCCATGACCTGGTTCTCATGGATCCATGCATGTGAAGCATAGTTTTTCCCTTCTGAGTTCATTTCGTGTTTTTATCTCAATATGTGGCTTCTATGGAAGCTCTTTTTGGAGAGAAACCCTTTGTTGAAATGGCTTCTTTTGTTGCCAAAAAACTGATGTCATTGTCTACCTATAAGATGTTTTTTGCTGTTCATAGGGCAAAATTTTACCTTTAAGCACTGATGTCTTTAAATCTAAAGCCTTTTTGATGGATTCATGAAGAGAAATAGGGTTGAAAGTTTTCACCAAACGCTTGAGTGGTTCAGCGAAACCCTCAACAAATAAAACAAGTCTCCTTTCAGTCACATCAGGTACCATAACTGAAAGCTTCTGAAAATCAGCAACAAAGTCCACTGAATTGGATTGTTTGAGTTGAGCTAACTTGCAAAAATGGATTTCCGGATCAACTCTATCAAATCTCTCTATTAGCTTTGTACTAAACTCCACGTATGAGTTGATGTGATTGTGCCCTTGAGTGATCAATCCATGGTATCACCACTCGTGTGCTACACCTTTCAAGTGAGGGGGGAAAATTTGATGGCTTCCTCTTCCATCTTTGGCCCCAATGATAAAAATGTATCCAATTTTTTGTATCCATGAGCGTGTTGTGCACTTCTCAGAGCCATCATATGTAGGAAGTGTTAACTTACCAAATGTTTGTTGGAGGTCCTTTTGATTTGTTTGTGGCCTAGTTTGAGCTCTTTGACCACTTTTGTTCTTCTTTAGATTTATAAAAATAGTGAGGGAGATAGCCTCCCTAATTTCACCTGGTAGGTCCTTGTATTCTTCATAGCTGGCAACAATTACATTGGCCACAGTGGTCTGAATTTCCACCTCTAAATTGCTGCTACTTCCCTACGAAGGAAAGTTGGTTGGAAAGGCTTAAGAAAGGAATTAATGGTTTCCCTCTGCATGCGCTGGTTGTTGTTCACCCCTGAAGAACTTCCTTCACCATTTTGAGCTCTCTACACATTCACATTTTGCATGGCGTGGATTAATTGAGTCATCATATTTGCTAAACACTCTTGTCTTTGCACAACCCTGTCATAGCGAATTTCATCAACATCTCTATTACCCATTGCTTCCTTTTCTTTCCTTGCAAGTGATTCTGGATTTGGGTGTCCTATTCCTTCCTCTAGCTGTTCTAGACCTTTTTTCCTTTCTCTTTGGTAATATTTGGTTTCTCTGTCACTGCCTTGCATCAATTAGAAGCTGCAAAATAAATCTTTCCCACAAACTGGCAAGCTACAAGCTCTGATACTACTGAAATATCCCTTTTTGGATAAATATTAACAATTTTGGATTTCTCGTAAAACCTTTATAAAATAATTTAGTTTTCCCTTAGAAGAAATAAATTCAACACTCTTTTGAAGAAAATAAAACCCTCGGGTAATATAAATCAAAACCCTCATGAAGAAGTTAGAACCCTCATTAAATTTGTTAATGTTACCGACTAACAACAGAGGCACAAAATATGTCTTTCATAACCAAATAATAAATGAATAGAACGATACATGCAATAGGATTTCCTACCACATGCAAGTGCCCTCCTTAATTTCATTCAATTGAATACTCAATATTACATGCAACATTAAAATACGAATAACCCACTATTGATTACAATCAGCTGGATCAAACCCTACTGAATTTGCACAAATATCAATGATTACAAATGATAAATACCACTTATTGTCTTCGTTTGCTATGTTGTAGTAATTATTTTGATATGGCAGACCTGCAAGTGTGATGTAGGACTGCTGGATGCTTATTTGGGGCTGCAAACTGCTGTTAGGAGGAAGGATGCTGCAAAAAAAAGCGACACTAGCCACAATGGAGGCTGCCAAGTTTGGCGCTAGTCCCAATTGACCAAACCCTAGCTGTACAACTCTCACTTTGTTGAGAAAACTGCTGTTATTTGCTTCAAATCTTTGTTAAAACCTTGTTTTCTGATTGCATGTGCATAACTAGCTGTGTAAATCATTTGTAACCCCTCTATGGAGCTACCACAATGGACTTGAGGGGTTTCGTCCTCTGATCTTGCTGCAATGAAGTTTTTTGTCCTCAAGTAAAAGTTGAATGAATTTGAAATTCAGTCGTGAATTGTCAAAAGTTTAATAATCAATAATGATCATTCATTGCCCCTTTTGTCCTTATATAAGATTCACTTTTCAATTCAACCAAACTCTAAAGTAATTAAAATTAATCTTTTTTCAATTTAGGAATATTAATTGCTTTTGGCCATGTATGCATTAATTGTTTTTGGCCCCACTCAATAATAAATAATTAATAAGTGTCCTTTTTCCAAAGTTATAACTTAAAATACCTTTTGGACAACTTAATAAATTATTACTATATTATTAATTATTTCGAAAAGGGGATATGACAAACAATGACGACTAAGGCCTTAAGGCCTTTTGAATAGGGTGGGGGGAATTTGATTGATTGGCCACTGGTGTCATGGTGGTTTTTGTGCCTCAAGCCCTCCCAAGCATCCACCTTGGAAAGGTCCCAAGGCCAAGCCACCCCCAAACAATGTTGTCCATATGGGGCTTCGGATGCTACACAGGGCTTCACGGGCCTTTGAATTCTATTGCCTTTGCTGCTTAGGCAGCACAACAACCATTGTCACTAAGCGGCACCAACAACTGAATACCACAACAATGCTGGGCAGCTCTCTCAAAACGACTTGCCCAATGCAAGAAACCCGACCTACTTGGCCTCCAAATCAACTCAACTCAACTCACTATGTAAATATAATGAGGCAACAAGCTAATGCTTTTTGCACTTAAAAGTGGAATTTTTCTAATTGATAACAAAAGTTCTCATGCTAGTGTAAAAATCCTAGGAAAATTATTGAGCAATATAGATCTCAAATAACATTAGAAAACTGATTTGGGCTTTAATTCGCCTCATGCAATTTAAGAAATAGTTTCAAGAAATAGAGAACTAGGTGAGGTTCCGTTACTCTAAATATTATGAATGTGAAACAACCCCTTAGGCCTTTAAGCATATATAGCATGCATGCAAACTTTGAATCTAACTTTCTTGAGGAACAACAATTGAACTTTCACAAGCATTAAAAATCTGAACCAAATAAACTTTCTAACATTCTTAAGCATGTAATATATACATTTATTTCTTTTCCATTCAAAGTACAACTTTTCAATAAGATGTTACAAGGAAGGGCAAGGGTGTTCAACACCTTAATGTTGTTTCAATACACATATACAAATTTACATTTTCTTCCTCAATAATTTAAATGTAATTTCAAGGCTAAAAACAACCACTCAACTGAAGTTTCACCTCCATTTTGGAGTAGAGCCAAAGGCTCGAACATAGAAGTGTTGTTTCAGTCAATCAAAATTCAACATTAATCAATAGAGAAGGTTACAAATATATAGGTTGATGGGCTCCTATAATATAAGAGATTGTTCAACCATAAATGGCTCCTATAACCACTTTACTTAATATAGACGAGTTGTTCTAACAACTCGTAACACACTCCCAATATTACAAACCATATTTGTAATATTCCATACATTATTCACTCACAATAATATTAATTAGTAATTACTCACCGCTAACAAATGTGAGCATTAACCCATATTTTCTTAACATTGCCTCCCCTCCCTTCCCCCCAGTTCTCACATGGGTGAATATGAAACCCCCATGAAATGGATGTCGGGTTCACCGGATAATGCGTCCATTACATAAATAGAAGATTTCACAATGAGGATAATCTTGCATGTTTTATTGAGATAACAACTGCTGACACATACCCAACAAACTTATTTACATCGACAATGGACTTAAAAAAACCCACACTATTAAACACGTTTGACTAATGATGAATCACAATGTGGTATACAATGAACTATTAGTAGGACAACTTTGACCATATATAAAAATATCGACACAAGACAACTTACATGTAACACTACAAAACATGAATATGTTACTAAATAAACAAAACACTATTTATAAAAAATAAACAAAACGCTATCACCTTGAAGAGATCTTGGCTGCTATCTACTCTCTAAGTTGAAAAGTTTCTCCAGCTTTATTTATCAATCTGGACTGCATTGTAAATTTTCAGAGAATTAGGGCATCTGTCTTATTCACTTTGTTACATGAAAAACCCTTTTCTGTCTATCATTATTGAGAGTGCTGATTTTCAGTGTACCCATACATGCTTATTTCCAATAGCCCTTTACCGGTCAGAATCTTGGAAATTGTTTTTGATAGCCGAGGCAAAGTTTTTCCTATCTTGGCTACCTGGAAGCTGTTCGGAAAAGGAAACAACCTCCATTTAGGAAGTCCCCAGAAAACCAAAACGTCTCAGGTATTTTGGGGACATTCTCACTTTTTTGGCAGTTCGAAATCTTTTGACAGGTGTACGCTAATATGTAATTTCAACAATTTTTAAATTTATTTTTCCTTGCTTAAAAACTAATAGTTTCATTCGCTATTTCCTGTTGTTTTTCCATTTCCTAAAGATTACACCCAAGTTTCTGACTGAAATTGGACTCTACCGCCTTTGTTTCTGAAGACTCCTGTTTCCTGCATTTCCAAGTTTGCATTTCTAATTCTTTGGTTCAACATGGAAAGTTCATCAGCTAGAACTATCAGGTATTTAAACTCAATCATAAAAAAACTGTTACCTCTGATTAAATGCTCCTAATGTCAGAGTGGTTTGGATGGCATATATGCTTGTGAATCTTCTTCAAATTTTTTTATAAACAGTTGTTTTTGGGTATAGAATATGCCATGTTGTGTTAAGGATGAAATGCTTACTATTTACTAATGATTTTACCTGTTGGAAGCTCTGCTAATCCTATAGCTTCATTCCTTCCCAGGCTTGTGGGATACACCCAACTGGACAACGGCATAGCAATCTTCCCGGCCCAGGGGTTCAAGTCCCAGGATCACCTCGGGTTCCAATACAAAATGCATGTTTGGGAAGATCTTCAGGGGACCTGAATGCACAGGATGCAAGACATATTGTAAATGTGGACAACTCTGCTTTGGCATCCACTTCAATAAATGTTGGCATGGACACTAGTAATAGTAGTCAGGATCATGAGCTATCCTTATTATGTAAAGGGGACCTTGAACGAAACCCAACCAAGCTCAGCAGCGAGGAATTAGCCCAAGCTAGAGGCAATGCGATGTTGCGGTACAAGGAGAAGAAGAAGACAAGGAGGTATGTCTTCTAGAATGTGTATGCTGGCTTGAATATCATTGTTTTGTGCATAGTGAAGGCATCCATTAAACTCATTCATTTAAGATCATAATGATTGATGAAGGCTCTGATAACAGATATGAAAAACATATTCGTTATGAATCGCGCAAGGCTCGGGCTGATGTAAGAAAGCGTGTCAAGGGTCGCTTTGTCAAGGCAGACAGAGATAATAAATATAATGATGCAGTTGCAACAAGCAGTTGAAGATTTGCAGCTATGATGCAATTATATTTCATGTGTGCAAATCATCTAGAATTTGTTCAATGTGAAATCTGGATTGCCTCTCATTTCAAGGGAAACATTTTCCAAAGCAGCATCCCTTTACAGGAGAACATGTATGTGAACAGTTATTGGGATGGTGCTTTGGAGGAAAGTGTAGGCGTTTGATTCATGATTGGTGGTTTAGGAAGAAGTTTTGCACGCAACCAATCTAGCCTAACCCAGTATCTTCATGTGCTGATCATCGTTGTATTTTAATAAATGTTGAGTATGCTTGTTTATGATCAGGAGGGAGGGTGCGATATTTTGGTTTGTTGTGTTCCAATGTTTTATCCTCGTCCCTCGTTGTGAGGAGAAAACTCAAAAGCTTAAAATAATTAGAGGCACCGAGATCCCATTTCCAGAGGGTTAGCTTTTGCTTAGGTACCAGGAACAATATCATAATATATATATCATTTTTATGGGCACATGAGTGGATGATTCTTGCATGAATTTTATTGAAGAAACATCTTTTATTCCCATTTTAAGCTGTATAGGCCAAAACTAGACCCAGACAGTCATGTAACTTCTTTTAGGATTTGGTGGTGACGTCTTGCACACAATGCATGACATGGTTGATTTTGGAGGATGTTTTAGGCACAAGATTTTATAGGGTAATATCATTGCTTTATCACTAACTTGAAATTCGTCAAAATCAGTGAGTGAAGACCAAGCAATGGATGATAACTTAAGTAGGTTTCCACTGCAAAAGTATAGATGCGTTTGTACAATAGGATTACCTATAAATGTTTGAAAAGCTTTCCCATGAACTTGAACCGTTTACATGCACAATTATTGTTGGAGGTGGCCATGCTGTGAAGAGATCTGAAAGGTATATGCAGAGATGTCTGTATTAAGAAACATAAAATAAGGGTTTTATAATAAACATGACGCATGGTTGCAAAATTAATGTGTGCACACGTTATACGGTAGGCGTTAGCAAGGTGTTTTGTGGAAATATGTATTAACTAGAAATCCGAACAAAGCCTCTCGTTTTTAACTAGCTTTGCTTTTGCAAGGTTTCTTGCTTCGTTTTTTTTTGGGCTGTTCAATGTTCGTTTTGTCTTCCCTTATTTCTAGGGGGGAGGATCTTAATGCAAGGATCTTTGGATACATAATGCTTAGTTTAGGTTAATGTTTTAAGCAAGGCTTTTTAATTTTTTTATGGTTAAGCCCCACATATACATATACATAATACATGTATATCAAGCTAGGTTTGAACTATCTTGTGATGTTGGATGACCTGCTTTAAGCAACATCTGAAAATTATTGGGGCACTCTTGCGCAATATGACTTAGTTTTCATATTGTTTACCAGATGTGTTTTATGATATATTTTTGAACTTAAAATAAAACACAAATCCCTGTCATATTGTTTACCAAATGTGTTTGATGATTATTTTTGTGGAAAAAAAAACAAACACAAATCCCTTGTGCATGCGTGTGGAGGCACAAGGTTAGAGGGGGGCGAGGGGAGTGGGAGTTCTACTTAGTTGTAGGTTCAATTTAATTTGAACTAACTTGGAAATTGATGGGCATCTTTGCTTTCCAAAAGTATTGCTATTTCAATTGCCCACCAAAAGTTTTTCAAAGATAACTTTGAACTTAAAAAATGAATTTTATATGCAAGTAAAAAGGTCATTTTACATGAATTTTTAAGTCCTATACTTAATGAACTAAGTCTCTTGTAGTTTTGGGGAAATTGTGCATGTGTGTGGAGGCACAAGGTTAGAGGGGGGCGAGGGGAGTGGGAGTTCTACTTAGTTGTAGGTTCAATTTAATTTGAACTAACTTGGAATTTGATGGACAGCTTCATTCCTTGTGACAATTAGTTTTATGTTGATAAGAGGTTTCCATATCATGTTATTAATCATCAAAATAGAAGTGTCGATCACTCATTCACATATGCAAACACAATTGTCGGGGTAGGGGTTCTCTACTAGAATCTCCCACCACTCCTTTCCTTTGATACGTTAAGTGAGGTGGATTGGGAAATTCAAGTTTATTATTGAGCTTGTTGATGAGATTAAAAGTCATGGGGACAAAGTTTGAACAATTCACAAGGCAATTGGAAAAAAATCTTCTTTTGGGCTTCTACAAGGAGGGTTTCATACAACAATTTGGCATCCATCTTGGCGATGGCCTTAAACTGCTTTTATATATGCGTATGTGCATGGAGCCGGGCCAAGGGGTGCGAGTATGGTGGGAGAAGGCCAAAATAATGCAATACAACTAGCAAAGCGATGACAATTATGATATCTCATAACACCCATCTTTAAAATGTGTCATTTTCATAGTTGCATATTGCATGTGTAAAAATTAACATTTGCCTCGGCAAAAAACTATAATGGAAATGGATCAAGCTATGGGAAACCAAAAAACCTTATAGTTAAACTGCGATAGTGGTGGGTGTTCTTCACTGATTCCGTTAGAGGAGTATTTTGCCATGTATAAAGTAGGTGTAACAAGCACATACATGCTGCATTGGATGTGTTCACTTACATGTGAAGTTTATTAGATTTCAGGAACACATGATGTACTAAGGTGGCTTGTAATAATGTTAAATATAAATTTTAAGATCTTTTTCCCCCTCGCATGATATTTAATGTTGCGATATATAGAGGAATCTTTGATATGATATAATTTTCGTTTACAAAGGGCCTTTCATATGATGAACATGGGTCATATGCAACAAAGAACAATTCATTTGATGTGTGATTGATATAATTATTGCTAATGGTTTTTTGAAAGGTGGGTTCAATGTGTTTTTGGTTGAAATTTGCCTCTTATTAATTTGTAAGAGACCATGTTGCTTTATTTTTGTAATTGTTTGGTTGATCTTTTGTATTTTGAGTGGCGGTAGCGTGTAGGCTAACAATAACAAACAAGCATTGTTGAAGAGGTATTCTCCTCGACCATGTTGGTATTTTTGTTGTTTGGATTGTTTTTGGCAATTGTGTATTAGGCAATTATACCATTTTATATTTTTGGTGGATCTATATGGGGCTTCACTATTGTTTTGTTTTTAAAGCAAGTGGGTAGAGTGGAAAAGTAGCTATTTGGTTTTATTCACAATATGTGAATTTGAATATTTACAAATCACATCCAAATTGTTTTTATATATGTGGGTGGTATGTATAAATTAATGTGCAACATGTAAATAAATTGGTTTCCATGTGATCGTCATTCACATTTCGTTTCCTTGTTTTTTTAACTATGGAATTAGTTTTTGGGTTTATTTCATGTTAAGGTTTTTTTTTCTTATTTTCTTTCATTCATTAAGAAGAATAACATAATGGTTTATTTCATGTTAGGGATTTTGGTTGTTACTTAGGGTTTATTGTATGCTTACGAAGTTTTGTTTCAAAGTTGATTAGTCTCTCTATATGTACAAAATTTAACTCGCAGAGAGAACTAGAAATTTTAGTGTGACTTGTTTACAAGGGCTTAAGTTTGTGAATGGATACAAAGTTTTTTAAAGATCACATATGGTTTATTGAAATCCAAAATCCTAAGTGCTAATTACAGAGAATTGTATATGCATGCAAAGATAAAAAAATGTTCTTAGACTGATTATATTTTGACAATTTAGTTTGACTGCTAAATTCCATTTTATGTATTTTTGGTTTCAATGTATAACTTGCTCATTTTTTTACTGTCTACCACGATGTAGAACCAAATATTTCCATTAATGTAAATATTAAGAACGCTGTATCGATGCCTAAAAGAAGTGGGAAATTGTAAAAAGTTTTTTGTCTTTGGATGCATACTAGGTTTTGTATAGTAATCACTTGTGTTTCATGAAACCTTTGGGATGATTTATACACCATTGTTGAATAGTTTTATACATTGTTTTTTTCCATTTTTACTCTGCAACTTCTTTGGTTGACATTTTTGAATCCATTTAGTCATGGCCACTCTTTATTGGGATATAAAACTATTAATTTTAGGCTAAACATTTTTTGTATTTTTTTAAAAATGTGGGAATATAATTATGTGGGAATAATAAGGGTTTATAGCTTAAACTATATTGTGATGATTATGGACTATCAAATCTGAAAATATCTTAATATTGAAGAATTTGTGGAGATATATGATGTTTTAGATACATTCCCAATGATAAGAGTGCATTCATCGCTTCTAAGGGTTTCTAGTTCTAGATTAGCCATCAAAAAATTCAAAATTTATTCAGAATTCAAAATTTATTGACAATTTTATAGCAAAAACAATTAGAATTTACAATTACATTGTATAGAAAAACAATGATCAACTTAATTTTGCTCCTTGAAGCTATTTTTACTAGGAGTTTACAAACAATTACAAAATATCTCTAAAATATCCAAACTAATTAATCAATTATGTTTTGAATTACTTATACATTAAAAAATCCAAACTAGTTTTGGATCGACATTTATAAGTTTTCAATATATGTTGGAATATGTAGGTTTGTCCCTGTGATTGTATGTATTTAGGAATGACAAATGCATTATCTTTGCTTGTTTAAAATGTAGTTTTTACAATTGTTCATTTTGCAGTAGCAAAAAATAAATGTTTTGTTTTGTCCAATTCATATACATCAATTGTAATATAGTTGTATACAAATATATATGTATATATATAAATACACTTGGCCCGTCCGCCCAGGCATGTAGGCTTGCTTGCTTGCTTGTGGGAGGGTCGAAACCCTCACTCTCATGACGGGGTTTGATACAGACGTACCTACACATAGCATAGGTCTTACTAGGAGCATAGTACAATCTCCAAATTTCATGAATAAGTTGCACACATTTAGTACAACCAATCTACAGGTTTATATTTATAGAACAAAAAATGGGCATGATCATTCCTTGTCCCTTTGTCAATTACATTAGTTAGATTAGTTTCATTGTAGTGGTTGGATTTTTTTCTCTTCATAACATTTTGCGTAGATTTGATTTTTTTTAAATTTCTTTCATGTATACTTAGATCTATTTAATTTTAGCTAGTTTATTCGTTATTTTGTATAAAACTAGAATTGGGGTCATAAATGGTGAACGCTAACTCTTTTGCACATTCAACTTAGGGTTTTCCAAATCCTCGTTCTCCTTAGGGCTTATCCTTTTTCAGATTTTGATCCTAGGGTTTACTCAACCTTTCTATCTATGGGGTCATATACCTTTTTGTGTGCATTGTTTGACTATCAACATGGTTTACATTACTAAAATTTTGGAAAACACTTTGACTCTAATAAATCATATATTTCACAAACTAGATATTTCAATTCATAAAAGTGCCTTATCTTTGTTACATAAGCTGCAAAATGAAGATCTAGTAATTAATTGAAGAATTAATCAAAGTCTTTGGCAAGCTATTAATACGTCTTAATGCAAACCCCTCTCTGAAATGTAATAATAGAAAATACTAATGACATAAACAAGGTTCATGCTTCCCCTAGGGTTTATACTTATGTTCTTACATCCTTTGTGTCTTGTAATGAATGTTTGACTTCTATACAACACAATGCACCTATGCAAATTAGAGTGGCTACTTCTAAATCAATGACGAGTCAACATTTGGGGGACCTTATTGAGAATAACACCATTCCTATAAGACATGCTATCGAGGACATGCAAAGGAAAATGCGTATTTTAACGTTGGAACAAGAAAGCTTCAAGGCTCACATTAAAAAAAATATAGAGCGTAGACATCCTATCCTAAAGGATATATTGGACATGTCTCTTTCACATGATTCGGTCATTCCAAAATTCCAATTATTTAATAGTCATAGAGATCCTCAAGAGGACCTTTACAAAACATTTTCTTTTAAAGGGGATTGTGAAGACCACCCTTCGATGATGCTTAAGTTTTTTCCTAAAAAATTGGTTTGTGATGCCTTACATTGGTTCTATTATTTGCCTAATGGCTCCTAGATTCAATGGGATGTTTGCAAAAACTATTTCTAGATAAATAGTTTACTAATAATGGACCAAGAATTACATTTGGAATCATTCAACATCTAAAACAAGGCCACAACGAAACTATGCATGATTTGACGTTTAGATTCCATTGCCATAAGCATTCATTGATTTATGAACTATGTGATCTAGAAAGGCAACACATATTTATCATTGGTATCATAGAACTTATAAACAAATATCTACTTGGAATAACATGCAAATCATTTACTTATCTAACACACATGGATATTGATCTAGAGGAAGTAGAACTACAGTCTAAGGTATCCAAGGTAAAAAAAATCACATCTTAAAACAAGGAATGTTAGTACTAGTGTACCAATTAATAAAATGCCTAATACTTAGATTAAGAAGAAAACAATAACATTCAATAAGAAATCAAACAAAGCTAAAGGTCATGAAAAACTAAGACCTCATTTATTGCTAGGGTTGAAGAAGCAACAATACTAAACATAAAACACATTTCAAATAAATCTATATACTTATTGAAAAACAAATACAACATATTGAAATACATATTGAGCAAAAGCATGATCAAATTGCCACCTATGTGAAACATGTTTTTAAACTTTAGGACAACATTTCACAAAGAGAAATAATTTTAGTCATATCATGCAACAAAGGGACATTCAACAAATAGATGCATTGCTTTAACTGACAAAATTCAAGAGCTAATTGATCAAGATAAAGTCTAGCTTTCTAAAAATTCTTTACAAAGAGCCATTACTAAAATATAAAATCAATCTCTCAAAGATGTTTCAAAATTAAAAAAATTCAAATTCAATGATCAATGCCGATGCGACCAAAACTTTGACGAAGATGTTCAATTATTTTATAATGTGACATATTTTGGCATACTAACCACCCCACACCAAACATTAATCCTAACAGGGCATTTCACAAGCTTCAATGCTTACATATTTCAAAAGTTTTAGTGTGCCATAGTCTTCTACATAGCTTTTCTTATTTTTTATGTTGTGCCTTACATGTGGTTCCTCCTATCTCTTAATTTTTCAAAATTATAAAACCATCATAAAAGACAAAATTACAAAACATTTATTTGCTTACTATCTTAGTCATATGATATACATTATGCCTATCTACCTACACAAGAGAATTTTACATATCCATGTTTTCACACATGCTTCTCATGGTATTCTTTGATTAGGTGAGAGGTAGAATAATCTTACTAAATATGCTTATGAATACACTCTCACCTCACCCATTGGGGGGTATTTATTATTAATTCTATAATTACATAGTAACCTCATTTTAAGCAATCCCATTTTCTATATAAATCTACTTTTTCATGCATATTATTTCTTATTAATTTGTTACATTAGTTCTACATATCTTAATTATGTACATGGATCTATTCATGTTATTTTTGCATGTTACTACATTGGATGAATACATTTTATATCTTTTCATTAA
The DNA here is from genome assembly GCA_037957365.1 of Torreya grandis. Classification (NCBI taxonomy): domain Eukaryota; kingdom Viridiplantae; phylum Streptophyta; class Pinopsida; order Cupressales; family Taxaceae; genus Torreya; species Torreya grandis. The sequence goes on from JARHVA010001627.1 coordinate 348,584, forward strand.
CATTTTGTACCTTCCATCTTTAATTTATTGACTATGATTTGGGCTTCTTTCTTGAGCTTTATTACATTCTTATATTTTATAGATTCCACTTGGGACTTGGCTTCTATTTGCATTGAAATTTTTCTAGCCATTTGTTTCACACTACTTGCTATGTTTCATTGGCCATGACCATTGGATTGTTGCTCCCATTCTTAGCACTGACATTAGCCTTCTTGATGATGACATCACATTTATTGGGACCTTTTGTCACATCATGCATTGAGTTTTAAGGGAAGCCATACATTGATCAGAATGCTCCTCATCTCATTCTTCTAGTTTGCGAGCCTTGTTCCTTCCTTTCATGTGCTGTAATGTGCCTTTTTTCATTAGATTCTTATAGACACTAAAATTTGGTATTAGAAACTTGAAAATTTTAGTCTTGATCTATCTTTAATATATATGATGTGTGTACATTTATGACTCTTGCACACCCTTATCTCATATTCACTTGCCTAATATGGGTTTGACCTTTCTGATTTGCTATCATTCACCCATGAGAATTCCCTATTTTACATGTAATTTGCTTCTTATCATACTCAAACTATCTCCTGATCATTATTCCCAGTTTATAGACACATCCAAATGTGCTCAAACACCTCCATATTTATACAACTGTCCACCTTTGCCAAATTTGTCTACCTACAAAACAATGGTCATTTTCCAAATTCAAATTATATTTATGTATTAGTCTATATGCACATGTTGGTGGAATGAGAGGTTACCCAAGAGTCAACAATTAATTCACAATAGGTCTAAGTTTATTCCCTATCTAACACTCAATAATCAAGTACTAAAAAAACTTATTCTATCACTTGCACATTGAAAATGACTACCTTGAACTTTCTAAATCATAAATTAATAATGAGTGGCCCTAGCCAAGTTTGAAGCACCCAAGCTAAGTCAAGTTTTCCGATTGTCAAAGGTCAAAATCTAGATTATAACTTGCATTCATTTAGAGGATTACTATTGCACACATGAACTTAGGAGGAATAATTACATGTTGTTTGAATTCCCTCTACAGAGTATTGGATAAGTAGGCAGTGCACAACCATTCAGTAGGGGGTGGTTGAGGTCAACTTAACACACCACTCTTCCTTATTTTTATAGGTTAACCTATTGTCGAAAGTGGAAATACAGTTCAAAAGTGAAGGAGACAAGATTATAGATTTTGTGAACATAATGAGTGACTGAAATCTAACAAATCAATGATTTATAAGTAGACATAGTGACTTGTGACAAAACAAATCTAGCACAAGGCAAATGCTTATGTTTGATGAACGTGTCTAGAGGCTAACAAACTCATCTAGGTAGAGACATCTAATTTCCTAATCTAAGTAGCTTTCAGTGCATTTGCAGTCCTTATTGGCATCTGCACATAGTCTCAAACTTGTAAAAACCTGAAACATATAAGTGTCTTAATCCTCTTAGTGTTTTTCATAAATAGTAAATTCCATTCATTCAATCATACTCTATTGTAACATTGATATTTGTGTGTTATTGATTATATTATACAATCTGAGTATTTAAAGTTCCATCTTGTTAGACATTATCAAATAAAAAATAAGTTAAAAAAAATTCCTTTTGTTCTATTCATATAGCTAAAAAACCAAATACATGGTTTCATACATGATCATATCTATTTTAATATGGGGGCATCATACCCAAGCGTGATCTCTATAGATTACATCTATATACACATCTTTTTCGATGGGGGCATTGTATCCACACGTTTCTCATTGACATATTATGAGTTTCTTTGAGTGTGACTTTAGAATAATTTGCCCATGGGTGGCATGTCACTCGTAGTTTATCCCACACTTTGTACTTATCATTCCTATATCATATTAGAAGTTCATATTAATCGCATGCCTTGCCTTAAAACATTATATTGGATTTCACGTCCTTAGCACTGTTTACAACTTGACATTGCTTATTTGCCATGCATATTATGCACTTGATTATATCTTTCACATTGGTGTACATGATGCATATTTTCCTATGGGGACATTGTACCCACACATGTTTCTTGTTGACATAACTTATATATATTGACACTTTTAGATCTTACAAGCACATTGATAAATTATTGATTATCACCAATTGTTCATTTATTTCCATATCTTTCTCTCATTGAGCATTTATACATTAGGGGGCATGAGATTTTCTCCATGCACGTCATTATCCTTACCTTAGGATTCACTTAGTATTTTTCCTTCCCACATAGTGAACTATATCATATGTCATTACATTATGAAATTATCATATAATTGGTGCTTATTTTATATATTTGGCACACACTATTACATTGATAAATCATGATACATAGTACTATCTTCATGCATTTTATCACACTATGCTTGTCATGATTGATACATACATAGCTCATATATTTCTCATCAAGGGACCAAGATATATTATTATTGGAAAAATAAAAAAATTCAAAAACATTGGAAAAATTCAAAATTCAAAAACATTGGTAAAATTCAAAATTAAAAAAACATTCGCAAAGCAAAAAATTCAAAAACAATGGAAAAGTTCAAAATTAAAAAACATTAGAAAATAAAAATATTTAAAAACATTACTTTATACATGTTACATGTTTAACTATGCTAGATGTTTTCATTATCTATGGTTTACACATATGCTTTTCACAGTATTTTCTTGAGTGGATGCTATGAAAATTCACAACTTCCATGATATTGGATTTCATACTATACACCCACATCTTGGAGGGGAAATTTTATAGGTGTGTCCTATTTTGGGAGATGATATGCCTTTAACCTATAACATGTCTAGGGATATGTGTGGCTAATCTATGGCCTACATCAACTTTTAGCTTATCTTGTCACATTTATCTAATTTCTCATATTGTTAGTAGGGTTGGCCTATGAAGTAACCATAGCCTAGGTAGAGAATATATATAACATGGTGATTAGATTTCAGTATCATATTACAATTTTTTTCTTATTTCATGGTTATAGAGTTTGTCCCCTCAAAATGGATCAATCTTATTTATCAAGTGTTCTGATCTATTGTCAATTATTGGTATAGATGTACTTATTCTATTCTTGTTATTACACTATATTGTTGCTAATCTGCTTATGATATTTACATTTATGTCCATTGTTGTGAACTGACTTGATCTATTTGAGTAATTTTATTACAAGTGGCATTATAGCTTCAATTTGGGTAAGGTTCTATGGCACACTTTTTGTTTTCTATATCTTGTAACATTTGTTCTGTGAGCTAAAGGGTTGAAAAAATATAACTTGTGATCTAGGAAGATTTTTTTCTTTCATCAATGCAATATTGCTTGAGGTTTGTTAAGAAAAAAAGTTTGGAATTTTTCTCACACCTTTGTGCAAACTATTAGTCATTAGATTTGTCTCTATGAGATGATAGCAATGGTATCAACCCTCTAGTATGCTCTTTTCAGCCCCGAAACCCTCTACCCTAAATACCTGAACCCTAAACCCTAGAACTCATGCATGGGCAGTCCAAACATTCACGATTGTATAAAATGGTAAGCTATTCCAATAAAAACACTTGGCTATAGACACCCAAATTTGGCACACCAATTGTTTTATAATGTCTTTTTAATCACTTTGTTTATATAGGTCTTAGCTAATAATTAAATACTTAATGGTGCATTTATTTTTGTATTTTATCATTTTACTTTATTATTTTTTATGAATTAAAAACCCATTTTACTTTTATGATTTAATATGAATTTATAAACCCCCTTGTATTTTATGATTTTCTGACTTTATAACCCCTTTTACTTCTTTTGAGTCCCCTTTAAGCCCTATGTGATCCATTGTGTGCACCACTAAGTTTTCAATGAAATTCTAAGAAATCCATTTATATACAAAGTTGTTAGGATGAATTTTGAACAAAAATTCTCACATTTCAAAAGCTATTCAAAGTATAAATTACTTATATTGATTCATTAGAGCTATATCTGAATTATTATTACATTTGCATGCTTGTGCCAAGGGTAAGTTAGGAGAAGAAACATCTAGATTTACATATCACCATTTCACACACATACTTAGGTGTGAGAACTACATTTGAATTTGATTCCTCTTTAAAGCATTAATGATGTAGTGCAATACTTAGTATTTCAACATGGATTGACCAAGGTCAGTGTAACTCAATTCTATTACCCTACTCCCCCTATTTGATGCTTTAAATACTTATGTAGGAAACTATGGTTTTGATATTAAAGGTGTTTGTGCACATGAAAATAATATTTTGAAAGTGAGAAAAAACATTATAGAAGCATATGTACCTTTCAGGTAATTTTTAGAGTTTCACTGTCAAAGGAAAAAATTGACCAACAGAGACATAATTGATTTTTGTAGTTATCCAAAGCTTGTCAATCCTGTCTAGAGCTAGAAGCAACCATACAATTATATAATGAATAAATCACAGTCATCACACATAGTTGTCAGTCAATCAATCAACCTACACAAACTAGGAAAGTGTGACAAAAAGATAAAATTTTGTTTATCCCTTTGCATTTGTCATTATACTTGTCAAGCTTGATTGTCTCAAATATATTTGTCGAAATTGTATTTTATGCTTGTTTAAAATAATTAATGGCCTAAATATGATTCTATAGTTCAATCCAATTAAAGTTTTAGTGTCACATTAATTCAATTTTAGGTAAAACATTATCAAGGCAGACATAGAGTTTGAAACTTTTGATTTAGGGGTTTATGGGTTGTTTAACTAAATTTAGGTAGATGTGCAAGACATGGTGAAAAAATAAGATTTGGATGTGGCCAAAGGCGACATGGATGTATTGAATTTAGATTTTAGAAACATCAATGTGACATTGAGAACTCTCTTAGATCCTATTCTGTCAATGCCATCATCCACTAATTCTCCACCAGACCACTCAGGTTCTCCCAACCAGAACAATCAAATCTCAAATACAAGTTCAAATAAAATCCTATGAAAAGTAGAAGTGTGGAATTTTGGTGGTAAGGATCTAATCAACTAGATCAATAAAATGAAAAATTTATTTGATCTATATCAAACCCCATGTGCATAAAAGGTGGTCGTGGCATATTTGTATTTAGAACCAGAGCAATTCATTTGGTATAGATGGTTGTGATATAAAAATAAAAATAAGGGCCTTATTGTTACCTTGTAAATGTTTACTAATGAAATGTAGATTCACTATTGAAACAAAGTCACACAAAACTATTTCAGCCAATTAGCAAGAATGACACAAATGGGGATTGTCAACGATTAAATTCAATGATTCTAGAACTTGTCTTTGCATGTGGATGACATCATATAAGAAAACATGAATGACCTATTCTTTGGTGGGCTCAAGGATAGAATCTAACTTGATGTTCATATATTTAATCCAAGTTTAGTATCACATTCCATGGTCTTCACATGTAGGGAAAAGGAAATAAATCTAGTTGAATTATGGGATTTTACTACTGGTAGAGAGCACATTATTCCATAAAAATCATTACCTCAGTGTACTAGATTGTCACCTCAAAAAATTGAAGAGAAATGAGCAAAAGGTTAATGTTTCAATTGTGATAAAAAATACAAAAAAATACATAAATGTGTTGAGAATAAATTAATTTACATTGAAGGGGCCAATGAAGATGAAGTATCAGGGTGTGAGGAGGAGCCAAAGGAGGAATATGAAGAATCCAAATCAAATATTTCATGCCATGTAATTTTAGGTATTAACACTCCATAAACCCTCAAGGTTGTGGGTTTTATCAAGAATCAAAAGGTGATAATGTTGATTGACTTAGGGAGTACACATGAGTTCATCAACAATAAGTTGGAAGCACACTTGAATTATTTTGTTTATTCAACTCTATAATTTTAGGCCATGATTCTAGCTACTGGCATATTCAATTGTTTAGGGAAATGCCACAATATCAAAATTTCCATGGAAGATGACAAGCTAGACTCTCCTATGTGTTTTATTCCCATGGGTGGGGCTAACATAGTTTTGTGAGTCCAATGGCTCATAACCTTAGGCATGATAGAGATAAATTTCCAAGAGTTATTCATGTGTTTTCATTTTAAAGGAAATACATTTTAACTACATGGATTGTGTATAAAGTCTCCAAAATTGGTGAGTTATCATCAAATGCATAAGATTATTATAACACAATTATTTTCCTTAGAAGTACAACTAATACAGATCTATACACAAATTGATTTCCAGGAGATTATTGATAAACTCTGTCTTTTTTGAAGTAATGCTAAAAAGAATACCACCAAAAAAGGGAACATGATCATGCCATTCGATTGTTACCAAGGAGTCAATTGCCAAACATTAGACCACATAGGTACTTGTATGTCCATAAGAATGAGATTGAAAAGATGGTACATGAAATGTTGGAGGCAGATATTGTCAAGGATAACTAAATTGCATATTCATCTCCTGTGGTAATGGTGTGTGAGAAGCATAATACTTAGAGGATGTGCTTAGATTATAAGAAACTCAACAAGTACACCATCAAAGATAAGTTCTACATTTCAATAATTGATGATTTTCTAGATTAATTTAATGGGTTTTCTACTTTACAAATTTGGATATTCATTTAGGTCACCATAAAATTTGGATTAGAGATGAGGATATACATAAGATAACTTTAAGGACTTATGAGTGCCTTTATGAGTTTTTGGTAATGCCTTTTAGTCTCATAAATACACCATATACATTCCAGGGTTTGATGAACACTATCTTTAGGCCTTTTGTGTATAAATTTGTCTTGTTTTTTTGATGACATATTAACATACAATAAGACATGATAAGAACACTTGCAACATGCAAATTATGTATTGATAATTCTTGAACAACATCAAATTTATGCCAAGCCTTCCAAGTGTGATTTTGGAGTACCAAAGGTGGACTAATTTAGTCATATTGTGTCACATTGAGGCATCAAAGTATACCCTCACAAACTTAAGGTCATGATATAATGACAAGTTCTAAAAAGCCTTAAGAACCTCTGACATTTTTTAGGGATGACATGTTACCATTGTTGATTTGTGAAAAATAATGGAAGCATAGAAACACCACTCATAACTTTTTTAAATAAGGACTCATTCCATTAGAACAAAGCTTCCACCAAGGAATTTTATAGACTAAAAGAGGCCACATGATCCACTCCAATTTTGGCTACCCCAAGATTTTCAAATACCTTCATGATTGAATGTGATGCGTTATGATATGGAGTGGGGACATTAATCATGTAGGAAGGGTGACCCCTTGCATTTGAGAGTTGTAAACTTAGGGGAAATAATTTTTTAAATTATATATATATATATATATATATATATATATATATATATGAGGAGATGATGGCTATTACTCATGCAGTCAAACAATGGAGATATTATTTGACAAGTAGACACTTTAAGGTCAAAAGTAATCATGATTGTCTAAAACACTTTTTAGATTATAGGTTGTCATTCAAATAATAGTAAAAATGGATGACAAAAATGTGGAGGCATGAATTTAAAATCATATATAAGAAATGATAATGTAGTTGTAGATACACTGTTTAGGAGGGATGAATCCATAGAGGCATTTTTATGTGTAATGTTCATATGGCAGGCAGATTGGGTGGATGAGGCAATATTAGAATGGGAAAATAAAATTAATACATAGGTTTTGATTTAGAATCTCAAATAGGATTCTAGGGTCTTATAAAAATTTGAGTGGAAATGGATTGCATTATGTCATAAAGATAGATTTTACTTGTGCAATAATATTTACTTCAAACATAGGATCCTTATAGAGCTCCATGCATCTCAAGTAGGGGGGATTTAGAATTTTTGAAAACCTATCATATAATCAAGAAATATTTATTTTGGGAATAAATAAAGGGGGATATCCAAAAACTTATGGTGGAATGATTTGTGTGTCAAAAAAACAAGGGTGAGATAATTAAGACCCCAAGTCTTATGAAAAACTTATCTATTCCTAGCCAAAGGTTGGTGGAGGTTTCCATGGATTTCATAATAGGGTTTGCTAGGTTAGAGGGTAATTTTTTTATAATGGTAATTTTGGTTAGGATTAAAAAAATATTCCAAATTTTAGGCCTTGTCATTGCCATTTGAAGCCAATATAGTAGTAGATGCTTTTTTGGATACAATTCAAAATCTACATGCTATCCTTAAGATCACAGTGAGTGATTGTGATCCTATCTTTACCAATAATTTTTGGACTGATTTATTCTCATGTTTGGGTAATCAATTGTCTCACAAATTATCATACCTTACTCAATATGATGGGAAAACATGTGGTCAAAAATTGCATAATGTGTTATCTTTGTTGTTTTGCATTAGATAAATAGGAAAGATAGGTTCATTGGTTGCCACTAGAAGAATGGTGGTGAAACACTTCCTTCCATACCTCATACAAAATGTATCTATTTGTGGAACTATACAAGTATCAAACCAAATCCATCACCCATCCTTGAGGGTGAAACCAAGGGCTCGAGATGTTGAGGAACATATTCAACACCATCAAATGGTATTAGCTAGTCTAAGAGAGAATTTAGCAATGACGCAAAAATGATGAAGCAACAAGAAAATCAACACCATAGTGAGAGGCATTTTGAAGTGGTAAATGGGGTATTTTTATGCCTAAAACCATACAAGAAAATATACTTTAAGGAAAAAAAGGATAACAAAATTTATCCTAAGTATTATGACCCTTATCACATCCTGCAAAAAATTGGCAATGTCACATACAAGCTAGAGATACATCAGTCTACACACATAAGTATAGTATTTCATGTATCCTACTTAAATAAGGTAATTGGAAAGTAATTTTTTGCCTAGACTAAGCTATTAGAGTTGGATGAAGAAGGTAGAATCATTTTTTAACCTAAGGAGATCATTCAAACATGCACTAAAAGGTTATGAACTATTGAGATTAAGGACTATTTGATGAAGGGGAAGAAATTGACTATCTAAGATGCAACATGGGAGGATGAAACAAATCTAAAAAAATATCCAGAGTTATTAAACATTTAGGTAAACATTTTTTTATAAAGGGGAGGGGCATGCTACACCCTGAACCTATATCATGTTTAGGGATATAAGTGGTTAATATGTTGCCTACTTCACCTTTTCTATTATCTCATCACATGTCTCTATGATCTCATATTTATAGTAGGGTTGGCCTATCAAGTAATCATATCCTAAGTTAGGGTATATATAAGAGGTAGTGGTTATTACTTGAGGATCATGTTAAATTTTTTATTCTTATTTCATGGTTTTTACGTGGCTTAGTCTTATTTATCAAGTATTCTGCTCTACTATCATATTTGTTTATTCTCTTCTCAGTTTTGCACTATGTTGTTTTCAATTTTCTTGTCATATTTACATTTATATCCATATTTGTGGACTGATTTGATCTATCTAAGTAATTTCATTGTAGTGGCATTTCCATTTCAACAGATTTTTGCACAGTGATCTCTCTCTTTACTTGTCCTTTATCATATTGAGTTGGATTACAATGATTACTATATCTCCTACTAGTATTTATATCTTATAACACATGGATATTATACATTATGATTTTTATATGGTTACATTAATTTTTGTGCATAAAAACTTGTTTGCATGTGTATATGTTTGTGTGTGTGTGTTCATCATTGTCTCCTCCTCTTATCATCATGTTTTGTGAGTTTCATATTGTGTGTTGTGTCACTAGATTATCTTGTCATTAACTCAGGTGTGGCCAATAACATTGTGTGGTGTTAAATTTAGTGCACCCTATTACTATACTATGATTATACCCATGATGTCTATCATGCATATTTTCGTATACTTTTATGATGCCTACATTTATGTGGTTTATAACATTCATCTATGGGGGAATGCTATTTGTTTGTGTTTTCATTATTTTATTTAGCCCAACTAAGGGTGTGCTTGTGACATTTATGAGCATAATTCTTGATTCTCATTTTACTTTTCCAAATGAGGCATCATGCCTTCGTGCAATTTTTTGATATGATGTTATATTTCTTACTCTAGATTGAAATTTACATGATTGTATGTGTAAAAAATATATGCTAATTCAAAATTCAAAATATACAATTTAAAAAAAATCTTATGATGGTCAAAAAGTAAAAATTTCATATGTTTTTATGATTTTAACACACTTCAGCTAAATTATTTTTCCTAACATATGAGACATTTAATATTTATCTTTTGAGATGAATGATTTTAACACAGGGTCTTCATTCCTCACCCTCAAAATGGGGGGATATATCAAGGCATTTTAAAAACCAAAATTTAAGATGAAAATAAAATGAGAAAAATTTATCTACTTCCTTGATCAAGAATTAGATTGGGCACGGGTGACTCATAGAGATATTTTGGATATGTTTCAAAACCTATAGAATGTATAGTTGGGGTATTGAGGACTCCCATTGAAGTGTTAGCTATGTTTCAACACCTATCCAAATATTATTTGTGAAACATTTAGGGTGTTACCAAGATGGTGTATTTATTCTTATATTCTATTTTCAAATTTAAAATCAAAATTTTAAAATTTTCAAAAATAAAAAAATATATCATGAACATTTTAATAGCTATAAAATTTGGCATTTGTTTCAAGTACATTAGCTAAATTGTGTGAAAGGAAGCTTAGCTTGAGCATGAGAAAAAAATGCTTAATACTTCTATAAGTAAGTGAAGGAGTATGTTTTAATTATTTACACTTTAACGCATGCATGATTCTTAGTCACATACCCATGTCAAAGTGAGGGAATTATTTAGACACTGAAATTTGGCACAAAACCCTTTTTCCCTATGCTTTATCCATCATTTAAAATTTTGGAAACCTTGTACATTTTTTCCTATTCATAGGACAATTTCAACCCCAAATAAGTATTGTAGACACTCAAAATTAGTCATTATGTGATTGAAAATGCTTTTTATTAACATCCTTACACATGTTTATCCTATTTTCCATTTTGTTAACTTGTAACCTATTCAAGAACTTTTTCTATCTTTCAAACACTGAAATAATCATACAAACATCCCTATTTTTGTCACATTTATCCTTATTCATCTCACAAACCTATATTAAGCATGTCCCAATAGTCTTTGGTCTTTTGGAATAGGGGCACACTGTGGCCCTATCTAATTGGTGTGAACTTGTCCCCCGTACTCCAATGATAACTTTTTAAATTCAAGAAATTTTATCTTACCCTTACCACACATTATATAAGGTTTGTTAAAAAAAATTTGAAATATTTATTTATATAAACACATTAAGGCTTCTCCAAATACATTTAAAATCTATCAAGAAATTACTGGGCATATAAAGAGAAAAAGAACACTATTTATTCCTATCTCAAATTTGAAGCATCCTAACAGTCACAGGAAAATTTTGAAGAGTCTTTATTACAGGTCAAGGGTGTCCATTTGTTAATCACTTAAATCAATTCTACTAAATATAGTTATCAAGTTTCATAATAACAGATCACATAAGCAATTTAGGAGGGAAAAATACATCAACCTGAGGCCCATTTGGGCTATGTAGGCAATGATTAGTTACAAGGGGTTTTTGAAGCTATTTTTATCTCCCTTTATTATCTAATTTATATCTAGTGCATGTGTAGGACTAGGGTTTTATACTTTTTAGGTCTTATGTATGACATATCAATAGACAAATTTCAATAGTCAACCCTCACAAGTAGTTTTACAAGCCCATATTGATAAATATGTAATACATTCAACCAAGACATGGTCGTAGTTATCAAACAAGGCCACAATGTGCTACTGTCTACCTCTTATAGACCTATCCCAATAGGTTGTGAATTACTATTTTATAACATGACTGTATTTGTGGATCTTTTCACATAATTTGCACTTATAATTAGCCTGCATAGTTAGATATATTTCTGTTTTGAGGGACACTCTTTAACCCTAAACCAATTTAATTTTTTCTAAAAAGTTTATGATTTATATAATTTTTTTATGTTATTGTATTCTACCTTATTTAAAATTTTAATAGTTTAAAACAATTAATTATATTCACCTAATTAAAATAGATTAAACATTTTGGTGAACCCAGTATTTTAAAAAAATTTCTTGCTTGTTGTTTGTTTGATTTTTGTTCTAGGGTTTCATTAAATCTATTTAAATTTGTAAAACTCAAAGAAAACAACATTTAAATTTAGATAAAAATTCGTAACATAATGATTCATATTATTTGACCTTGGATTTAATCTGATAGTGAAAAATTTTCTATTATCACCTTAGAGAAAATCTAATACTGAATCTCTTTCTTTCGACCTTGGGTTGAAATTTAAAGTCATCTATACACAAATTTTTTTCATTTTTATTTTATTTTCCATTTACTTTTGCTTATTTTTTAAATTTTGTTCTCGTATTTTTCAAACTACTTAGTGACTATTGAAAATGGATACGTGGTATTTGTTTATATAAATTATGGCATGAAGGGTTTACCCCAATATTCATAGCCATTGCATAACACTAAACATTAAGTTTAGTTTCCACGTACCTCATGGTATAACTGAAATGCCTATAATCCCTTATTTATACTATAATAAGCCTCCTTAAACTATATGATTTATGGTGCACCTAAGAATAGCATATCACCCAGGGAACTTACTCTTATTGTACCCTCATAAATAGGGTTATTAGGCTACAAGCATGGTTATACCTTTGTAGTTAGTGATTTGAAACATTGGGCCAACACTAATAAATGGATGATCAAGTATATTAGAGAGCTCACACAATAATTCAAACCCTTTCATAGATCACCCATTATATCTTGATTTTTTCTTGTATTGTATTCTTAGTCATTTGTACATGCTAGATTATTTGTTAATTATAGGCATTTTGTAGCATTTACATTCATTATATATTTCATGGATAGTAAAAGTAAATATGCTAATGATGTACATCCTCTAGATAGATTGTTTTCTTCTCATGCTAAGCCTTTTACTTATCATGATGAATGTATAAAGCATCAAAAGAAAAAAATTATCGAAGATGATTATAATGATCATGATTTTGATGATGTAGTAAATAATGGACAACTTGATTCTAATGATTCTTGGAGCATGAATGTATTCAACCAAATTCCCCTTTTATTTATCTTCTAGATTTCTCTTTTGATTATTATCTAGATTCTTCCTTGGTCAAACCTCTATATTCCCCCTTGGAGTCTTCTCTAAATTATTATTTGGTCAAAACTCTAGATTCCACATTGGAGTCTCATATATATTCCTCTTTGGTCACACCCATATATTCCTCTTTATATTTTACCCAAGATTTTTGTTTGAATTTACCTTTGGTCATACCTCTAAATTCCCATTTGGGTTATTTGCTATATTCCTCTTTGGATCTACCTTTGATCAGACCTTTATATTCCCCTTTGGATTATCCTCTAGATTCCACTTTGGATTATCCTATTGATTCCCATTTGTATTATTTTATATATTCCTCTTTGTATTTACCTTTGATCACACCTCTATTTTTGTTTTGAGATTATCCTTTAGATTCGTCTTTAATTTCCACTTAGGATGTTTCTTTCAAATCCACTCGTGATGTTTCTTTACCTCCATCATTGAATGTTCAATTAGATCACCAAAAGCCTCCCAAAGATAACTATCTCATGTATCTTAGATTACCACCTACTCTTCCCATAAAGGAAGCTTATCTTTGTGCACCTAATTTTTATATCCATTTTTCTACCACCCTCAATTAAATTTTTACCTATATTTTGAGTTCACATAATATGTGTAAATAATGATAATTTTATTCATATTACTTATTCCTTTGAGGTATAAATGGGTCCTACTAATAATCATGTCTCCCCTTCTTTCCTACTAGGGGATATTGAGCTTACATATCATAATTATTATCCTTTGTCAACCAATGAGGGAAAAACCCCTCTTTCCTCCCCTAACATATCACATTATATAATTACAAGCAATACTAAGCTTTCCTTTGTTGTGAAAATGAAAAAGTTGCTATTTCCAATGTTGATGTTGAATATGAACATTATAGTGACCATGATGAAGATTGGTATGATGATGATTATTATGAGTATAGTGATGAGGAAAATTATTTTAATAACCCTATTGATATTTTTGGCCCAAAAATATTAATACATCTAACATCCTAAGGGAGGACCCCTTTGTTTTTTAGGAAGAATTATGAACCCTCCAAAAGACCCATCTTTTCATTTACCTTGAAGAATCCAAAACTTTGGATATAATTTACACTTGTGCAAATTGCTTCATAAGTTTCAGATCCTACAAAGCACCCATACCCAAAAAGCACAAAATTTAAAACTCACCATGCACTTTGCACATTTTCATAATATGCAAAATGCATGGTGGGCTTCAGATCCCACCATATACCCATCTAAAAAAATACAAAACTCGGCATGCACTTTACATGTTTTCAAAAAGTGCAAAGTGCACAATGGGATCTAGATCCGACCAAACCTATAAACCCCCCATACAGTAGAACCCATAACCTTAGATGCACTTTACACATTTTGGAATGTGAAAAGTGCACACCAAGCTTCACCTTATACTAAAACCACTTACCAACTATGCACTACGGGATCCAAAACCTCAAGTGCACTTTGCACATTCCAAACATGTAAAGTGCCCCATGGGTTTTGCCTTCCACCAAAGCCAATCATTCTGTTAGTGGAGAGTGGACCTACTTCAAGTAGGTCCAACCTCCACCAACTCATCAAAACCCTTCCTACAGAATGCAAAACCTGAAGTCCACATTGCATGTTTTCAATGTGCAAAGTGCACGTCGAGTCCTGCTTCTCACTAATCCAAACCTTCTCATGGAGAGTGGACCTACTTCAAGCAGGTCCAACCTCCACCACCAACCACCATAACTCATATTAATTACATGTTTTTCTTATAAAAAACTAAGTTATTTTTCAAAGTTTTATCATTTGTTTAGTTGCTAATCATGGATTTGGAGCTCTAATCACCTACACCCTTATCATAGAACCTAGAGTCTCATGCATACAAACCTATAATTTGAGACATGACTTTAGAAACTTAGCCACATCACATACACCATAAAAAATACTTTTATTATGTCATTATACTTTAAGTTTCTTTCCTTAAAAGCTTTCAAGTTTTGCAGGGTTTTCTTTCCAATTTAGGGTTTCATTGAAAAGTCTAGTTCATGGTTTCAATTCAAGTTAATAAGAAGTCATTTTTTGTTAAAATCATGTGTCTAAGGTTGGTATAAGTTTCTAGGTTTTCCTAGGGCTTTCTCATTTCTATATCCTGTAACATCATCCAAAAGCCCCTTCATTTTCCCTTTAAGATTTTGCATTTGGAATCAAGGCTTCTTCAAAACGAGGTATTCCCAAGCATATACTCCATATTCAAAAAACCAATTAATATTCCATATATATCTTCCAACTTCCCTATGGAAGTTGGACTTGACAAAAACACCAAAAATCTTGCAAGCTTGTTAAGCCTTTACTAAGAGTGGACGTGCACTGATCACCTTCCACTTCTATTGAAGATTTTACATGCTTCAAGCACCATAGAAAATTATCATGCCATAAACACCTTTGAACCCCATCAAATTCCAGTGCATTGAGGATAATGGACCTACCTCAAGAACCTCCCACTTCCACTGAAAAGATCATATCCCTCAAACACTGTGGGAAGTGGACATGTTTCAAGCACCTTCAAGTTCTGCCAGAGAGTGCAAGTGCTCCAAAAACCTGTAGATCCCACCAACTTTCATAGTTGGTTTCTTCCAAGCAATAACTTTAGTATACATGCCTAATAAGGAAATGAAGTTCAAATCTAAGTTCCCTAGAGTGATTTCTTATTTGGATTCCAATATGACAAAAATAAAAGATACATATTTAGGTCACATTGACTTAGGATATTTTTGGGATAGGATAGGTGCAAATTTCAAAAGTGGATAGGATAGGTGCAAATTTAAAAAATGATTGGATCTAAATTTTGTATGACTCTAGTTTACCACAAGCTTAAGCCTTCCCTCTATCTATTCAAAGCCTCGAGTTGATCCTTATAATGTCTCAAAATTATGACCCTAATAGAAAATAAGTCTATAGTGAGAAAGGGGAGAAGGTTCTAGATCTTGATCTTGACTTCATCAACTCTATGTTTGCCATCCCTAAATTTGAGAGTTATTTGGATATAACTCCACAAACATCTACATAATTTTATGAAGAGAAAAAGGATGGATGTCAAAAAATAATTAACAAATGATGTCTTAAGAATCCAAAGCATTCCTCTATAAGATTGCCTAAGACCATGTATAGATTTGATTTCATAGAGAAGGTAGGAGATATTATAACACTACTATATAGAGCCACTAGCAATCCTGATGCCAAGTAATATCAAGACTGGATGTACCAATATATCTGGATCATCAGAGAAAAAAAACAATAGATACATTGTGCCCAATTGATAAGTGATTCCCTCCATAACCAATTGATGGAGGTGTAAATGATAAATAAGTTTTATATGATATCATATATTGTTTATATCTTGGCCAAATAAAGATTGTTCTTAGGTCTCAATACAATTCCTAAGGAAATAACTAGAGTTTACAACTACTACCTTGATCTCACACTACAAGCTAGTAGACAACAATTCAGGAGAGTGAATGATGTCTTCATCTACAACATCATTGTCATGTTTGATCAAGAGCTTGGGAAAACAAGGTTATCCTAAGTAGCAAAAGATGAGATCACCAAATGGGGTTCCTTATGCATATAATTCCCCACCTACTTCTACATCAAGGTAGCTTGGTTTAGTGGTTATCCCTACAAACTTCCCTAGTATGTAAGTGATAGATGGGAATTATTAGAGTTTTTTAGGTAACTTATGGAGATGCACAAACTTCTTTCAAAAAAACATAAGGTAGGGATATGTTTCCATATTTTCATTGGCCATTACACATGCTAATCCCTCTTGAAGGCTAGAATTGTGGAGGTAGAGATGTGCCAAGTAACACTAAGGACTCTAGAGTCTAGACCTTGTTTTGATCCATATGGTAAGGTCACTACTACACAATAACTGGAAACATATGAACATCTACCCTATTATGAAGATTTTTGGGAAGATTGTGATGATGAAAAGATGGTCAAAATGAGGGACTATTATAGGATGTCATTACAACAAATAAAATATTATAATTTGGCACTATTACTTGATGACTTGGTGGATGAAAGCTCTAGAGTAGACTTAGTGTATCTTACATAGATCATTGCTAGACCCCTACCACCAGTTAGGTGGTCAGTTCCTAAGTCTTTCTCCTTGTTTGATAAAACAACCCCTATAATGAACAAAACTATTAATTAGATGATGGGTAAGGGTGTAAAGATCATAAGGGAGACAATAGGGGTTAAAGAGAATCTCCTAAAACTCAAAGTAGGCTGTATCACTCCTTTAGAGGAGGGTCCTCATGATTCATCAGAGGAACCTAAGAAGAAGAGGAAAAAAAGACAAAGGCATGAAAAGGAGAGTTAAGTAGAGAAGGAGAAGCTATAGATGAACCAACTGATATTTCAATAAAAGACACAATAGTAGAAGCACAAGGATCCATAGTTTCATATCCCATAGCCTTGATTCCTATTTCCACTACTCCCCCTTCTCCTACCCATATTATATAAGAGGTTTCAACACCTCCACTAGATGCCTCCACTCTTAAGTATCTCAGGTCCCCGTTGTCCCATAAGTCCCAGCTCCCCCACCTCTAGTGTCAACCCCTCCACTTGTCTCCACTTCACCTACCATTCCCCCACATAAATAAGCCAAATGAAATAAGCACACATAAGTCAAGTGGACACTCAGGGTCCCCCTATAGTGGAAGCTCAAGTTTCCACTCCACTTTCCCTTCCTCCCACTTTACCTTCCCCATTTGATCCACTCTAACTTTCCATTCCATTTACAATTCCTTACATTTCATCACCATTAATTCCCAACACCACCCAATAGTACATTTCCATGGAATCAGTCATATTGACTATAGTTCTATAGGCCACCCCAACCCCTAGGATAAGTACTATTTCCCCTTCATCTCAACCCACTATTTTCACATCACCAACTTTGAGTGGTCCTACACACTTAATTGACACATTCAATGCTTTGGCTTCCACCCTTCCACTAGTTCCTAAGGTCGCAACCCCTATGTCCATTCCATCCTCCACTCCCCCAATAGGCACAACTACTTCCATTATCTCCACTTCCCCCATTTATACTATTTCAACTATACCATCAGTAGAGGTTGGATTAACCCAAATACTTATTGGAAATATTGATTTTCAAACCACTAATGAGAGTGGATATTCACATGCACATCCTAAACAACTAATGGTATTATCTTCCCATGAGTATCCATTAGTCACAATATCAACTAGTGTAGCTGTATCAGCTGTAGATTCTCTGGTGGCATGCATGAATGATATAGCTAAAAAAAATATTTTACATGGAAAATAATGATTTACATACTGTAATTGAGTGAAATATTTGAAAATTGGAAGTATTAAGGCTATGTATGCTAAAAATGTGATTTATAAATAAAAATTGACAAAGGACAATATTGACCAATTAGGACAATTCAAATCTAGAAAGTGTTCACTGTTTTAAATGGAAGAATATGGCAAAATTGATCACTATTTTGAACTATTTAGATCTAGAAAGTGAAAAATAAGAGCCAAGAAGAAAATAAGTCAAAAATATCCAAGGAATTAGAATAATTAATCAAATCAATTGCATGCACAAGCAATGAAAGAACATGATGCAATAGTCAAAAAGCTATGTACAATCATTTTTTTGAGTTATTAAGAATATTTGAAAATGTAACAAAGAAACCAATGATCTCATCAATGTGAGGATCATAATAATATGTGATAAGTTGTAAATGAATTACTTAACTTGAATGAAATGTGTTATATGTCCATGTACCAAAATCAAGAAATGTATCATGTGCAGTAAGGAAAATATCTAGATCATTACTTATGTAATCTTGTGTTGGAGAAATAGCTCTAAGAGATTTATAATAATGTGAAATTTGAGGACTAATAATAGATTATACCAAATGTTGTGCCTTTTGTGTATCATAATAATTTATATGTAGAACCAATTTGTAAGGTGTTGTATGCGATTATGCTTTTGAGAATTAAATATATGTTTTCAATAAATTTGCTTTTGGACTTTTTGCACCTTTTTTTGAATTTGTTGAAGATAATTTTTTTACCTAGGAGCAATAACTAAAAATTTTATTTATTCTTACATAGATATATTAATGATTTGTGGTGGTAGATGGGGTGGAGGATGTATCATAGATTTTATAGGGTACTCATATTTGATTCCTAAAATTTTTAACCACTTGATTATAATGAATGTACTATAGGCATATATGTAACATATAAGGTACAACTTGAAGCTTTTAAAATCAAGGGCATCCTAATATCATATCAAAAATATCATTTTGTCGTAGAATTAGAAAATGAGTATAAATTATTGTAGGGCCCACTTAAAGAGGCAACACAATTATTCCAAAATAATTTGTTGTTTTCTATTAAATTCTTTGAAAATTTTATATGTTGATTATATATCATGTTGTGTGTAACCTAATGAATAATTTAATGTAATTTTGCATGCATTATGAATTGATCCATTATCAAATAACACATTATAAATATGTTATTGATCAATAAAATATCATATACATAAAACATGAAAATTAGAATCATCACCCACTATCTCACTATCATCAAAAGTAACCATAGGACGTGACTATGTTGTTTGAACAATTATACCAATAGTTACATCCAATGGATGATCATATCACTTAGGTGGTGAATAAACATTTTAAGTATGATGTATTTATAAATTATATTTACTTGTATTTTTTTAAAAAAATGGTTCACTAAAAATCCTCAATTTAGCATTTTCATTATGTTGAGGCTTAATTTCCTTTGTATGGGTGCCTAACTCAATATTATTATTATCAATAAGATTGTGAATAAGGCGTTTGAGATTGAAACATCTATTAGTAGAATGACCATTGCATCTATGCTAATTAAAATATGCATTGATATCTAAATATTTTCCTTGAGGTTTAATGATGTCAATTTCAAATGGTGGTGTAAAAACAATGAGATTGCATTCAAGCAAATTTTGTAATAATTTGTGAGTTGGTCAGGGTTATTTATAAAATTTATTTCTTGGTTGATTTGATTAAATAATATTATTATAAGGTTGAAAAATAACATTAATTATGATCTTTGTATCATCTTTAATATTAGTTGGTTTAGTTTAGTAAGATGATTTGCTTTGAAACTTAACCATAGAAGTTGAAGTAGATGTAGGTGTATACTTGAGCTTGTTCAAAGTAAAAAGCTTGAATTCTCTTTCTATTATTATGTGACAAAGATATTCAAATGATCTAAATTTATTGAACATTACTAACTCATGCAAAGGATTAAGTAAAATTTGTTTTAAAATATCTTGTAATTTAGTATCTACCAAGGTGTTAGTCATTTTGAGAAGCATGGTGTTATAATGAAATACACAATTGCTAATAGGCTCATTAGTTAGTGGATTAAGCTTATAAATTTGTGTATGAGAAAGATTTTCATCAATGTTAATATAAAAATTCTTAAGAAATAAGTCTACTAATGAATTAAATGTTTTGTCTGATTGAACATGTAGATCATAAAACCAATGCAAGGCATAATATTTTAAGCTTCTTAGAATAATTTGGTTATCAATTTATCATTGGAAGCATAATCCAAACATGTTGCATGAAAATATCTGAGATGTTATTATAAATCCCCTTTACCTTCATATAGTGGAAGTTTAGGAGCTACAAATCCTATATGTAAAGGGTATGATGCAATATTGCAATATTGGATGCAAAAGGATTATGAAGTAAAGCTCATGAGTCCAATTATTGGCTAGATTTTGGTATACCTTACTCTAGCTATAACAACTTAACATGTAAAGATGAAATATTATGCTCAAGGGATTATTCAATAGGAAATTAATGTGATCTAGTGTTCTTAGATATTAATGGTTATGGATATGTCACTTGGTTAAGCATATGCATAGAAATCTATTGTTTGTGTTTCCCCCAATCCTAAAGGTGTAGATGTAATGGAAATATAAACATGAGTAGTAACAACCCCTATGATAGGATTAACAATGTAAAAAAGTGGTTCTTGTTGTGCATTAAAATTAGTTTTTTTTAAATTTAAATTTTAACTTTTAAAAGCTATAAGGACTTTAATTATTTTGGTTATATCTTATGGGATTTGACAAAGTCCTCAAAAATTGGATAAATGTTGGACTTGTGCTTGGTCTACCCTATTAATTTCATTAGGATGGATGTTATTTGATATGTCATGGGTATATTATGCATTATGGTCATTTTTATTAGCTTGTTCATTATGATTATCTTATTGAAAATATTCACGAGCGATTTGTTCACCAAAATAAGAACCAATGTGTGCATTAGTATAATACATTTTAATAGTGGTCAAGGTAACTTGAATATGTTCTATAGGAATCTTACTTAACCTAACACTTCACCTTAAAGGAATTTTAGAATCAAGATTTTTATATGGCATATAACATAGAAAGGATATTGTAAATACTAACAAAAAAATGAGATGCTATAAATAAAAGAGTTTTTTGATGTGTATGGAGATAAGTAAATTATTATGAAATCCAAGGTCAAAAGAAGATACTATTAATGTTAGATATCATATCGAAGGTCAAAATAAAATTATTTTAGTGTTAGCTATTATTATAAGGTTGAAATCAAGTTATTTTAGTGTGTGGTTTAGATCCAAGGTCAAAATAAATTCGTTAGTGTTAGATATTCAAGAATTTATCTAAACCCTAGGACACAAATTTTAAAGCGATGAAGGTGCATGACTAACTTAGGTTCACCAATATATTTTGTCTAAATTTGAATTAAAATTAAAAGCAACCCTAATAAAAATAAAACAAATAGAATAAATTAGAATGTTGTAAATGACCTTTCGAAAAGTAATATGAAGGAAAATAACTGAATCTGATAAGATGTAAATGATTGTAAGCAAACTAACTATGAATTGTAAAGATAACTTAGCTATTTTGTTTGATTGTTAACTATGTTTGATTGGTATAAGGTAAAAACAAGAAATGAAGAATTGCATTTACAAGTGACTCAAAGATAGAATTGAAACTAAACAAGGACAAAATCAATAGATTGAGGACAAAATCAACTCCCACTACTGTACTTTTTAGTCAAGCCAAATAGACATGACTTTTGATTATCAAAGTCTAAAATTTATAATGAAGCTTTTAAAGAAGACTATTTATGATCCTTAGTATCTCTTAAAGTGCCAGAGGAGATCATACATCTTTTTTATCCACTCAAAGGATTTCTTACCACTAAATACAGACTCAAGACTTACAATAAAGACTCTAATGACTCTAGAACTTGGAATGCCTAATGCCTTCCAGGCTTCTTTATTTATAGTAGAATATAACATCCTACCAAGAATATTTTGCTTGGTGGTGTCTACTATTTTCTACTTTACAACACATGATATGATTACTTAATGTACAAATCATGATTAAAGATAGATGATGTTAGATCCATTTGATGATGATGTGGATGTTAAAGGTGTAGGGTCTAACAATGCTTCTAATTTGGTCAGGAGGTCATATTTACTAATGGGATGGAATAAGCATCTTATCTAGAATACATGATACATGATCCAATACCTCCCTTCATCATTATTTTTGTGTCATGCAATAATATAAAAGTAAGATTCCCACTCTAGCTTTCAACATTTGATTGTGTGGACAACTATGTTCTAATTGTGTAGCGCTTATTAAAGGATTAGATGTGGCCTAAAATGTGCAATCCATCTATAAAGATAATCATGATGCCCTATTTTGATTTTAATCTACCATGTCCAATTTGGTCTTATGATTAAATCAAAAAATTGTCTCATTAATAATTCACTATTTAGGTGGTAAATAATGATTATTCCTTCATTTATTTGTCTATTTACTAATATATGGGTGGATCCTAACATTTTTAAGTCTATAGGGGCACTATGTGAGAATCATAGATACCTGGGATGAAGGCCTTCTTTTAAGATTTGTTCTTAGATCAAAATATTAAGATTGGAAATTTTTTTATTAAAGATTTTAGTTAAATTGAAAACAGGCTAAGGTTGGAAAGTTACTGTAGTTGCAAGATTTTTGCTGAACCAATCTATCACATGAGTTTTCTTTACTTCAATATGTTATAAAGTATTATTAAACTAATTAAAGTATGCCTGCCACCTGACATACTTACCGCTACCATCTTTCATGCCATGATCCTTTTCCTTAAAGGTCAAAAACTGAGAACAATCAGTTCTAATAATAAAATGTTTTAGATGCATAAGATTAATAGAAAAATTTTCAAGACATTTTTCATAGCATATATCTATTTATATAAAGAGATCCATTTTTTGACTTGATATATAAAAACTCTACTAACATATTCACAAACATACTCCTTTCCTTTTTCAATACAATAGAGAATTCCTCCCCAAGCTATGTAAGATGCATCTGCATATAAAATAAATTCTTCTAACTGTGGAACATGTAAGACAAGATGTTTTGTTACCTTTTATTTAATGTTATGGACAACTTTGAAATGTTCTTCAGTCCAAGAACATTTTTTATTCTTTTTAAATAATTCTTGAAGAATTATTCTATCATTTCCAGTGTCAACATAGAAGCTATTAACTTAATTTAGTAATCCCATGAAGGCTTAAAGCTATATTTTATCAAGAACATCAAGGAATTGAAGGACCTTTTTAGTGATATGAGATTGTACCTATAACTATCAATTTTTAGCAACAAGGATGAGAAATTTACAATTATCTTGGCACAACTAGATTTTTGTACTTGATGGTATAGTCCTTGCATCTTTTATAATCTTATAAAACTAAGTTAAATGATTCAAATGTTCTTCAAGTGTTTAGCTAAAAATTAATATATCATCAATATACACACACAAAAACTTATATGTACTTTTGAATATTTCATCCATATGTGCCTGGAAATATGTTGGTGTATTCACCAAACCAAATGGCATAACATTTTACTGATAATGTAGAAAATAATAGATGAATGTAGTTTTATACCCATCTTCTAGTTTCACCTAAATCTGATAAAATCTTGATTTACAGTCAAATTGTGAAAAATATTTACATTGAGCAACCTTTTGTAGCAAATAAAATTTATTAGGATGGGGTAAAGATATGGTTCTGTAATTGAATTCATAGGATTTTAATTTATCACCATTCTCTTTTTACCTCTTTTTTGTTTTGAATGGTTATTCACCATAAAATCATAACAACAAAATGGTTATATTCACCATAAAATCATAACAACAAAATGGTGAAGTGGATGTTTTAATGAATTTGGCATTCCTAAATTCCTGAATATCCTTTTCCATATCTGGATAATTTGAGGCTGGAATAGGTATCTTTTCCCCAATTTTTATTGTTTTTCCCTCTTTGATCCTTATTTCTATTTAAAGCATATTTTTAGCCTAGAATAATTGAGGATTCTCATAACAAATTTCATTTTGTATTGATTTCCCTATTTTTTATATATCCTAATAGATTGGGTTTATAGGCTACTGATTCATTGTAGCAAGAAATTGATTAGTAGCAAAAGTAAGGTGTGGAACTCTTATTCTTTCACCCTGAAGAGTGAAAAGTACACTTTGAGGAGTAGAACCATAAGGAGAATATCTATTTATGAAGGATCCACCAAGGAGGATATCTATAGGCATATTGTTATACTACAAGAAGTCACAATGGAAATTATGTCCTTGGATAATTACAAGCTCATGATGTTTATAATAGGAGCTGGTAAAAGAGTTTCCTTGGACATCTATTGAATTATAAACTTGGTTAGGTGCAAGTTGTTCCCAATTTATAATGATTGGATTTTTTTCAAAAGAATGAGATGCTCTAATGTCTACTTAAGCATCATATTTTCTACCATTAATTTCAATAGATATAAATTGTAAAAATATCCCATTAATCAATTGAGTTATATATACTGGTTTTTCTTCATCTTCTTGAGGAACAAAAGTACATACCAGTATGCAATAGAGGGGATTTTTTTAGGACTTCAACTTGTACCTTCAATACTTTATGTTCTTCTTCTTCTTCCAATGGTTCTTCCCACAATTTAGTATTGGGAGTACCAAGCCTTTTATACCAAGCTTGCAATCTATCCTTTGGAGTCAATCTACAATATTCAAAACAATAAAAAAGATCTTCAAATTCATTAGTTTCAAAAAATAAGTCATTTTGATTTATTTTAGTTCTGATATTTGGAGCAATAAGTTATAATATAAAAATTTTAGGAGAACTACTTGGCTATTCATCTGGCAAAAAGTAACTAAACTTATCCTTCATCCAATTATCAATAGGCTTGAATGTATAATCATATTGTAGTGGTTTAGGTTCAGGCATATGCATAGTAGGGGGAACATAGTCAAAATGTGGTTCCCCCCCTATTTGGATTCTATTAGCTCTTCCTCTATATGAATATCTTCTTCTTCTAGAGATGATTTCTCCTTGCTCTTTCCATGGACTTTGCATTATAGTAGTAGTCTCTTCTTCAAGATCAGTGGCCAATTGGTCTAATCTATCTTTGTCATTTGCTTCATCTACATCTATTTATTCAAGCATTAGTTCAAAAATGTCTTCATGCTGAAACAAGTCTTCATCTTCTTCTACCAAATCCCACCATGCTACTGCGTTAGTGGAATAAACAAATTGGATAATTATATTTTTACTAGAACATTGTAGAGCAATATGACCAGGTTGATGGTAGATATAGCAATGGATATTTTTTGACTGAGGCTATGGGAATTTGTGACATTGAAAGAATTTATGACATGGGGCAGGTGTATAACACTATGGGAAAAATTGATGTTTATAAGCAAGGTGATGGTGTTGATGCTTGGGGTTATGCGCAAATGGTTTACATCTAAATGGATACATCTTAGGGAATTTAGAGATAACTTTAGAAGTTTGGTGCGTATGCAGTTTTTGGGTGGTTCAAGATTGAGTTACAAACTACATAATTTGTTGTTGAGAAAAATCTATGACACCAATGAGTGTCATAATAGAAAAATTCAATCCTTTTAAATCAATATAGGAGATAAATTGCTCAGCTAAATTATATGGGAGAGAATTTAAAAATTTCATCTTCGTAAGATTAATGCTCTTAGCCTTAGACTCATATGCTAATTTTATATAATAGATAACATATTCTTCAAATAGAGCCAAATCACATAATTTCATTTTTGCTAACCATTTATGACTTTAAATTTCTTTATTCCCTTGTAGGGGAAACAATTCATTGATGAGGATTTGAAAGAGGCTTTGCATAAGTTGTGGCTAAGAAAGGATTCTTCTTTATTGTAGATTTGGCCATAAGTTATTCCACTATTTGATACTATTCCCCAAAAATATTTTGTGGAAAATATTACATTACTATGACCATCCAAATTTTAAGCAGTCCCAAGAGTTTGCATGGTATTTCACCATGTAGTAATCTCATTTAATGGATTCAACAAATCATCAATCTTCAAGAACCATGGATTTATTAGGATATGAGATTTGATCATAAGAGTTAAGGTAGGTAACTCTTTCTTTTTATACTGGCTATTTTTTTGTGATGTATCAAGAATCAGGTCGGGACTAAAGTCTAATGAGATAATTGATTGACTAGAACCTAAAGAGATTTATTAGATTTGTTCCTTTTCTACATTTTAAAGCCAATCAAGACTATTCTTTAGTTGTCACAATTTATCTTCAACATTTGTCAATTGATCTCCTATACTATGGAGATTATTCAAATATGAATTGCAATAGTATTGATACTATCATTGACCTTCATTATATGTTGAATGGTTTCATTCATTGGGAAGATGAAATCAATAGATTTATTGATTTCATGGATATCAGATCCTAAAACAGTGACCTGATTTAAAAATTGTCTAATTATTTGGACATCTTTACACAAATTATTGATGTTTTCTTGATAATGAGCATTGAACCTAGCAATGTAATTCCTTTGTTTGATATCTGAATAAGGTTCCTTTTTTGTTGAGGAGGTAGGCTAATATGTAGCATAAAAATAAGATATTTCTCCTTCAACTTGCTTATAATGACCTTTATGTGGTGTCCATCTTCCACCTTTATAAAGAATAGTATTATTCTCTTTGTAATACTCAATAGTGCCTCTCCTAGGTAAAGTAGACATGGTCATAGGAGGGAAAGGATCTGGGCCATCATTCACTTGTTATTCTTCAAGTTCTACTATGAGGTTCCCTCTTCTTTGAGTTCTGCCAGGATTTTCAGAATTTCTTGAGACACTAGGTCTAATATTAACAAGGACTAATGGTTTTATGCTAACCCTAATTAATCCAAAGTGTATGATATATACATCTGGATGACTATGAATATAGACTATCTCAGAATAGGGAATTAGTGGGAGCAAATGAGTCTTATAACTCTTCCTTGTTCTATACTCAAGAGCTAATTCAATAGCCTTAATCCTTGGTTTTACAAAACACTAAAATGTGGACTTATATTTAAGTTTGTCCAAAATGGAGTCTCTTTTTAAATAAGATTGCTTATAGATCAAAATAGGCTTAATAATAGGAGGGTTAAAATTGGTAACCATACCTGAAATTGCCTCTATAGTAACTTGTATTTTAGGTAGCCTTCCTTCTATGTAGAAAGCTTCTTTTCCAACTTCTGTAGAAGGTAATTCAATGTATCCTTCAATTTCAGCCTCATTCAAGATCTGATACCCTAAAGTATAATTGCTAAGTTTTGAGAATTCTACCATGGAGTAACTAGATCTATGAAAATTACTAGGATACCCTTGACAAGAGAAAAATAACTTTTATAGAAATTTATTTTAAAAGATGCTCAAAAACAAGATACAGTAAATTTAAGGAAAAAATATACTCGATTGGTTATTTTCACATAAATATGGATCTATGGATCTCATACCATATATGCCTAGGGGTATTAGATGAAACATTGATGGAGGCTGGGATACCATATATGCCTAGGGGTTTTAGATGAAACATCGCTGGAGGCTAGGAGCTGAATGGATATGACTTATAATTATTAAAGTCTAAAATTTAAAATAAATCTTTTGAATAAATTTACATCTAAGTCCTTTGTAAAACCTAGGTTTAAGGATGCTAAATTAGCTCTTGAGTATAGACCAGGGAAGAATTATCAGACTCATTTGCTTTCACTAATTCCCTAGTCTATAGATCCTTTTAGTGGAGAAGAAAGATGTATGCTCTTCTCTGGTGCTTCAAACGATACTGAGGATCATAAATATTCTTCTTTAAAAAAATTTTGTAAATTTTAGACTTTAATAATTAGAATCCCCTAGGCATATATGGTATCAGATCCATAGATCCATATTTTCATGAAAATAACCAGTCAAGTATACTATTGCCTTGAAATTACTGTATCCCAATTTTGAGCAACTTTTAAAATCCATTTCTATAAAATTTATTTTGCTCTTATCAAGGGTATCCTATTAATTCTCACAAATCTAGTTACTCCATGGCAGAATTTTAGAAATCTAACAATTCTACTTCAGGGTATCAGATTTTGAATGAGGCTAAAATTGAAGGATACTATGAATTACCTTTTGCAAAAGTTGGATAAGAAGCTTTCTACACAGAAAGAAGGCTACCTAAAATAGAAGTTACATAAGAGATAATTTTAGGTATGGTTACCAATTTTAAGCCTCCTATTATTAAGCCTAGTTTGATCTATAAACAATCTTCTTTAAAAAGAGACTCTATTTTGGATAAACTTAAATACAAGTCCATATTTAAGTCCTTTGTAAAACCTAGGATTAAGGATGTTGAATTAACTCTTGTGAATAGACCAAGGCCACTAATTCTATAGTTTGAGATAGATTATATTCATAGTCATCTAGAAGTATAGTTTATACACTTTGGGTTAATTAGGGTCAACATAAAACCATTAATTACTACTAATATTAAACTAGTGTGATATGTAGCTCTGTGCGATAGAAGACAATATGAGTTTCAAGATGATTGTCAATTAACTGCTATAGCCCATCTAAATTAAGGTATTGTTAGTTATGAGTTGTATCTAAATCTATCAATTAATGCTAGAGATAAAGGATGTATAGAGGTAAAATATGGATCTTTAGATTTTTGGGGTTCATTTTCCTCAGTATATGATATAAAAATGTTTGGTCAATTCTAGTATGCTTCTATTGATATCACTATATTATATTCAATTACAAATATAGTAACCCTAAGATTTTAGAAAATCTTCCATATGCAAGATGATTTAATGGTACTGTTCAACTCCAAAAAGTCCATGTTGATTCAATAAAAATTCCTAATTCATGGAAGTTGGATTGGATTGACCATGTTGCTCTTAAGATACATAGATAATAAAATATGGTGCATAAGATAAAAGGAAATGAAATTCATGTCCTTCTAATATCTTTATCTGAGAGATTGAATATCATTTCTCCTAGACATAGTGTCTCAAGAAATTCTAAAAATCCTAGTAGAACTCAAAGAAGAGGGAACCTCATAGTAAAACTTGAGGATAAACAAGTGAAAGATGGCCCAGATCCTTTCCATCCTATGACCATGTCTACCTTACCTAGGGAAGGCACTATTGAATATTACAAAGAGAATAATACTATTCTCTACAAAGGTGGAAGATGGTCACCACATAAAGGTCATTACAAGCAAGCTAAAGGAGAAATATCTTATTTTTTCTGCTACATATCAACCTACCTCCTCAACAAAAAAGGAAACTTATTCATATTTCAAACAAATCAATTACATTTATAGGTACAATGATCATTATTAAGAAAAAAATGATGATTTATATAGAGATTCCCAAATAATTAGACAATCTTTAAATTAGGTCACTATTTTAGGATCCTGTATCCATGAAATCAAAAAATATACTAATTTCATCTTCCCAATGAATGAAACCATTCAAGATATCAAGAAGGTCAATGATAGTATCAATACTATTGCAAGTTAGTCTTTGAATAATATCCATAGTATAGGAGATCAGTTGACAAATGTTGATGATAAATTGTGATAGCTAAAGAATAGTCTTGATTGGCTTAAAAATGTAGAAAAAGAATAAATCCAAGAAATCTCTTAAGGTTCCAGTCAATGAACTGTCTCATTAGATTTTGGTCTTGATTTGATTCCTAATACATTAGAAAAAGAGATCTAGTATAAAAAGAAAGGGTTACCTACCTTAACTCTTATGATCAAATCTCATATCCCAATAAATCCATGATTCTTGAATATTGATGATTTGTTGAATCCATTAAATGAGATAACTACATGGTGCAATACCATGCAAAATCTTAGGACTACTACAAATTTGGATGGCCACAACAATGCAATATTTGATACAAAATATTTTTGGGGAATAATATCAAAATGGTGGAATAAATTAGGGCCAAATCTACAAGAAATAAGAATCCTTTCTCAGCTATAACCTATACAAATCCTCTTTCAGATTCTCATCAATGAATTTGTTCCCTCACAAGGGAATAAAGAAATTGAAAGTCATAAATGGTTAGAAAAAATAAATTTATGTGATTTTACTCAATTTGAATAATATGCTATCTAGTATAGAAAATTAGCTTATGAGGCTAAGGCTCAGAGCATTGATCTTATGAAGATGCAATTTTTAAATTCTCTCCCATATAATTTAGCTAAGCAAGTTATCTCCTCTTTTGATTTAAAAGGATTGAATTTATCTGCTATGACCCTCACTGATGCCATAGATTTTTCTCGATAATATATTATGTAGTTTGTAACTCAATCTTAAGCCACCCAAAAACTAAATAAGCACTAGACTTCTAAAGTTATCCCCAAATTCCCTGAGATATATCCATTTATATGTAATCCATTTGTGCATAAGCCCAAGAATCAATGCCATAACCTTGCTTATAAATGTTATTTTTTCCCACAACATCATACTCTTGCCCCACGTCATAAATTCTTTTGACATTACAAATTCCCATGGCCTCAATAAAAAAATATCCATTGCTATATTTGTCATCAACCTAGTCATATTGATCCATAGTGTTCTTGTAAAAATAAATATATTTATTCCACTAACACAGTAACATGGTGGGATTTGGTAGAAGAAGATGAAGACTTGTTTCAACAAGAAGACATTTATGAACTAGTGCTTAAAGAAATATACATTGATGAATCAGATGATGAATATGGCTTAGACCAATTGGCCATCGATCTTGAAGAAGAGACTACTACTATGATGCAAAGGTGATGGAAAGAACAAAGAGAAAGTAGCTCTAGAAAAGGAGATATTCATACATAGGAAGAGCTAATAGATATCCAAATAGGTGAAAACAACCACATTTTGACTATGTTCCCCCTACTATATATAGGCCTAAACCTAAACCACTATAGTTTGATTATACATTCAATCCTATTGATAAATAGATGAAGAATAAGTTTATTTACTCGTTACCAGATGAACAACCAAGTTGTTCTCCTAAAATTGCTACATTAGAACCTATTTCTCCAAATGTCAAAACTAAAATAAATCAAAAATGACTTCTTTTTTGAAACTAATGAATTTGAAGATATTTTTGATTATTTTGAAGATTTTCAATTGAATCTAAAGGATAGATTACAAGTTTGGTATAAAAGTCTTGGTACTCCCAGTACTGAATTATGGGAAGGACCATTGGAAAAATAAAAATAAGAACATAAAGTTGAGAAGGTACAAGTTGAAGTCCCAAAAAAAATCCCCTCTATTATAGACTGGTATCCCTTCTATTCCTCAAGAAGATGAAGAAAAACTAATATATATTACTCAATTAATTAATGGAATATTTTCACAATTTATATCTATTGAAATCAATGGTAGAATATATGATGCCCAAGTAGACACTGGAGTATCTCATTCTTTTACAAAATCTCCAATCATTAGAAATTGGGAACAACTTGCACCTAATCAAGTTTATAAATTAATAGATAGAAAAGGAAACTCTTTTATGAGCACCTATTATAAACATCATGAGCTTGTAATTATCCATGGACATAATTTCCATTTTGACTTATTCTAGTATAACAATATGCCTGTAGATATCCTCCTTGGTGGATCCTTCATAGACAAATATTCTCCTTATGGGTTTACTCATCAGAGTGTAATTTTCACTCTTCATGGTGAAAGAACAAGAGCTTCATGCCTTATGCTATTGAGTAATTTCCTTCTATAATGAATCAACAACTTGTAAACCCAGTCTATCAAGATATACAAAAAATAGGGAAATCAATACAAAATGAAATATGTTCTGAGTATCCTCAATTATTCTAGGCTAAAAAGATGCCTAAAATGGAAATAAGGATCAAAGAGGGAAAGATAATAAAAATTGGGAAAAAGATCCCTATTCCATCCTCAGATTATCCCGACATGAAGAAGGCTATTCAAGAATTTAAGAATGCCAAATTCATTGAAACATCCACTTCACCATTTTGTTGTTATGCTTTTATGGTGTATAAACACTCAGAACAAAAAAGAGGCAAAAAGAGAATGGTGATAAATTACAAGCCTCTGAATTCAATTACATAACCATATCCTTACCCCATTCCTAA
Source organism: Torreya grandis (assembly GCA_037957365.1). Taxonomy (NCBI): domain Eukaryota; kingdom Viridiplantae; phylum Streptophyta; class Pinopsida; order Cupressales; family Taxaceae; genus Torreya; species Torreya grandis. The sequence continues at coordinate 381,410 of JARHVA010001627.1, forward strand.
TAAATCTTATTTGATATAAAAGGTTGTTTAATGTAAATATTTATCACAATTTGACTGTAAATCAAGATTTTATCAAATTTAGGTGAAACCAAAAGATAGGTATAAAACTACATTTAGTTGTCTTTTTGAACATTATAAGTGGAATGTTATGCCATTTAGTTTGATGAATGCACCAACATACTTGTAGGCACACACAGATGAAATATTCAAAGGGTCTAAGTTTGTGTGTATGTATATTGATGATATATTAATTTTTAGCCAACTGCTTGAAGAACATTTGAATCAAATACAAAAATTTAGTTATGCTAAGATAATTTTAAATTTCTTGGTCTTATTGTAAAAAATGGATAGTTATAGGTACAATCTCACATCACTAAAAAGGTCCTTAAATTCCCTAATGTTCTTGATAAAAAATATCTTCAAGCCTTCTTGGTATTACTAAATTATGTTAATAATGTTTATGCTGACACTAGCAATGATAGAACAATTCTTCAAGAATTATTAAAAAAGAATAAAATATATTATTGGATTGAAGAACATTCCAAAGTTATCTCTAAAATTAAAGAAAAGGTAAGAAAACTTCCTATCTTACATGTTTCATAGTCAGAAGAATTTATTTTATATACAGATGCATCTAACACATCTTGGGGAGGAATTCTCTATTGTATTAAATAAGGACATGAGTATGTTTGTGAATATGCCAGTGGAGTTTTTTTGATGAAGTCAAAAAATGGATCTTTTTAGATAAAGAGATATATGCTATGAAAAAATGTCTTGAAAAGTTTACTCTTGAGCTTATGCATCTAAAACATTTTGTTATCAAAATTGATTGTTCACAGTTTTTGACTTTTAAGGAAAAGTATCATGGTAGGAAGGATGGTAGAGGCAAGCATGTCAAGTGGTGGGCATACTTAAATCAATTTAATCATACAATAGAACATATTGAAGGCAAGAAAAATCATGTGGCAGATTGGTTAAGTAGAAATCCTATAACTACATTAATGTTCCAACCTTATCTTGGTTTTAATTTAACTAAAATCTTCAATAATTTTTTTTTCCAATATTAATATTTTAATCCAGGAACAAATCTTGAGAGAAGGACTTCATCCTAGGTATCGGTGATTCTCACATTATGCCTTTACATACTTAAAAATGTCAGGAGCCACCCATGTATCAGTAGATAAACAAATAAATGAAGGAATAATCACTATTTAATACCTAAATAGTGAATTATTAATGAGACAATTTTTTGATTTAATCAAAAGACCAAATTGGACATGGTAGATTAAAATCCAAATAGGGCATCATGATTATATTTATAGATGGATTACACATTTTGGCCCACATCTAATCCATGAACATGATCCACATAGTTAGGATACGATTGTCTAGATAATCATATGCTAAAATCTAGATTAGGAATCTTAATTTTATATTGTCTCACGATATCAAGATAATGATGAAGGGAGGTACTAAAACATGCATCATGTATTCTAGATAATATTCTTATTCCATCCCATTAGTGAAGATGACCTTCTGACCGAAGCAAAAACATTGTTGGACCCTACACCTTTAACATCCACATCATCATCAAATAGATCCAACATCATCTCTCTTTAATCATGATTTGTACATAAAGTAAGAATATCATGTTTTATAAATTGGAAAATATTAGACACCACCAAGCAAAAGATTCTTGTAGGACCCTATCTTTTTATATAAATAAAGAAGCTTGGAAGGTATTAGGAATTATAAGTTCTAAAGTCATTAGAGTCTTTATTGTAAGTCTTTAGTTTGTATTTAGTGGTAATAAATCCTTTGAGTGGAGAAGAAAGATGTATAATCTTATCTTTTATTAAAAAATAGGAAATTTGGGCATGATCAGTTATGATATCTTAAGTTAGGTTTGTATGCATATTTTACCTTAAAAAGTGTGTTGAAGACCTAAAAATAGCTTCTCTAACATTGAAACCCTAATAGGCTAGTAATGATTAAAAACTTGCATAAACAATGTGGTGTAATTAGGTTGAGCTGACCCCAATCACCCTCATGATGACTAAACATTACCTACGCAACTAATACTCAAGGAATAAAATCAAGCCCATTTGTAGATTAAGAATCCAAGGGAGATTAGTCAATTGTTAGTGAATCAAAACAAAACAACTTGATGACAACTTATCAAGTCTAATCCTTAGGTTGAACTATGTGATAATCAAGCAATAAATGTAATATTGGAAGATGAAAATAACATTTATACCTCATTTGAAGATGTGCTTAAAAATTAGTCTAAAGAGGCTAAGATTGACTTGTATATGTAGAATTTTTCATCAATGTGTGATTCTTCATGTGAGTAGTATCTCTCCTTGTCTACACATTGATTTAGATTTGGATTGGCATGCGAATGGTTGAATGATGGCCTTGAGATTTGGAAAAGATTCTTTACCTTTTGTTGGCCATTATGAAAGAGTGTGTAAACCCTTTCATTTATAGATTTGGAAAATGGTTTTGGACTATCCATCTTGAGATGAAGATCAAGGGTCCAAGATTAGCCCTCCATTATCATAAATGAGAAAGATGGAGTGTGGAATAAAATAGGTGGAGTATGTCATAGAAATGTAAGAGATTAAAATCATGACCCCTTTGTGTGTGTAGGAGGGGTGTAAAAGGAAGAGTGTGTAAGATGCGTGTAAGAGCTTTTAAGATCTCTTACTTTCACACTTTATCTGATGATGTCATCTATCAAGAAAATAAGATAATTCAAATCCATGGATTTTATCATTAGAGGAATAATTAGGCTTGATTAAGTGGGTTTATCAACAATTAAAAGATTGGTGGGTTTTGTAATGTTTCTATTTATAAATCAAGTATTCACTTAATTACCTTGTGAAAACACTTGTAAAGGGTTGATTTAATTTAAAATACACTAGATAAGATAAATGATTCAATATGATCCATTTCCCCAATTAGGGATGTATTATCATTATTTTGGTTTAAAATGGTAGTTGTGTGGGTAAATTAGGTCAAGTGGGAGATTTCTAGTTAAACTTGAATGAGATTATATTAAGTCATTATAAATGTAGTTTAGACATGAAAGTGTTTAAAATGAAGTGTATACCCCTTTTTGATAATGTGTTGTGAGACACTAGGCACTATAACATCTTTTTAAAGAATGAAAAAGTCATCAAGAATAAATTTGATAACGCTTGAAGAATGACGTCTTCACTCTTCTCTTTTTGAAATTTTATGAGTTATTAATCTTAGATTGATGCCCCAAAGGGTGATTTATTTTCCTTAGATTCCCCCTCAAGGGGATGGTTGGGGAAGAAGTTGAAACATACATGCCCTTAAAAAATAAGGGAAGAATCCAGATTGATTGGGTTGAGTGACTAGATGATGAAGTTGGCCCCAAAAAAGGGGGTATTGGTTGATCATAATAATGTGCCCCAACAAGGTGGATTTAGTCATTGATTCAAAGAACTACCCCAGTAGGGAAAATTTTGGTTTTTTATCAGTCTCAATAGTTTGCCCTAGTAGGGCAGATTATTAATCTAAGAAATGAAGATTAGGAACTAGATGAATGGGTTGGGGGATGGTAGACAAGGAGATATCTTACTACATTTTTTTTGATTAGACTTATAACATATTGATTTTTGATATATCACTAAATGGTTTGCACCATGATATAAAACACCATGATGATCAGGTCATAATGTGTGTAAGGAATGACCTCTGATCTAATAGATAAATGAAAATAATGCACTAATGATAGAAACCAAGATGATGATGATGCTGACATATACCAATGAATGGACTCAAGTAAAAATGCATGAAATGGAGCACTATGATGATGACCCTACCAATATAATAGACTGATTTGAGGTGAAAAAATAAAAGGGATACAAATAAACATGCAAAGAAAAAAGCAAACATAAACTGAAATAAAAGCAACAAAAAGCATCCAATTGCTCACACAAATGCACCAAGAACAATCAAACATAATACTGATAGACAAAGACATAAAAACATCATAAGATAAGTAATGAGTGAATCATTTATGCATGTGTGAATTTAAGGCATTACCCTTGGGTAACTTTACCCTAAAATTTTAAAGGATAATTAACAAGAGATGATAGTAACCTAGAATGAAAGGGGGGAATAAAAGAAAAAAGAAGCGGCGGCCAAGCTGACTCCAAATGCCCCAAGAAAGTGAATGTTGCCTACATAGTATTATGGGATTTAGGCCAAATGTAGTTTGATCAGAGATATGGGATAGAATAAAAATGATGTCAAGAAAAAAATTTGATTATAAAAGAATTGGGAAACGATAATCTCACAAAATAGAGAAAGCATTGTGAGGTAAATGGTAGTGAGACTGAGATTGTTAACAAAATTGGTTGAGATAACCCAAGATGCCATATGAATCTAAGTGCTACCTACATAGCCTATTTAGACCTCATGTCAATGTAGTTCTTTTAGAAATGGGAGTGAACATAATCAGGAATGGCAATGGTAAATGGGAATGATCATGGTTAGATAACGGGTTCCCACCTAAAAAATGTGATAAAGTACACCATCCAGAATAGAGCCACATGCCACTAGTGAACGTGATGATAAATCAAGTATAAATTTTATGGCTTAATATTGCTCATGGAAATTATAAGCCTTTTTTAGAACATTTTTTGATTTTTAGTTTATTTTATAAAAAGTTTTGAATATTTTTATGTTTTGGCATCTCTGCTGAATGGAAGATTATGAGATGGAAATGGTTTAACTTGAAAAATGGTGAGAGTGTGACTTAGGTTACTCATAAAATAGTGAGAACATGGCTTAGGCTACTCATAAAATGGTGAAAGCATGGCTTAGGATGATTGTAAAATGATGAGAGCATGCTTATATTGCTCATAAAATGGTGATATCATGGCTTAGGTTGATCACAAAATGGTGAGAGCATGGCTTAGACTACTCAAAAAATGGTGAGAGCATGCCTTAGGTTTCTCACAAAATGGTGAAAATATGGCTTAGTCTGATTGAAAAATTGTAAGAGAATGTCTTAGGTTACTCTTAAAATGGTGAGAGTATGGCTTAGGTTTATCAAAAAATAGTGAGAGCATGAGAAAAAAGGTGCGATCGATCTGACCTCAGAAACTAAGCACTACCTTCATATTCTAAAAGGATCTCAGGTTAATGTAGTTCAACTCTAGTGAAAGCTACTATGAATCAACAATAGAGTTGAAAAAATTAATGGTACATGAGCAGAAAAAATCGTATAGGATTAGCATAGTGTAATTAATGGATAAATCAAAATGAGGGAAATGAATAGGATTCTCTAAAGATCATTTTAGGTGAGAACCAAATGTGTCTAGTTGTCAAAATGTCCTATGGATAATAGGCCAAAATATACTTCCCAAATATGTCTCAATACACCTTCAACTTATTTATTAAGGTAAATGTTGGATATTATAGCCACCCTTGGTCTCTTGATACTTGAAATGTTTGGAGAGGGTCATTTTTTTCCAAAATTAGTTGAGTATATTTCTTTAAACACCTTCAAGATGACTATGTTACCATAAAAATAGGTATGTTAAGATCATGGCTTATATTAATATTATAGCAGTCCTATTGGAGTAATTTTCAACATGAATTTGTATATAAGGTCTTGTTAATGTCTTTTTAGGTCCCATTTCATGTCTAAAAACATTCAAGTTGCTCCCCAATGCAAGATCTTGTTAGAAAACCTAATAGGTCACTCCTAAGGTCATGATGGTGTAATGAGACCAATTTGATAATTACAGACATGAAATGATTTTTAAGGGTAAATGCATCTAAAGAGTCTAAAATTAATTTATCATTATCCTAATAACCTTGTATATTCCTATTCAAGTGCTTCTTAATGTGAAATAAAGCACAAATTTCTTGAAAGGTACTTAAGAAGTACGTAAAAGGGTTTAAGTGCCTCAACTAATTCATTAAAATCATTTTGGAGGGGTGAAAATTTATATAGGGTCTCATAAAGCCATTTTAATATTTAAAAAATCCTTATGAGCTCCCAAGTTAATACAACTTGCCAAAGAATGCAAAAAACTTGTTTAAATTGGTGGTTTCCCTCTCTCCTTGCCTTTTGATGGTCTTTTTCACCTCCCAATGTGGGAAAGAGTATCATGGATTTAGAGGTTTCAGGTTTCATAAATATCCCCATTGTTTTCAAGGTGATTAGATCCAAATGTCTTCATCTCATACCTGTAAACAAATTTCGCAACATTCCATGGTGGTATTAGCTCCAAATCTCCTTCAAGCAGTTCATTGACAAAGGATACAATTTTTTTTTGTGATTTTTATCAAGGTTTCAGGTTATATGGATTATATTCACAATAATACACATTATTTTCAGGTTATAATAATGAAAAAATGCATTCAAATAAAGTAACAGGGCAAAAACACAAGATTGTAACCCATTCTTGGACAAGAACCTTTCTTTTTGTGGGATTTCTCTCAAGTGAAGTCATATGATATATTTGTTATCTTATTACATGAATTAGATAAATTATTGGAGAGAATAAAATGTGTTTTAATTATTTAATCAATTATGTTTGTATTAAGATATAAATAAGGAATCACTTCATTTTCCCAAGAAGATGGCATGCATGTCTAAAACCCTGCTTAAACCCTGCAGCCTATAAATGCACTTTTTTGATGTTGTAAGGATAATTAAGGTAGAAATAATTAATTTTGAGAGTATAAGATACATTATTAGGTATAATGGTATGATTATATGTTGTCATAGTTTTGTGACCAAAGGAAAATCTTCATTGAGCTGTCAAAACTCTCTTAAGGAGCCAAAAAAACAAGTTTCACAAGCCTTCAAGAAAAGTTTTAAAGACTTTGAAGCATGCCAAGGGTTAGAGTGAATTTAAATATATTAATAAAATTTATAAATATATGTATTCAGGATTTGAAGCTAATATCAAGTCCTTTTTGAGCTCAAAAGTGAAACTACAGGTAATAAATTTAGTCAATAACAACTTATTTTCTCCATGTTTTTAGGTTTACCAAGGTAAATAAATGGATGATAAATTATAATAATTATATTTAATAAATTTTAAAATTCTAATGACTAAAAAATAGTTCATAAAACTTTAGTTAAGATTTTTTGTGCTATGGGCCCACTTGCTGGCCTGCTAAGGTTTGGAGGTGAAAACTCCACATAAAACCAAAAAAAACCTTAAAAATTGATGAAAATTGGTATATATGTGTATTAAAATGTTATAAATTGTTTCCAAGTTGTTTAAATAATATTTTATCTCTGGAGAAAGTGTTATGCTCAAAACTTAGTCTATAGGCCTAGTTTTGAGCCTAAAAAACCCCTATTTTGAGTTTTTTTTGCATGATTAAGGTTGGTTGAAGGTACTGATTATTTTTATGAGTTGAGAAAACATTGGTTAGGTTTTATAAATACTTAAATTTCATAAAAATTCCTTGTTTCATGGAAATTTTTGGGTAAGAAGGCTTGTAGGCCTGATAGTCTCTCTCAAGCAAGTTATAAGTTGATCTTCATTTGAGAGCTCCATGGTCTTAAGACTTTAAATAAAGTTTTAAAAGGATTATACATGGTTATAAATGCATTATGTTCCATATAAACACCTTATATAACCATTTTAAAGTATACACCAAGAGTTCTTGAGGTTGTTTGTAAGGATAATCCAAACATGCATGTTAGCAAGCCTAGAAGATCAAGAGTTCAATCATCTAAAAGTTTCAGGTATAAGAATTGAAGTAATGGAACTTTTATGACATAAATAACTATCTCATAAACCTAAAACAAGTTTTAATGGTCTTTTTGAGGTTTTAAATGGTTGATTACAAGTTTTCATGGTGTAAAATAAGACAAGATGAGGCTTTCAAAGCATGAAAGTGCAGGTTATTGGCTTCTCCAAGAGCTATTATGGAAAAATATGAGTATTAATAAAATTTTACACCTCTACAAGATACCTTAAATTTAAATTAAAAGTTTATTTCAAGTATCCCATCCTTCTACAATATTTCTAGCATGATCATGGGTGAAGTAAGTGGTCATTAAGAGCATGATGGAGGTATGAAGGCATTTAAAATTAATCCTATAAGGGTGTAACTCCTTGTATAGAGTGGGAATTAGTCCAAGTCAACCACAAATAAAAATATTGTGTAGGATACCTCTCTCAAGTCAAACATTAAATAATAATGATGGTCACAATAGGTTGACTTGAGCTAGATTCTCTATAAGATGCATGCATGGGAGGTGGAGGTAGGCAAGGTAAGGCTAAAAAAAGAGTTTTCAAAGAGTATGGTATCATTAAAGGAGAAAATTAATCATACAAAATCACTCCTAAGGACAAAAATAGTAAATAGTAAGGTCTCTTATTTCACCACTATGCCAACCTTCTTGAGAGATCTTCATGAAGAAGCCTAGTGCATTGGGGAGAGTTTAATGCTCTTAATTTACACTTGTATTTATCTTACATAGGTTAAATCATGATGTAACAATAACAATTATGCAGTATAGTAGTGAATTTTCTCCTCTCATGTCTCATATTTATTATATATAAGACTAGAAGTTCTTTATTATGTATCCCGCTATTGGGTATAACAAAACTCTACTTCTGTAGACAAATATATTATTGGATCAAGGCCTTTGAATTGAATAAAGATTTTTTTAACCTTATCTAAGCTTATATATTATGTGATTCTTATGTTTTATTGATCTACTTTTATGGCAGAGAGTGTTTTCCCTTAAGTATATCCATCTCCTTTCACCTTGGTGGAAGTAGGAATGTCTTTTGTAGATCATATGCTACGTTATAGATAGATATACAAGTGATTAGTTGTGGAGGTTCACTAATTGTCTCTTGTGCAAGACATTTTGGCTATCCCTTCTAGTTATAACATAGTCCACCACCTTCATATGAAACACTTATGCTTGAGAGCCCCAATTTAGAGATTGTGTAGAATAAAATCTATTTTTTATTAGTCTCATTATGCTATTTTAGGTAGGTAGAGGAGATAATCAACCTTGTTTCATCACCTCATTTTCATGTTTTTAGCTTCATTCTCTTTCTTATCATGAATAGAGTCTTAGTGTAGCTTAGATAGACATTTTTAGTTTAGGTTTTAGGTTGTAACTTTGTCCTAAATTAGGTGAATTATGGTTTGAGAAGGAGTTGGTATTATCCATAGATTCACTCCTATCATAGGTCACCCACACCTAAGAGTGTTTCCATTATGTCAATTGAAATAAGTCTTAGGACCTAGAAGGATGCATTTCAATATGACAATAGTTTTTGACATGTCTAGTGGGACCACTTATTTACAAGATTAAATATTTTTATTAGAAGTTAATGATACTCTTGGAAATTTATAGGTTTTTCACACACATATTAAGCACTTAGAAATTCTAAAAGGCATTTAGGGGATCCTAATTTTAGATTAGTACTTGGTATTTATGCCAAAAGTAATAATAATTTCATCTTTTATAGGTAAAGACACTAATTTTTTTGAGTTACAATTGCATTAAACTAAATGGAAGAGGTTATTAAGCTCTTATCCATACATTAACCCCTCTTATACTATTAAATCCCCTCAAAATATCCAAGGTTTACCTTATATGTTTCATATGGTTGTCCCCAAAATTAGGAATTTATCATTTTCAATGGAAGAATCCTACTAAATCTTACCAAATATGATGACATACCTATTACATACCTTAAGAGTATCCCTCATTTCACTAGAGATAATTCAACCACACCCATAGAGTATATCAAGGATATTTCCAACATCTGTTCAATACATCATTTTACTCAAGAGAATGTTGCTATATGACTTTTATGTCCCTAATTCAAGGACAAGGTTCTCCAATGGTATACAAGCTTATGTACTAATTATATAAACTCATGGAATGAATTAGGAGAAGGCTTATATAATAAATTTGAAGAAAAAAGTGACCATTTGTCCTTAGTTGAATAATTGACTGCTATTAAGAGGGATCTGGAAAAATTCATGAGTGATTTCAATTTCAGGTTCCAAAGAACTTGGGATAAAATCCCAACTCTATTTTAGCCTAATGTTGACCATGTTTTCCTCTACTATCTAATGTTTTTTAATAGTGATATTATTTTTATGATCTAATCTCTCAGGAGTAAAACTCCTTTTGATGCATATGAAATTGCCATTAGAGCTATAAACTACATTATACAATATGGAAGTATTGATCCAAGACATCCCATGCCATTATTTAAATAATTAATTCCTCATGAACCACCCATTAAACCCACTTTAAAACCAATTCTCTTAGAAAGTAGATAATTATCTCAACCTACATAACCTACACTTCGACATATTCTTGTGCCAACAAACTATCCAACTAGTAAAGGGACCGTTCCTCCTACTGAACTACATGAGGTGAAATCACTACTGTAGAGATTTGGAAATGAATTGGTTACTTTGAAGAGGTATACATTACAAAATTTTTGGTCTTATTAGTCATATAATCAACCCTTCCAACCTAATAGATAGCCCTATCAGGTTAATTTTTGAGCAAAGGGCTAAATTAATCATGCTAGGTCTTACAACAACCACAACCCCAATGCTGCTAATACCTCAAAGGTAATTATGCCTATGAAAAAAAACTTGTTGTAGGATTATGAGTGGTGTATTTATGAAATAAATCTCATAATCAAACCAAATATCCAAATTGGGTGCTCAAGAAACCCTTTATTGTTGAAAGTGTGTCAATTTCTCAAGGGAAATCAAGTGAATTAGCTTCACATAAGGAAGAAGTGCATGATGAAACATAAGCACAAGGTGAGTCTATTATTTTGAATTAATAAGAGAGTGAATTTGGTGGAATGAATATAGATGAAGAAGTATATTTAAGATCCCATTCCATACTTGAGGAGGATTTCATTATACCAAACCTTATATTTGATCAAGAAGAGGACATTGCTCACCATGAGACCACTACACCAGTAGAATAATTTATTGATTATTTGATTGATGAATGGGAAAAGGATTGTTATGAATTTGAACCATATGATCATATGGAAGATGCAAGTTTAGGCACTTATTATAAATATAAGTATAACACCATTTTACCTAATCATGATAAACCTCAAGGAGAGCTTGATGAGACTTGGCATCAATATTTTGACATCATTGAAGAATTTAAGGATTTTAATAAGCCAATGGAACCTAAGGAGAAACATGAAGATATCAATAAAATTTCAACATTCACCCCTCAATTTGATAGTCCCAAAGACATCATACAAAATCAAATTCAACTTGTCAAATCATAGGTAATATCAACTACCCAATGCAAATAAGTAATTTAGCCCAGTCTTGATGATGATCTCCAAAGTACTCATTTATTTCAAGAAGAGGCTTATTTTTTTTCAATGATCAATCAAAGTTGTAAGGTGCACATGAGGATAAGGTTACATAGCTAAATGATAATGAGTTACCAAAGGATTTTGTCAATCTAGAGTATTTTTAACTTGGATGATCAGTTGGAAAACAAGCAAATGAACTTGGTGATCAATGAGGGAGATAATGGGATAGTGGTCATTGATAGAGACACATTGTTAAGAGCTGGTAAGCCATATTATCAATCTAAAAATCAATCTTTCCCTCACTCCTATCAACCATATGATGATGTCATTTCAAATATTAAGAAACACCTTAATTTTTTTTAATTTTGACCCAGGTTGATTAGATAATTTTGGAGGTCATTTTGAGGTATTGTACATAGTAGATTAGTTTTTTTCATTCCTATAAGTTATATTAGAATATTTGTGGTTATTATTTATTCTTTTTTATGTGTGTTGGATATAATTTTTAGCTTTTTTTCAAAACTGGTCCAACATGTTGTATCCATGGTTGTACCTTAAAAAGTGAGTTGTAGAGAAGTCTATGTGACTCCTATGCCCAATGGTTGCTTAAGGCTATTAGATTCCCACTTAGTAGGAAAGTGGCCCATGAAATTCAATATAATTTTGATTATTCTATCCACCCTTGGTCTCTTGATACGTAACATGATTTGAGAGGGTCATTTTTTGCCAAAATCAACTGAGTATAGTTCTTGAAGCACCCTCAAGATTACTATTTACCATAAAAATAGGTATGTTGAGATCATGGTTTGCAGTAATATTATAACATTCCTATTAGAGTGATTTTAAACATGGATTAATTTCTAAGGTCTTGTTAACATCTTTTTATCCTTGTTAGGTCCCATTTCATGTCCAAAAACATTCAAATTGCTCCCTAATGCAAGATCTTGTTCGAAGACCTAATTGGTCACTCCTAAGGTCATGATGTCCTAATGAGACCTATTTGATGATTAGAGACATGAAATTATTTTCAAAGGTAAATGCATCTAAAGATTCCAAAAGTCATTTATCAATGTCCTAATAACCTTGTATAGGCCAATTCAAGTGCTTGTTAATATGAAATAAAGAAAAACGTTCTTAAAAGGTACTTAAGAAGTGCATAAAAGGGTTTAAGTGTCTCAAATCATTCATTAAAATAATTTTGGAGGAGTGAAACATTACATAGGGTATAATAAAGTAATTTTAATATTTGGAAACTTATTATGAGCTCCTAAGTCCGTACAACTTGCCAAAGAATGCAAAAAACTTGTTTGACTTGGTGGTTTCTCTCTCTCCTTGCCTTTTGATGGTCTTTTTGACCTTCCAATGTGCGAAAGATTATAATGGCTTCAGAGGTTATAGGTTTTATAAATATATCAATTATTTTTAAGGTGATTATATCTAAACTTCTTCATCTTAGATCTGCAAACTAATTATGCAACATTCCATGATGGTATTGGCTCCAAATCTCCTTCAAGCAATCCATTAACAAAGAAGATAGAGGGGTTTTATGCTTGTTGATCAAGGTTTAAATTTATATGGAGGATATTAAAAATTATAAACCTCAATTTTAGGTTCCAATAATGAAAAATATGCATTCAAATAAAATAATAGGCTAAAAACACCAAATTATAACCCATTCTTTGTTAAGAACCATTATTTTACAGGGTTTCTCTCAAGTGCAACCACATGATATATTTGTTATCTTATTGAATGTATTATATAAATTATTAGATATCATAAGAGTAATTTTAAGTCTTCCATAAATGATTTTTTGATCAAGAGATAAATAAGGTATCACTTAATTTTGCCAAGAAGATGACAAGTAGGTTTAAAACCCTACTTAAACTTTGCAACCTATAAATGCACTTGTTGATGTTGTGAGGCTTGTCAAGGAAAAAATCATGAATTTTTAGAGTATAAGAGACATTAAAATGTTTTAGATAAGTATTATAGGTTGTTATAGTGTTGTGATCAAAGGAAAATCTTCATTGAGCCTTCAAAACTCTCTTAAGGAGCCAAAAAGCAAGTTTCACAAGCCTCCAAGAAGAGTTTTAGATAGTTTATAGCATGAAAAGAATTAGAGTGAATTTAAATATGTTAATAAAGGTTAAAAATATTATTATGAAATATTTTAACCTCATATCAAGTCCTTATTGAGCTCAAAAATCAACCTATAGGTCCACTAATTGTACACAGTCTAGAAAAGTGTATAAAATCAGTCAATAAAAGCTTGTTTTCTCCATGTTTTTAGGTTGACCAAGGTGCCTAAATGGATTATAATGGAGGAGGATGATGTTTTAGTAATTTTAAAATTGTAATGACTCAAAAATAATTCATAAAACTCAAGATTTTTTGGGTGCTCTAGGCCTATTTGCTGGCATGTTAGGGTTTGGAGGTTAACAATCCTCACAAAACAAAAATAAACACTAAAAAATTGATGAAAATTAGTAGGAATGTGTAGTAAAATATTATATATTTTTTTCAAGTGGTTTCAAAGTGATATAATCTTTAGGGAAAAAGTAATGCTAAAAACTCAGTCTACAGGCCTAGTTTTGAGCCTAGAAAACCCTTGTTTTGAGATTTTTTGCATGATCAAGGTTGGTTGAATGTAATGATAATTTTGATGAGTTGAGGAAATTTTTTATAGGTGTGATAAGTACATACATGTCATAAAAAAAATTTTCATTGAAATTTGTGGTCAAGAAGGCTTTTAGGTCTGATTATCTCTCTCAAGCAAGTTACAAGTTAATCTTCCTTTAAGAGATCAACAGTCTTAAGACCTTAAATAAAGTTTGCAGAGGAGTATACATGGTTATAAAGACTTTGTGTTTCCATATAAGAACATTGTAAACTAATTTTTAGGTATATACCAAGAGTTATTAAGGTTCCTTTCAAGGATCATCCAAATAAGGATGTTTGCAAGCCTAGAAGACAAAGAGTTCAATCACCTAAAAGCTGCAAGCCTAAAAATTAAAATAATGGAAGCTTAATGACCTAAAATATATCATATGAATGAAAAACGTTTATAAGTTTATTTTTTAGGTTTTAAATGGATAATTATAATTTTTCAAGGTGAAAAACAAGACCAGATGAGGCCTTCAAAGTATGAAAGTACAGGCTCTTGGATTCTCCAAGAGATCTTATGGACAAAGATGAGGATGAATCAACTTATCCACCTCTCCAAGATACCTTAACATAAAATTAAAAGTTTATTTCAATCAACCCATGCTTATACATTATTTATAACATGAACATGGGTCGAGTACATGGCCATTAAGAACATGATGGGGGTATGCAGGTATTTTAAAACTGGTCATAGAAATATGTAACTCCCTGTATGGAGTGGGAATAATATCCAAGTCAACCAAAAATAAAAATATGGAATAGGATACCTCCATATTATGTTTCTAATCTCTTAATCATGTTTTCTTAGGTGCTAAAGTGTAGCATCAACAAGCTTGCACTTTGACCCTTCACACAAGACTATGGTCTTGCACACTCACTTGAAGCACATAGTGAGAGACCGGTTCCCATGGGTTATGTTGCTCAATAACATGCTATTATTATACTTGATTTTATTAATATATTGGATTAGTAATTACAAAAAAAAATACACTACTATAATCCTTGACTTAAGAATTACCCCCACTATAATCATAAACAAAATGCCATGAAGTTAAATGGATTGTCAATTCATGATACATGTTCCATACATCTTATTATGAAAGATAAGCAATAAAATTAGTTAATCTAATCCATAGTTCATACTCAAATGTTACTTAAACATAAACACAAAACACCTAAACTTATTTTAATATCTATGAGTCTATATTATATATTTCCAATATTTTATCCATAATCGGTCACCTTACATGATTCCACACATGGGTATGTATACTTATTTTTCCCTAACCAAGTAGTTACATAATAAATGACAAATGGGTGATTGGCCTATGAAATCTTAATAGACTGAGAGTTGTGGTAGTCTTTCAATTATTCTCTCCTAAGGACCTAGGCCTCTATGCCCCCTATATTATCATTTGATGCTAGATCCTTGTGACCATATGTCCTTCTTTACATGAGCCAATGCAAAACTAATGATGGCTAAAGTTTGGATGGAACTTGACAATTGTTCGTCAACTATCTCCCATTTTTCATGTGTTCCCCAAGTCTTTCACTTCTATTCTAAGTCCTATGTTCTTAGGTTCCTCATAGATATGTTCTATCTTTGATTGGGTATTCTCACACTAATACTTCCATGCCCTTGTCCTTTTGTGCCTCATTGGTTATGTGTCATGGTATTTCTATGCTAGGATAGTTCTACACCATGGTATTTTTATGTTATGCTCCTATCACCCCTTGCTAGTTATATGCCAAAATAACAAAACACTTAGTCAAAATTTGGGTTCTGACATTACCCCACACTACATTCTTAGTTCATCTCAGACTAAGTCTTAATCTTAGCCTCAGCCAAAAACTCAGGCCCAGTTTGTTTAATCTACTTCCTAACACTATTCCAATGAGATAAAGTGTCAAAAAACTTTGAAATTATGTCTTCAATGGATGTCTTTGATTTATTCATCTCCTTAGGTTAGTTAGGACACTCATTGGCCTTTTTGACTAGTTGGTTAAGGGTTGCACTAGCATCCTTATAAACTTATTCTAATGTTGATACCTCAATGACAACCTATCCTTAAAGGGCTGTAGAACTAGCATTGATTTGCTACCAATGCGCATTTATTATCTCCTTAATAGATTCAACATATTTTAATGCCTTTTCATGCTTGGCATGATCCTTTATTAGGAGGGAAACAACCATTAAATGCTACCTTTAAGACTCTTATATGTTGAATTGAGCCTCCAAAATTTTATTAGGTCATGCTAATTTTTCAAAAATCACATCCAAGATGGGGATTAATTCCCCAACTCTTTTAGAGCATGTTTATAGAACTATACTACTTTATTAAAATGATCCACCATCTATAATGCCTAATTCCTTAGTGTAAGATTTTCCTTACAACATTTTAATAGTAGATTCAGAGTCTCCAATTTATCCATAGATTCCCCATATAAAGCCACTCCATTCGTTAATGTTGGTTCTTGGCCTAAAAATTGATTTACATAAATTCTAAGTTTTTACCTTAGCCTTTGTGGCTTCCTTCATTTGCTATTTTAATGTGGACACTTCTTCTTTGAGTGCCTTCTGAGTGGTAACCTCTTTCTCATACATTGCCACTACTTGGCCATGTTTCTTCTCTACGTCATGTGCATCAAAATCTAAAATTATATTTTGGCACATGACTTTAAAATCCATTTTCAAAAATATAGCACTATATTACATAGGGGAGATCATATAAGGATCAGCCCATAGTGGATTTGGAAATGCTAGGGCTTGAGGGTTCAACATGAGCCTATCTATAGGAACTCAAAATAACACTCCTCATTATACGTACCCAAAAGAAAGGACATTTTTTTCCTTATATCAATAATTGCATCGTAGGGAAGGAAATAAAACCAAAGATAGAACATCCTATCTAGAATGACTTTTTGCTAAGAACGTAAGTTGGTTGACACATCAATCAATGGCGGTTATCCTTAAAAAATAATAAGATCCTTGCCTTTGTTTGGGTCACACTCAAAATTTTTAACCTTTGTATTGGTAACCAAAGAAGTGCTATCGATGATCATCCTACTCATCTACTAAGTATCATAACCATCCCCCTCTTCACCAAATGGAACCCCAATTTCCAATTACATGTCATCAAATGTGGTATCCTCCTCTTACACCAAGGAGGGTGTATTTTTGGAGTTAGAGTCCTATGATTCTTCTTTGTGGATTTTAGGTTCTTATTTTAATGGTTTCAGAGGGGGTAATGGTGCTAATCCATCAACTTATTTCTCTAGTGTAATTTGTGGAATAATCCATGATGGTGAAACCCTTAGTGGTGATGCCTTTGGTGAAAAAGTTTTTGGAGGTGAATTCAGGGGTGGAGAAGCCTGTGAGGTAAAGCTCTGGGTGGGGAAGCCCATGGTGGTGGAGGTCTAGGTGGAGAAGCCCATGGTAATGAGGGTCTATAAGGTGATTCCTAGGTAGTCTTATATCATTTTTGAGGATCTTATTATGAACTTGTGATGGCATCATGCCCAACCTAATTCTTCTTCACAAGTTATGGTACTAGTGGAAATTTTTCTTGTGTATGCTCTATGCCTTTTGAAGTCTTCTTCTTAGGCTATAGCATGTAATAAAAAATTATGCATTTGTTTTCCTACTATGGTCTGCTTGAACTTGATATTGGTCTGATCAATTTCTCACTTCTCTCTATAGTCTTACTTTCTAAGATAGACATACATATTCCAGAGAGTGTGAATCTTCAAGTCTATTTGGTCCACTTCCAAGGTGAGAGGTTGTGTATCAAAAATGTAGTTTATTGAATTGATAAATTATTTCACCAAAAAGGCATAGGATAGATTCAACCATGCTAAAATTTATATGGAAGGGACATCTTGATGTGTGCCAAAGAGAAATGTTGCCTTAAAACAAACTGAGCTTACTTACCAACCTAGATGGGCAAGTCTTTAGGAATGCACAATTAATTTCTAAAGGCCTCATTCATACCATCATACCATGATTTAATTTTATTTTTATAAGTAGGGGTGATGTGAGAAAGGCATGTGAATGCTATATATCACTCATCAGGGGACTTGTGTTTAGGTTGATATTCCCATTTTAGCTCTCCTGAGGTGTATTTTGATACACCAATCTCATCAAATACCATTAACAATAAAAATACCCCCCAGAGAAACCTATGGCTTTGTATCTAATGGGTCTTCTTAGTATCCTTGATGATTTTATGGGAAAAACACATGGCCTAATTATACTTCAATCCCTCAATTACCTAATGAGTGATATAGAGGGAGCCATATCCACCTCTTTCCAATGATCAATACCACCGATCTTGGTCATAATGATGCATGTGGCCAACCAAATGGTAGGATATTATAGGTTATTGATGTGCATGGCATGGCCCTACTTTTGGTACATGAACACTATTACTATTTTCCCTATCTCCTTCAAGTATTCTAAGTTAAACTCCACATCCATGCTAGAACACTACATCCCTGACACCTTACTTATTTTCTTGGGTGTAATTTTCATGTTGCACCCAAAAAAGTAAAGGTAGTCCTCATGGACGTACGAGAGTAGAAACTTAATTGCTTCCATGGGTTTTTCAAAGTATGAAATGTTGACCAATTGAAATAACCCCACAAAATCCAAGGCTATGAAAATTTTGAGGTCGTACACCAATTGATTTTTGGTGTTCTATCACTCAACCTGGTAGTTATTTTGTAAATTAAGCTCATTCCCTGGTTGACAATGGTTGTAGTCAAATATGGTGCAAGAGGTCACTTTCAAGACCCAATTTTATGCATGTAACACTATTTGTAGGTGCTATATTTATCATCAATGATTGGGGTGGAGATGCTTGTGCTTTGTTTTCTTAGTGCACCATCCTAAATTCTTCACATTCCACATGCTGTGTTTGTTCTTCAGGTGTCTCTGCTCTAATTAGTACTACTTCCCCACAAGTGATTATTCTTTTTCTAGTATAGACAACAATGAATAATTTATTAATGCCTTCTTCTTAGGCCACATCACCCTCTGAGGAGCCTAAATATTGAGGCATGATCATCCAACATTCCTAACATAATGTGTGATTGTGATGTAGATGACTTTGGATTTTTCTACTTCATTTCCCTCTAATGGTGGAAATTTGCCTCAACAACATACAACTACTAGTTCTTTCTATCATAAGTCATGTTTCAAGGGTAGATTTATGCTTGAATAATTAGTTTAATGTTCCTCTCAATAGATGTTTACAAGATTTCAATGCTCTGACTTACACTTGCTCTAAAATCATTCAGGCTTAGTTCACTCTTCAGTTCTATAGAATCAAATGAAAGCAAAGGTAAAAATTAAATTGATCTCTCATGTCCTTTTATAGGTTTGATGGGGTAACTTGTATTTATTACCCCCTTTATTTTCAACCATCACTTCTCAGTATTAATGCACTTGTAATGTCCACCATTATTTGAACATCATTTCTCACCATACATGTATTTAACAATATTGTCTTATCATGCTATTTGGCACATTTATCACAACTAATACATTAATAACATGTCTTGTCCCATGATTTTCTTTGAAGTGGAAGATAATTGTGTTCCATACTTTTCTTTGAAGTGGAAGACAATTATTCTATTTCTTTCTTTCTTTATTTTTTAAATATTCAAACTATTTGGTGGGAATATATTATCTAGGGATGTTTTACTTACCCACCTTAAGTTGTGTGCACATCCTTAACCTGAATACATGTATACTTTTCATCCCACACTAAAAAGTGTGTCATGGTCCTCCATGAAATAAGTATAAAATTAAAATAAATCTATTTAAAATTAATTATGCATGTAACTAAGGCAACGCTTTTATTAAGAATATTAAATCCTAAACTAGTGACATAAACCTTATTGTTACAAAATTTATACTATTAAGAAGATAAATACGGTTGTAGTCAGCTACCATTATAATGTCCAGGAAGGAATTGGCCATCCAATCTTTGAAAATGATAAGCACCAATAGGCTGAATGCTATGAATGACAAAAGGACCATCCCAATGAATATGAAGTTTTTTAGAATGGTGTATGAATTTGGAGCTGTAGAGCAAGACTTTCATTCCAAGGCTAAATGTCTTATGACTGATGTGTCAATCATGTCATGTTTTTTGTTTACATTTATCCACATATTGAATATAATGAGCAAGGAAACAAGATTCATCCATCTACAATAAAGCATCCAAGTATGATTTTAATGATGACTCCTCATCTAATTATCTAATGTGTGCAATATGAAGAGATGGTACCAAGAATTCAACTAGTAGAACTGCTTCTTTACTATACACCAGATTGAATGGAGTGTTCTTATTCAAGTGCTTATACATTGTTCAATAAGACCAAAGTATATAGATACTTTATCATCCCAATCAGTTTAGTCAATATTAAATTTTTTTGTAAGTGTTGTGCCTAAGATTTTATTTAATGCCTTGATAATGCCATTGGCATAGGAATGATACAGTGTTGTTTTATGATTATCAATCATAAACTCAATAAGTAGAATGTGAATAGTTTCATTGAACAAATGTGTACCATGATAACTAGTAAAACTCAGTGGGCATCCAAATTAGGTTATAATATGTTCCCATATGAAATGCATAGTAGTAGTAGTATTACAATCCATTATTAGCATAACTTCAGCTCAGTATATGAGATAATCAGTTGCTATAATAACATAATGGGAACTTGTATGTCATTTTCCTAGATTAATGGGGAAATAAAAATCAATGGTCCACTTTTCAAATGTTTCTTGAGATATAATTGGATGTGATGGCATGTCATCCCAGTGATTTGGTTTTCCCACATGCTAACAAATATCAAATTTCATAACATACATCTCGGCATCTTGAAAAAGGGTAGGCCACCTTAATCTAGCCAATAGTACCTTATGCACAATAGCCTCTCCAACATAGTGTCCACCTGTAATTCCCTCATGAAATTCTTGGAGTAATTTAGAGTGCTCATGTTTTATGACACAACATCAGAGAATTTTATCTTGGTCAAGATTGTAGAGGTCCCCTCCAATGAGTTGAAAAGGTGTAGTGTGGACTGCGAGTTATTTATTGGCCCATGAAGTCAAACAATCAGGCATTAAGCTAGTAGTTAAGAAAGATACAATATCTTACAAATCCTAAAGTACACAAGAAACAAAAAATAGTTGAACATTAGGTAAGTCATCTTCAATAACATATGGTGATTCTCTAGAATCAATATGAGAAAGATGGTTAGGGCCACAATTAGTTTTTCTTGGTTTGAACATGATAGAGAATTAAAATTCTTGAAACAACACTATCCAATGGTAGATGCATCCATGAAACACATGTTTATTTACCATATATTTTAAAGCTTCATGATCTGTATAGAATACAAAGGGATTTGCCAAGAAGTATTGTCAATTTTTTGTAAAAAATACACCATTGATACTGATTCATGCTCCATGGTGGTGTAATTATACTTAGTTGGGGTAAGTTTTATACTAGCAAAATATATAGGGTGATCAATGTGACCTTCACTTAGTTATTCAAGGATTACACCAACTACCTTTCTAGAGGCAACAACATGGACATAGAATAATTTTGTCCAATTAGGGAACTATATAATTGGAGTGGTGACTACTTTGTCTTTTAAAGCCTCAAAGGCTTCTTGGCAAGAGAAAGTCTAGACAAAGTGATTGTTATGTTTTAAGAGTTTGTCTAAAGACATGACAATCTTTGCATATCCATGAATGAATTTCCTAGAATAACTGGTATGTCCTAAAAAGGCATAAACTTTGTGCTGAGACTTTGGTACTGAGAGGCAAAGAATGATAGGTACTTTTGTTGGGTCTACCAAAGTCCATCCTTGTAGATAATATTTCCTATAAGAACACTAAAAGGTGTATCAAAAAGACACTTCTTTAGATTCAATGATATTTTTAAGACTTGGTAATGCTCAAATATGAGTCATAGATTAGAACAATAGTCCTTGATCAAGCCATATATTGCCCAATCATCCAAGTAGACTTGAAGAAATTTATGGATGAAATATTTAAAGGCCTCAATGGCTATACATGAAAATATAGTAGGTACATTATTCATCCCAAAGGCATGACATTATAAGTAAAAGGTCCCCATTCAGTGGTAAATGTATTCTTAGGTCAATCCTATTTAATGATCTAGACCTAATGGTACCTAAAGAATCCATTTATGAAAGTGAAAATTTCACACCCAATAATGCCTTCAAGTATTTATTCTATGAATGGTGTTAGGAAGGGATAAATAATACAAGATGCATTAATTATATGGTAATCAACACAAATCCTAATGCATCCATATTTTTTTTATACTTATGACCATGGGATTGACCCATTTGGATTCATCAATTAGGGTGATCACTCTAGTGCATAACATACTATCAATTTATTGCTTCACTCACACTCATAAATTTGGATTCATCCTATATGGCCTTTTCCTGACTAGTCGAGCATCGTCAACTAGTTTGATATGCATATTGCCTAGAGATGGATGAACACCTTTCATCTCACTATAGCTTCTTGAGAAGGCATCTTGGTATAAAACTTATATGTTAGTCTAATAACTACCTATATTAGCTATTTTTGGTTATTCCTTTATGCCAATGTTACACTAGATAGTTTGAATTGGTTCTAAGTAAGGGTGGTCTACATCATGACCAGAATCATGAACAGTTCATGCACCATAGTCTGTAGGGACATATAAATTATTTTCTAATGGGTCAGGTGGGTTGGACCCTTCACCTTCATCTACCTAAAATACTAGTTTTTTCTTCCCTAGGCATATCTCTTCATGATGTTCCTAATCAAAGATAGGGTCTGGTGTGGAAATGGGTTATGCAAATGGATCATTAAAGAGAACTAGTCCTTCTGGGACAACATTGATATATCTCAAGAGATATTCAATGGGTCTAGGGTCACCAAAAAATACTTTGTGCATGACCTAGAGAGTGAGGTGCAAATCCATTTTTAGAGATGAGTAAGATAACATTAAGTTTATGTTATCTTTCAATAGATGCCAAAAATGAGTACTCATATATCATTCTTCATGAACATACCATGCTCTAACCCAAGTTCATAAAGTTCCATAAAAAGCATGTACCTAGAGGTCCTCTGGCAAGAAAGACTCTTCAATCCTCCATATAAATTCACAAGATTCTATGTGTGGATCAGGTGCTCATACTCCATTATAGTTGATTTTTACCCATATTCAGTTGTCACGATGAAACTAGTGATGCAAAGTAGAGCATACTTCATGCCAATGGAAAAGTTGCTCATTATGGGTTCACCACTAACTTGTGGTTGTACCATCAAAAAGGTGAACCAATGATCATATACAATCATTGTCAGAGTTATATAAATCTTCAAATCACTAGATAAAGTCTTAGACTTTCGTTTGTTTGTGAAATCGAGGAGCTTCATCAAGTATTTCTAATGGTGAATCCATAAATGGTCCTCTCATAATTTTTTTGATAATAAGATGAAAAAATCTATGGCACTTATGATACTATCATGGAATATTCTCACAACTACCAATAACACTGCAGACTCTTCTAATGAGATAATAGTCATCGTGGGTCCAACAATTATAAGCATTACTTGTAGTACCAAAAAGGGACTAGGTATCCATACATAAAAGGATGCCATCAAGAATAGGATCATGTTATTCATCATATTTGGATGTGACATTATAGATGTGGTTAATATATTATTTCACATTAATAGGTTTTATGTATGGGGGACCATGTGTTTGATCCAATATAATAACAATGCATTGATCAATATTCTAAAAATTAATGTAGCACTTTTTGAAACTTAATTTTTCATTGTTTTCATAACACCAAGGTTTCCCAAATCGAGCTATAAAATCATCTACCTCTTGTAAATCAAGAACTTTAGAGTCATATTTGAAAGGTACTACAAGGATAACAATCGTTACATTCTTAAGAACACCAATTGGTAGAGCATACATTTTATCAACCATAAATAATACATACAATGATGGACTGGCCATTTTACACCATAAATACTTGGTAAGGATGTTAATCTCAATACCAGTGTCAACCAAGATGTCCTGAATCACCTAAACATCGATGGTAGAATTCACTAGTATTATTTATCCTCTTGAGGGCTATAAAGAATAGGGGTATCTTGCCATCAAGTATGATTCAATCAATGATCCTCAGTTTATTGAGTCAACTAAGGTTGAATATCAGTTGGTGTTTGTACCTAATTTTTAAGCCAAATACTTAGTTATAGGACAATGTATTCATCCAACATACACTTGTAAAGCTCTTGGCAGTTATTTTGTGCCACATTTTTATGTTCTATTTTATTTTGCATATCAGTACATTATGTTGCTTCTTGGTCCTTAAGAAAATGAATTTATCCTTGTAGTTCCCATACCAATGTCATAGTGTCCTGGAGTACATCCTTCTATTACTAGGCATTAGGATACTTCCTTGCTCAAGGCTTTCATGTTGTACCTTATCAATAACAATAAATGTAGACAGATTATCCATCACTACACATAGTGATATTCACTTGTTAAGCTATTAGGGTGCTTAAGCATAGATTATAGTGAGGTTTCTTAATGCAAATCATACCTGCACCTTTATAATTTATTTCCTTAGTTATGGTCATGTATAGGTTAGGACATTCTTCCAACCGATGCTCCTTTTAACAAAAAGCACATGTTAGATAAACTAGACAATCTTGTTGATAGTGGTCTAGGGATCCATACTTATAACATGTTATTTGTGGGAAATGACCACCTCCTTGTCCTCACCCTTTACCTATCCCATTATAGCCATCATTATCTTGAATTTTGGACACAAAGGTTTGGTGCATACCATGCATGCATGCTTCATGGATATCATTAATTAGACAACAATAATTTGTATCATGGGTGTAGGCATCATATATCTTGTAGTATTCAAACACCATATAATGCATATCCCACTATAGGAGAGGACATAAGTGTACATCATATTATTCATATTAAATTTCACATGATTATTTAGTACATCATAAATGTTTTTATATGGGCAGTTGCTTTGGTTATGACCTTCAGACTCACAATCGATTCAATAAGGACCACTATGAGTATTGTATCCATTATTTATAGTTAATTTTTCTAGTTGCAATGCCATTAAAGCTATTTGGTATTCCATGAAAGGACCGATTCCATTGTCAATACTACCAACAACTTCAACATGGAAGGCAACTTCCAAAGCTTTGCATGGGCTAGTAAAAGTTTTTCAGGATAGTGTTCATTTAAATGGGAAGTAAAAATGCTCCCATGAACCATTGTGCATGTTAAAAAACATTAATTTCAAATGAAAGCTTTGAGAGAAGTGTTTTAAACTGTGCACCATACTTCTATACACTTTTAATGAGCTCTTGCTTTATATCTTTTAGTGCATCAATACTCCCGTACACTTTGTTGCTCAAATTCAAGAATGCCAAATTCTTGAAGGAATGTTATTTTGAGTTGATCATAGTTAATTACCACTTGTTGAGGGTCAAACTTCCTATACCACTTGTGCACTCTCTCCAAAATTGTGGTCATGAATTGTGTGGTCTTTTGCTTAGAAGAAATGATGCCTCATGCCCTCTAAATGTGTTCACCCTTATGGACATGCTCCAAAACATTGTCCATGCTTTGATATTTAGGTAGGTGAAGTGTAATTTCATAATATGTTATTCCCAACTAAGGTGCTTACATTGGTGGTTGTTAAGAACCCCTAGATCCTATTCCTTGATGGGGAAGTCACTACTTCTTCTTGTGCCACCTCCTAGTCTACCTTTAATGCCTTTAGTAGTAATGCCCATGCCATGGGGCATGGTAGTTGGTTGATTAATATATTTGGGCATGTACTTTATCCACTATGAATTCCAGGTCCATTAGGCATCTCAAGTTGGGCCATGAAATTCCTTTGAAGATTAAAATAAAGTTATAATTCTAGATGAGTTATAATCAACTCAACTACAATTTCCCTTATAAGATCATTTTCTGATTCTACACAATCTATATCCTAATTATGTATACATGATTCATCTAATTCAAAAGCATGAGTACACACTATGGTTGGGGAAATTGATTGGTTCAAACTTGGTTCTTCAGTTTCTTCTGTCTGGCTAGTTTTTTATTCAAACAATAAAATTATCATGGTACGCAGTTAGAAAGTGATGGATTCCTCCTTGTACATTCCTACTTCCCTACAGATCCTAACAACACTCTTGAGTTCTTTCAATCCTTTCTTGTGTTATTTCCTCCTATGATCCTTTTTTGAGCTTCATCATATTTTTGCTTCCATAATGCTCAGTGACTGGCAACCATTCTAAACCTAAAATTATTTACCAACACTTTCATATTACCCTTCTAACTATGAAGCTCATGCTAGGATGGATTTAGACTTATATTGGTAGAGTTTTAAGTCCATAATAAATGAACAATTTATTGACTTCTAATGGGAAATAACTAATATACCTACCATGTGTTTCTATAAGAAACTAGAATTTGTATTCCTTAGGATAAGAGTAAGTGGTTATAACATACTCCAAGTATCTATTCAACACTCCTCTCCACCATATATCAATAGCTCATGTCCATAATGTTCCTAGTCATGATAAATCCCTTTGACATTCTAATGTCCAAGATTGTCTTGTCCCAATATTTTGTGATCAAACTTGAGCATAAACAAGTATCCAAGCATGCAAATAAATAAGGACTTCAACAAAGAAAGTTTCATATAATGCAATGTAGAGATGTTGTTCCACCCATAAATGTGAAAAAACTCCTGGTTCAAGATAAGAAACCACAAAATTATCCTTGACCCCAATAATCCATTATTCAATACTTTCAAGGGTTATATGTTCAAGCATCTTCCATTACTATGTAACAAGCACTATGGGTCCAGGAAATAGAACCTAAATGTTGGGGTTTTAATTTCTTAATCATGTTTTCTTAGGCACTAAAGTTTAGCCTCAACAAGTTTGTGCACTATCCCTTAATGAAAGACTATGGTCATATGCACTCACCTAAAACACGTAGCAAGAGACCAGTTCTTGTGGGTTATGTTGCTCTATAACATGCTAGTCATATACTTGAGTTTATTAATATATCTAATTAGTAATTACATAAAAATATATATACACTAATATAAGCCTTGATTTAATAATTACCTCCACTATGATCATAAACAAAAATTACATGAAGTTAAATGGATTGTCAATTCATAATGCATGTTCTATATATCTCATTCCAAAAGATAAGAAACATAATTAGTTATTTGATCCATAGTTCATACTCAAATATTACTTAAACATAAACACAAAACACTTAAACTTATTGTAATATCCATGAGTTTATATTATATAGTTCTAATATTTTATCCATAATCAGTCACCTTACATGATTCCACATAGGGGTATTTATACTTATTTTTTCCTGACCAATTAGTTACATAATAAATGACAACATGGGTTATTGGCCTACAAAATATTATTAGCTTGAGAGTTATGGTGGTCTATCAATTATTCTCTCCCAAGGACCTGAGACTCTGTACCCCCTATATTATCATTCGATGCTAGATACTTGTTACCATATATCCTCATTTTTGTGGGCCAGTGCAAAAATCATGATGATTAAATTATGGATGGCCCTTGAGAATCACTCCTCAACCATCTCCTACTTCCCATGTACTCCCCAAGTCTTTTAATACTATTCTGAGTCCTATGCTCTTAGGTTCCTCATAGTTATGTTCCATCTTTGACTAGGTATTCTTGTGTTGATACCTCTGTGCCCTTATGATTTTAAGCCTCACTTGTTCCATACCATGATATTCTTGTGCCAATATAGTTTTATGCTATGGTTTTTTGCACTATGATCCTCTCACTCAATTCTGATTCTACACCAAAATACCAAAACACTTGGTCAAAATTTAGGGTATAACACTCCCTCAAGTCAAACATTCAACAAACATGATGGCCATGGTAGGTCAACTTGATCTAGATTCTCTCTAGCATGCATGTGTGGGAGGTGGAAGTAGTCAAGTGACAACTGGAAATAAGAGTTTTCCAAGAGTATGGAAGTATTAATGGATCACATTCATCATCCATACACACTCCTAAGGATAAAAATAGTAAATATTAAGGTCTCAATATGCTAAAATTATTGAGAGACCTTCATGAATAAGCCTAATGCATTGGGTAGAGTTTAATTCTCTTGAGTTTTACTTCTTTTTATCTTGCACAGGCTAAATCATGATGTAACAACAACATTTATGCAATCTAGTAGTGATTTTTCTCCTCTCATGTCTCATATTTATTATATATAGGGTTAGAAATGTCTTATTATGTATCCCTCTACTGGGTATAACAAAACTTTGCTTCTATAGAGACTTGTAATGCTTGATCAAGCCTTTGAATTTAATAAAGACTAATTTATACCTTCTCTAAGATTGTATATTATGTGATTATTGTGTTTTTTTGATCTACATTTGTGGTAGAGAGTAGTCTCCCTTGTATATGTCCATCATCCTTCACCTTGGTGAAAGTAGGCATGTCTTTTACATGTCATATGTTGTGTTATAATTGGTTATGAAAGTAATTAGTTTTGGAGGTCCACTAATTATGTCTTGTGCAAGACCATTTAGCTATCACTTATAGTTTTATTATAGTCCACCACTCTCATATGAAACACTTATGCTTGAGAAAACCCCTTTGGATATTGTGTAGAATAAAATTTAATATTTATCACTCCCATTGTGATTTTTTACATAGGTAGAGGAGATAATCAACCTTAGTTCATCACCTCATTTTCAATTTTTTAGATTCATTATTTCTCTTTTCATGAGTAGAGTCTTAGTGTATCTTAGATAGGTTTTGCGAGTGTGGATTTTAGGGCTGTAACTTGATCCTAAATTATGTGCACTATGTTATTAGGATATATACTTTTATAGAGATTAACTCCTATCATAGGTCACCCACACCTAGGAGAGTTTCCATTATGTCAGTTGAAATAGGTCTTAGGACCTAATAAGGTGTATTTTAACATAATTTTTTTTTTGGCACATCTGGTGGGATCAATACTTAAAAAGATTAAATAATTTGATAAGAATTTTTTGTTTATTTTGGAAATTTATAACTATTAAACACACATATGAAGCACTTCATGACTCTAAAAGGTACTTAGAGGATCCTAGTTTTAGATTAGTACTTGGTATTTATGCCAAAAGTAATAACAAGAATATCTTTTGAAGGTAAGGACACTAATTTTATTGAGATACCATTGCATTAAAATAAAAGGAAGAGGTTATTAAGGTATAATCCATATATTAACCCCTATTATACTATTAAATCCCCTCAGGACAACCAAGATTTACTTCATATTTTTCATATGGTTGTCCCTAGAAATTAGGTCTTTATCCCTTTCAATGGAAGAAACCCAATAAATCTTTCCCAATATGATGACATACTTATTGAAACTCTCAAGAGTATCCCTCATTTCATTGGAGAGAATTAAACCACACCCATAGAGCATATCAAGGATATTGCCTACATCTATGCAATACATCATGTTACTCTAGAGGATGTTACTATTATGATTTAGCCTTCGTCATTTAAGTACAAGGCTCACCAATGGTATAAAATATTACATATTAATTTTATAAACTCATGGGATGAATTAGGAGAAGGATTATGCAATAAATTTGAAGACAAAAATGACCATTTGTCTTTATTTGAACAATTGACTACTATTAAGAGGGCTCTGAAAAAATTCATGAGTGATTTCAATTTCAAGTTCCAAAGAACTTGAGATAGAATCCCAAATATAGTTAATACCAATATTAACCATGATTTTTTATACTATAATAGAGCCTTGAATAGTGATACTAATATTATTATCCAATATATGGGTGGTACAACTTTTATCAATGCATAAATGATTGGCATTAGCGCTGAAAATTTCCCTATACAAGCTATAAAGATTGATCCAAGAACTCCTATGCTAGTATTTATAGAGTTACCACCTCCTAAACCATTGAATCAACCCAATTTTTAACCAATTATAGTATAAAATAACCAATTAACTCAACATACACAACCTACACCTTTACCTATTCTTGTGCTTACAAACAAGCCAAATAGTTAAGGGATAATTCCTCTTATTGAACTACATGAGGTGAAATCAGTAATGCAGAGCTTTGGTAATGAATTGTTTGATTTGAATAGGTATACATTAGGAAATTTTAGGACTTATTAGTATTAAAATTATCCATTCCAACCTAATAGACATCCCTACCAAGACAATTCTTAAGCATGCCAAACTACTAATGCTAGGCCTTACAACAACCATAACCCCAATGTTGTTAGTACATCAAAGGTAATTGTGCCTATGCAAAACAACTTGGTAAAATATTACGAGTGGTTTTATTAATTAAATAATCCTAAAAATAAAAAAACATGTTTAAATTGAGTGCTCAAAAAGTCCTTTATGGTCTAAATCATGTCACTTTCTCAAGGGAAGTCAAGTGGATCAACTTCACGTAGGGAAGAAGTGCATGATTAGACATAAGCACAAAGTGAGTCTATTATTTTAAATTGGAAAGAGAGTGAATTTAGTGACATGAATTTATATGAAGAGGATGTGTTAGGATAATATTTTATATTTGATGAGTACCCCATCACACCAAACCTTATGGTTGATCAAGAAGAGGATGTTGCTCACCATGGGACAACTACACCAGTAGAAGAAGTTCATAATTTTTTTATTAATGAATATGAAAAGGATTTTCATGAATTTGACCCATATGATAACATTTAATGAAAAATTTTAGGAACCTATTGTACACATGAGGAGAACACCACTCTACCCAATATTGAAAAGCCTCAAAGATAGCTTGATGAGACTTGGCAACAATATTTTGACATCATTGAAGAATTTGAGGCTTTTAGAAAGCCAATGGAACCTAAGGAATAAAATGAGGATAACAAAAAACTTGAAAAAAATCACCCTTTAATTTGAAATTCCCAAATTCATCATATAAGATCAATGTCAACTTGTCAAATTAGAGGTAATATCAACTACCCTAAACAAACAAACAACTTGGCCTAGTCTTGATGATGATCTATAAAGTATTCATTTATTTAAAGAAGAGGCTGATTTATCATACAAGATCTATTTAAAATTTTCAAATTAGAGGTAATATCAGTTGCCCCAAGAAAACCACTAAGTTGTCCTAGTCTTGCTGATGATCTCAAAAACACTCATTTATTTCAAGAAGAGGCTGATTTTTTTTAAAGATCATCCGAAGTTACAAGTAGCATATGAGGATCATGTTACACATCTAGATGCTAATGAGTTACTAAAGTAGTTTGTCAATATAGAGATTATTTTTAACTTGTATTATTAGTTGAAAATAAAGTAAATGAACCTGGTGATCAATGAGGGAGAAATGGGCTAGTGGTCATTTCTAAAGACACATTCTTAAGAGTTGGTAAGTTATGTTATCAATCTGAAAAACAAGCTCTCACTCAATCCTATCAACCATATGATAATGTGATTACAAATATCAAGAAATGCCTTAGAGGTTTTTGTTTTGACCTAGGTTGATTGGACAAGTTTTGAGGTCATTTTTAGGTCTTGTACACAATAAATTAGTTGTTTTCATTCCTCTAAGTGCCGTTAGCATAGTTATGGTTATTTTTGCTTGTTTTTTGTGTGTGTTGGAGGCAATTTTTATTTTCTTTCAAGGCTCGTCCAACATGTTATATCCATAGTTTTACCTTCAAAAGTGATCTGTAGATAAGCATATGTGACTCCTATGCCCAATAAATGATTAAGGCTACTATATTCTAACTTAATAGGTAAGTGGCCCATGGAATTCATAAGAATGTTAGATATTATAGCTAACCTTGGTCTCTTGATACTTGAAATGCTCAGATAGGGTCATTTTTTGCCAAAATAAGCTTATAGTTCTTGAAGCACCCTCAAGATTACTATGTTACCATAAGAATATGTATGTTGAGATCATGGTTTGCATTAATCCTATAATATTCCTATTGGAGTGATTTTCAACATGTATGCATGTCTAAGGTATTTTTAATGTCTTTTTAGCCTTGTTAGGTTCCATTTTATGTCTAAAAACATTCAAGTTTCTCCATAATGCAAGGTCACTCCTAAGGTCATGATGGCCTAATGAGACCTATTTGATGATTAGAGACATGAAATGATTTTCAAATGTAAATTCATCTAAAGAGTCTAAAAGTAGTTTATCAATATATTAATAACCTTGTATAAGCCTATTAAAGTGCTTATTAATGTGAAATAAAGCAAAAAGCTCTTAAAATGTACTTAAGAAGTGCATAAAAGGGTTCAAGTGTCTCAATTCATTCATTAAAATAATTTTTGAGGGGTGAAACATTACATAGGATATCATAAAGTCATTTTAATATTTTAAAACTCATTATGATCTCCCAAGTTTGTATAAATTTCCAAAGAATGCAAAAAACTTATTTGACTTGGTGGTTTCCCTTTCTCCTTACCTTTTGATGGTCTTTTTCACCTTCCAACATGGGAAAGAGTATCATGGATTTATAGGTTGTAGGTTTTATAAATATATCCATTTTTTTCAAGGTGATGGTATACACATTTCTTCATATCAGACTTGTAAACTAATTATACAGTGTTCCATGGTGGTATTGGTTCCAAATCTCCTTCAAACAATCCATTAACACATGATACATATGTTTTTTTTACTTGTTGATCAAGGTTTCAATTTATAGGGAGGATATTAAAAATAATAAAATATAAATTTTAGGTTCAAATTATGAAAAAGAGACATTAAAATAAATTAATAGGCCAAAAACATAAGATTAAAACCTATTCTTTGCCAATAACCATTCTTTTCACAAGATTTCTCTCAAGTGCAACCACGTAATATATTTTTTCATGGATTGAATAAATTATTGGAGAGAATAAAAGGTGTTATAATGATTTCATAAATTATTTTTGGATCAAGAGATAAATAAGGAATCACTCCATTTTTCCAAGAAGATGGCAAGCATGTCTAAAACCCTACTTAAACCCTGCATCCTGTAAATGCACTTTTTTGATGTTGTGAGGCTTGTTAAAGAAGAAATAATGAAATTTGAGAGTATAAGATAAATTATATAGTATGAGGGAAGGATTATATGTTTTTATATTTCCGTGATCAAAGGAAAAGCTTCAATGAGTCTTCAAAACTCTTTCAAAGAGCCAAAAAAGCAAGTTTCACAAGCCTCCAAGAAGAGTTTTAGAGAGTTTAAAGCATGCAAAGGGTTAAAGTGAATTTATATATGTTCATAAAGGTTACCAATATTATTATTAATGATTTTAACCTTAGATAAATTCCTTATTGAGTTCAAAAATCAACCTACAGGTTCACTAGTTGTACACAATCCAAAAAAGTGCAAAAAATTAGTCAAGAAAAGCTTATTAACCCCATGTTTTTAGTTTGAAAATGGTGAATAAATGGATGATAAATGAGGATGATGATGGGTAATAAAATTTAAAATTATAATGTCTCAAAAACAATTCATAAACTCAAGTTATTATTTTTTTGTGCTCTAGGCCTACTTGCTAGCCTACTAGGGTTTGAAGGTAAAAATTCCTCATAAAAAAATAATCACTCCAAAATTTATGAAAATTGGTAGGCATGTGTAGGAATTTTTATAAAAAATATTCCAAGTGGTTTCAATGTGATTTTAGATTTGGATATAAAGTTATGCTAAAAACTCAGTCTATAGGCCTAGTTTTGAGCATAGAAAACCCTTGTTTTGAGTTTTTTTGCATGATCAAGATTGGTTGATGGTAATGATAATTTTTATGATTTAATGAAATTTTTTATAGATGTGGTAAAAAATTACATGGCATAAAAACTCCTTGTTTCATTGAAATTTATGCTCAAGATGGCTTGTAGGCCTGATTGTCTCTCTCAAGCAAGTTATAGGTTGATCTTCCTTTGAGAGCTCCATGGTCTTAATCCATCCAATAAAGTTTAAAGAGGATTATATATGGTTATAAATACATTATTTTTCCATACAAGAACTTTATGAAACTATTTTTAGGTCTACACCAAGAGCTCTTGAGGTTCTTTGCAAATATCATCAAAATAAGCATGTTTGCAAGCCTTGAAGACCAAGAGTTGAATCCCCTAAAGTTACAGGCCTAAAAATTGAATAAATAGAATTTTTATGACCTAAATAAGTATATAATAGAATTGAAACAAGTTTATAAGGGTATTTTTTAGGTTTTAAAGGGATGATTACAAGTCTACAAGGTGGAAAATAAGACAAGATGAGACCTTAAAATCATGAAAGTACAGGTTCTTGACTTATCAAAGAGATATTGTGGAAAATATACAGATGAATAAAAGTATACACCTATCAAATATACCTTAAAATAAAATTATTATTTTATTTCAATCAACCCATTATCATACAATGTTTCTATCATGATCATAGGTGAAGTAAGTGGTCATTAAGAACATGATGGGGGTATGAAGGCATTTGTAAAGTAATCCTAGAAATGTGTAACTCCCTCTATGGAGTGGGAATCAGTTACATGTAAAAATAAAATAAAAATATGGCATGATATACCTCTCTTAATTCAAAAATTAAATAATAATGATGGTCATGTAGGTTAACTTGAGCTAGATTCTCTTTAGCATGCATGCATGGGAGGTGGAGGTAGGCAAGGTAAGGATGAAATCAAGAGTTTTATAAGAGTAAAAAAATATTGAAGGATAACATTAATCTTAAAAAATTACTCTTAAGGACAAAAATAGTAAGGATTAAGGTCTCTTCTTGCACTACTACACCAACCTTCTTGAGAGACATTGATGCAGGGGCATCTTGGTTAGTTTCAAATTTGGTTTACTTTAGGTGTCTTATTTTGGTGTTATAGAGGTGTTAATTTATTTTTTATAATGTTAATTATTGAGTATATATAGGGTTTATTTAAAATATAAAGCACGTGTTTAAATTCTTTTAGTCATTTGTAAGCCCATATGAGGTAGTTTTCAAGAATGGCTTGGAGGCTTGCAAGAATTAGTTATGGTAGTTACTTGTGTTTAAAAAGTTTGACATTTTTTTGGATTCTTAGTGGGTGGTCATTATGTATTCAAATGAGAAATGGTATGAGACCCAAGATACAATTAAGGAGGTTTTCAATTTTTTTTGATTAAGCCTTTAACTCTCTTTTTACTTGCTTATTGCCATACATGTTGACTGTGATTAAGATGGTATATGAATGGAGGTTCAGTAATGTTTTTATTTCTAAGATTTGATCTATGGTTTGGTAAGTTATTCATGTTTTTGAATAGATGTATTGTAATTCATTTTTGAGATCTCATGTATTTGCATTGAAACAAAATATAGTTCTGTGAAAGGTGTATGAACTGACACTAAATATTTAAAGCTTGATAAATGAGTATGCAGAGGCATTCTGATGCATGAAATTTGATTCCATAACACTTATATAATGGTATTAAGAGGTATCAATCTGAATCCAATTTTAAAAATCTTTTTGGATTCCAATTTCCTCCTAACAATATTTGTATAACTTGAAGATTGTATAAGCATTCAAGAAAGGACAAGATGCTAAGTGTTTGTTTGGAATAGATATGGTCATGGATAAAATATTAATGCTAAGAGGTGTTTTGAGTTTTTTTGAACCTGTATTAATCCTATGTAGCTTTTAGAAACCCACCAATTGAAATTAAATCCAAGTAACTTATTTTTTGGAACCTATTGACCCTAACAATGTCTATAAATAGTAAAGAACCTATTCAAAAAGTGGAATGGAGAACTGTTGAAGATAATCTATAGGTTAAGAATGAGAAGAATGATGTCAAAATGATGAATAGAGGTGTGAGTGTGGGTTTCAAATATTTGAGAAAGAGCATATGTGTAAAATAGGTCATTTGAAGTTATTTTTTTTTTTGAATACTTGTATAAAGAGTGCATGAGGTAACTATGTGTGTGTTTGTATGCGTAATAAGGTCAAAATCTTGCTAAAAGTGTGGAATGTATGAATATAGGTGAATATATTATAGTGGATAATGGTAATTTAATGTTACACATATGTAAATAGGTTTCATAGAAGCTTAATAACCTTTGGTGAATTCATCAATAACAACTATTGGTTCTCAGATGACTGCTCATAGTGACTATGCATACAATTTTAGTCCCAAAAATATGTTAAATAAGTATATAAGAAGGGTTTAAGTCACTGTTTGGGGAATCTTAAATATAGGGAGGACTATGTTAGACCTAAGTCAATTAGTCATATTATTTGAGAGTCCTTTAAGAGACAATTTTTTAAAAAATAATACCACATGCCTTAAATCTTGCAACTGTGTATATAGTGAGACAAAAACTTAGAGGTAACATGGAATATAAGTTTAGGGGTAGAGTTATAATAACGTGGAGAGATTTTAAGGGGTTAAATAGACCCCTAAAAACTTGCAAAGAGCTTTGAATCCTTCTATAAATCATGCAAAAGCCTTTGAAAGATCTTAGGCTTCTACTGAGACTCTTAATCCTATTCTAATAATTACGAGTAACATAGGTAGAGTTGTGAAAAGGGGTGAGTTGAAACTTTGAAAGTGTTGAAAAAATTGATGAATGGGAACAAAGGGTTAATGAGAACCTATTAAGTATTATCAAGACTTTAGAAACCACCAAAGCTATCAGTTGAAACTAAGAACCAATGTTTGAAGAATGAATCAGGAAGCCAATACCAAAGAAATAATCCTTGAATAAAGACAACGTGAAATTTATTATACATATGCTCTGCATCATACATTCATGGATAATTTTAATGCATTGGGTAGATTTCAATGCTCCTAATTTCTACTTGGTTTTCTCTTGTATAGGCTGAATCATGATGTAAAAACAACATTTATAAAGTCTACTAGTGTTTTTTCTCATCTCATATCTCATATTTATTATATATAGGGTAGGAAATGACTTATTATTCATCACTGTACTGGGTATAACAAAACTCTACTTATGTAGAGAATTATAATGCTAGATCAAGGCCTTTGAATTGAATAAAGACTATTTTTTACCTTATCTAACCTTGTATCTTATGTGGTTCTTATGTTTTATTGATCTACATTTGTGGCATAGAGTATTTTCTTTTATGTATGTCCATCTCCCTTTGCCTTAGTGCAAGTAGGCATGTATTTTATAGGTCATATGTTATGTTATGATTAGTTATGCAAGTGATTAGTTATGGAGGTTCACTAATTTTTTTATTGTGCAAGACCTTTTGGCTATCCCCCTTTACTATGACCAAAAGTGTTAGGCCCTACCATGCACAAACCTTAAGAATATCATAACCCAAAAAAATGTATTGGTAGATGATACTATTTTGATTACCTCACTAAGACTAATCCAATGATTGCTAATGTGCACAAAGGTGAAAATATTTGGCCAAAAATATTACATTAAAAAATGATACCATTGCAATCATCTCACAAATATGAATCTAATTATTGCTAATTTTCTCAAGGTAAAAAAAATTATAGACTACTAAAACTATGATAACAAAAAAATTGAATTCCTTCTAGATCACAAGTTATGTTTTTTTGGCCTTCTAGTGCTCAAGATGACATATTAAAAAAAAACTACATCGCATAAACTTGCCTAAATCAAAGATTGATACCACTTATAATAAAACTACTTAAATGATTTGTAATAATAGAATTATTCATCATATAATTAAGAGAATAATAAATAAATACACAAAAATGATTGTCAAAAGAGTAGAATACTTGAATATTATGACTGAGCCACTTCGAGGGGGCAACCTCCACATGTTACATCCTGATTTCTTGCTAAGGAAACTATTTGACTAGTTATGGATAGTTATAGTGGACACACATGATATTGGTTATATTTATAACTAAGATTTATATTTATGCTATTATGGGATAGTAGAATGTTTCTTATTTCGATGATGATACATGATTGCTTACTATAAGTTGGTTAATGTATGTGTTTACATTTTAAGCATATTAATGTATTGTTTTAGTTATATTATTGCTTTAGGTTTAACATGCAATATGATCTAATTACCTATGTGTTGTGAGGTGGATGTAGGAGAATTCATCCCTCAAGCATGTTGAAGGGAGAGCTTCATTAGAGAGGGTGATGTAGATGGAGATGCTAAAGGTCTACAAAGAGATGGTGAAACCCTGCACACACCACAGTAGATAGTACATGTTAGAAATACATTAAAAAATAATTGCTTATGTTGTGTTTATTTCTTGCAAGGGATATTACTTTATGTGGTTTGATAGTATAAGTACATGTTGTAATGAATAGTTTTGTGATTATGACACATTTTATCATTAAAAAAGGGAAGGAATAATTTGGCAAGGGTAAATTTAAAACATGGGTTATGTATAAATTTTGAAATTGCCATTTAGCATTGTTGCAATATATTTGGGTGCTAATTTAATTTAGTAAAATTTGAGAGTTTAGTATTATAAAATTTAAAACATATTAAAATATATAAAAAATATGGAATTTGGGCATTTCATATTAAAATAAAAAATATGGAATTTGGGCATTTCATATTTTCATTCAATTGTCCAAATATTTACTCGGCCCATTGATTTATGTGTTTAGTATAATGTTTGGATGGTTGTTTTCTATATACTCGAGTCATAATTAATTCCTATAGAAAATGGAAACATAGGAACACCCTTAAAATCTAATGGTTTATCTGATATATATATATATATATATATATATATATATATATATATATATATATATATATATATATATATGCACATATAAAAAAATTAAATAGTTAAACAATGACCTTGGTATAAGAATTATTTATTGATATTATTATATCTTAGATATACAAATAAAAAAACATGGGCAGATTTATGAAATGTCATTATTCTTTACCTATATATATATATTTCTAAGCGAGCAATATTTAACTGTCTTATTTAGTCCCAAATCACTATAGTTTAGAGAATTTAGGACTTGCTGATGTAGCATTATTGTTTTTTATATTTATGTTTGGCATCGATTTAATTAGGTAAAGAAAGTTGCAGATTTAACACCTAGATTGACATAATTGGGAGTATTTAAATAACTCCAACAAATATGTCAAAGAATCACTACCATAATGATTTACTAACATACCTAGTAAGGTATCAATTAATTTAGAGTTGTTATAGTGTTGTTTCCTTCAGCCATTCAATATTATTGATTTGATATGATCAACATATTTAGAAAGGAAAGTATACAATCATAAACTTTGGTTCACTATATGTTTTTTTTTAAACTAAAAAAACTAATTTGATCTTGGCATAGACTTCTTAAATATAAAAATTAGACTTTTATGGATATCATCCCTGTAACTTATGTTGATGTCACTCTATTTATTTAACTACTATGTGGATAGTACCATTTAGATCATAGAATTAAACCAAGGCATCAAATAGAGGTTATTTTGGTTAAACCATGTTATCATTGGTGTTGACCCATTTAGGAGGGTTATTTACAAGTTTAAAACTCAGGAATTAGGGGTGTCGATCTGATGCATGGTGTCAGCTAATTTATGTATTGAAAATCACTACTATTTCCTTATTGAATTCTACAACAATATAAATGTATTTAGATAGTAAACCAAAACTGGGCGATGCCATGTATGAGTGATAATCTATGTTAATTTATTCAAATTTACCTACT
Source organism: Torreya grandis (assembly GCA_037957365.1). Taxonomy (NCBI): domain Eukaryota; kingdom Viridiplantae; phylum Streptophyta; class Pinopsida; order Cupressales; family Taxaceae; genus Torreya; species Torreya grandis. The sequence goes on from JARHVA010001627.1 coordinate 421,250, forward strand.
TTATTTCCATCTATAAGTAGACATTAAGTCACTGAATATGGCTAAGGACCTTGTTGATATTATCATTATTATTGCCATAGATTACTAATAAAACATCATTGCACTTTTTAACCACTGTTTGAGTTTTTATTGAGTCAACAACAAATTGATAAAAACTTGGTTCTACTCAAACAATAACACAAAAAATTGATTTATTTATGGATTATAAGATAATAATTTATTAGCTGTATCATTGTTTTTGAGTATGCTAAATATCCCTTATTTGGTGTCACCAAATTCCATACTACATAACTATCAAATGAAAATTATAAGGTGAACCACTAATTAAAGTAATAATGTTTCTAACAATGTGGTTAGTGTTGCCATAATGATAATAGACATAACATTGTTTTGCCTTGTACTCTAAAAAAAATTTAGTAAAGTAATAAGTGTAAAAACAAACAAAAATTGCTTATGATATATTGGGCCATGTGGTATATGAAAGTTTACAATAATAATAGTGGTTATAATAATAATAATAACCACTTTTATTATTGTAAACTTTCATATACCACATGGCCCAATATATCTTAAGCTATATATATATATATATATATATATATATATATATAAAAGGCCCTGTGGTATGTAAAAGTTAACAATAATAATTGTGTTTATTATATTAGATATATTTTGGGATATATACATATATAATGGTCATAATGTAGGTTATAAAAGAGAATTATGGCGTAGACTTTTACTATTTATTATTTTTATGAGAAGCTCAATTGACCAAGTATGGTTATTAGCCTTTTAAAACATAGATAACCTTTTTGATACATAAAAACCTTAGTTTGGAAATATGTATAATTGTAAGTGGTATGTGAGATTAATATTCAAAAATTTATCAAAAATTTCATTTTGATGGGTGTAGGTCACTTATTATATATTACATGGGAATAGAAACATGAGATGTAACGTAACATTAAAAGAAGTTACATAAGGCTTAATAAGAATTATGGGTGTATACATATATTTTCATAAAGGTGTATTATCATAGGTTATATTTTTCCATGAGTGGTTTATAACCTATGTTAAATAATTTGAGATAATAAAACTTAGTGTAGGCATGCCTGTAAACCTCTAAATGTATAACAACTACTAGTTTGGATCTCCCTATATTTCATGGAATGGAGTTCTGTTATTCTATTTGAAAAATATGAGCATATGTTTTCCATTTATTATGATTACTTCAATAGCTATTTTCATTCTTAGTAGTGATGCTTAAACACTGGACTATGGTAATATGGGTTACCATAGGGTATAATTAACTAGAAAATGAGTTGTATTATTTGAACTTTGTAACTAATTGTGTATCTACTTGAGTGGTATAACTATAGACATTATTTATAGTGTGGGATAAAATATAATGTAATATTCATGCATATGTTTGATAGATTTAAATGTATGCTGTTGTTACTCCTATGTTTATCATGTCATGTGATGTATTTCCTAGTAGGAAGTAAGTCATGTGAATCTTAACATTGAATTTAATTTGACAAATATGCCTTGTTTATGTAGATTAAGGAGTGAGATGGACTTCACTGGCTTATTAGCATTGCATTGCCAGATAAAGACAATCTAATCAAGTGGTGTGTATGAATTTGATTGATCTATAGATCAATTTTATATTATTATTTATAAATCTTTGGCCAAAGTATGTTTAGTGAGACATTATCATTTCATTAGTATGGTTTACATGTATGTGTAATATCTTGTAATATATTGTGTTTTCTATGACACAGTGCATGTTTAGTTAGATAGAAATTATATAACACACGAGTACTTACTTGTTTCTCTAGATTCCCATGCTATCACTATATACTCATCCATGAAGGGAGGGATATTTCATAATGGGATTAGTGTGGGGTATTTTTGGTCTGTGGTTGGTGTGGGAAAGCACTCAGATGATGCTCTCCCTCCCCACAACAATACTAATTATCAAGATGACACTTGAGATTGCCACAGATACTTGAAGTTTGGGAGTTCTACTTTGAAAAAGCCATGTATCTTATTTGTACATTATATTATATTGTATTTATTATTTAAAATCATCATGAAGAGTTGTAATTATTTATTATTGTACATTGAGAGTGGTGACTATATATTTGTATCATCCATGGCTAAGTTATTATAATTACTTTCTACATTTATGTTTGACACACTCTTATGATGTTAGAGATCCATGATTCATATTATTTATATTATCATGCACGTGTACTTTAAATGATTTCAATTAGATTTTTGGGATGTAATATATTTTGGGTATATGTGTTTATCTAAAAAAATCATGCATTTATAGGTAGATCCCAGTGGGGATGTTACACCACAACGGTGAAATAAGAACATAATTAGTAATATGATGATAAAAGAATAACCAATACCTCCTAAATATACTCTACCTATCCAATATTATTCCATAGGTTTACCATACTAAGAATATAGAGAAATGTAACAAGATAATATGAAGGTGTGTAAGCCACAAATTGGCCACACATATCCCTAGATACACTATAGGTTAAAGGCATAACACCTTGTGTATATTCATCTCCCTTCACCTTGATGCAAATAGGCACACATTTTTTAGGTCATATGTTGTGTTATATTTGGCTATGTAAGTGATTAGTTTTGGATGTTCACTAATTATGTCTTGTGCAAGACCTTTTGGCTATCCCTTCTAGTTATAATATAGTCCACCACCTTCATATGAAACACTTATGCTTGAGAAACCTAATTTGGATATTGGGTAGGATAAAATTTAGTCTTTATTATTCCCATTGTGTTGTTTTAGGTAGGTAGAGGAGATACTCAACCTTGGTGCATCACCTCATTTTCAAAATTTTAGCTTCATTCTCACTTTTATCATGAATAGAGTCTTAGTGTATCTTAGTTAGGCTTTGTTAGTGTAGGTTTTAGGGCTGAAGCTTGATCCTAAATTAGGTGTACTAAGGTTTGAGAAGGATTTGTCCTTCTCTATAGATTCACTCCTATCATAGGTCACCCACACCTAGGAGTATTTCTATTATGTTAGTTGAAATAGGTCTTAGGACCTAGCAGGGTGTATTTCAACATGACAATAGTTTCTAGCATGCTCGGTGGGAACACTAATTCATAAGATTGAAGACTTTGATAATAATTTGGTGTTTTTATTGGAAATTTATAGTTGTGGGGCACACATATTAAGAACTTGACAACTCTAAAAGGCATTCAGAGGATCCTAAATTTAGATTAACACCTAGTATTTATGCTAAAAGTAATAATAAGAGCATCTTATAGAGGTAATGACACTAATTATTTTGAGTTAATAATTAATTCAACTAAAATTAAGAGGTTTTAAAGGTCCGATTCATACATTAACCCCTCTTCTACTGCTAAATCCCCTCAAAACAACAAAGGTTTACCATAGATTTTTCATATGTCTATCCCCAAAAATCAGGAGGAAGCCCACTAAATCTTTCCCAATATAATGACATGCCTATTTTATCCCTCAAGAGTATTGATCAATTCACTAGAGATAATTCAACCACAACCATAAAGAATATCAAGTATATTTCCAACATCTATTTAGTACATCATATTATTTAGGAGAATGTTGCTATTAGGATTTTAGCTTCCTCAATTAAGGAAAAAGATCTCCAATGGTATAGAATCTTAAAAAATAATTATATAAACCCATGGAATGAATTATGAGAAGGATTATGAAATCAATTTGAAGACAAAAGTGATCATTTGTCCTTAATTGAATAATTAACTATTATTAAGAGGGCTCTACAAGAATTCATGAGTGATTTTGTTCAAGTTCCAAGGAATTTGGGATTTAATCCCCCTCCTAACCATGATTTAATTTCCTATCTAAGAGCCTTGAATAGTGATATTATTTTTATGATCCAATATATGGGGGGTATAACTCTTCTTGATGCATATGAGATTGCCATTAAAGCTGAAAACTACCTTATACAATCTAGACAAATTACTCTAAGACCTTTCACGCTACTATTTCATGAATTATTTCCTCCTACACCACCCAATCAGCCCACTTTGGTACCAATTCTAGTAGTAAACAACCAATCAACTCAACCTGTACAACCTACACTTTTACCTATTCTTATGCCAACAAACCAACCAACTAGTCAAGGGACAATTCCTCCTAGTGAACTACATGAGGTGAAATCACTACTATACAGATTTGGAAATGAATTCGTTGATTTTAAGAGGTATAAATTAAAAAATTTCAGGCCTTATTATTAATACAATCAACCTTTCCAACCGAAAAGATAACCTTATCAAGGTAATTCTCAAGCACGACCAAATTACTCATGTTAGGCCTTACAACAACCATAATCCTAGTGTTGCTACTACCTTAAAAGTGATTGTGACCATGAAAAACAACTTATTTCGTGATTATGATTGTTTATATCCTTGAAATTATCCTCAAAATCAAACCACATGTCCAAATGGAGTGCTTAACCAAGCCTTGATGTTCAAAAGTGTGTCACTTTCTCAAGGGAAGTCAAGTGAATCAAATTCACAAAAGGAAGAAGTGCATGATCACATAAAATAAAAAGTTGATTCTATTATTTTTGATTGGTAAGAGAGTGAATTTGATGTCATGAATTTGGATCAAGAATCAGGTTTGGGGTCTTGAGGAGGACTCCATCATACCAAACCTTATGTTTGATCAAGAAGAGGATGTTTCTTACCACAAGACCACTACACTAGTAGAAGAAGTTCCTGATTATTTGCTTGATGAATGGGAAAATTATTATAATGAATTTGACCCATATGATCATATGTAAGGAGAATTTTTAGGAACCTATTGTACACATGAGGAGAACACCATTATACCTAATATTGAGAAGCCTCAAGGAGAGATTGATAATACTTCTCAATAATATTTTGACATCATTGAAGAATTTGAGGCTGTTATCAAGCCAATGGAACCTAAGAATAAACATGAGGGTAATAATATACTTGTATTATTCACCCATTAATTTGATAGGCCCAAAGACATCATACAAGATCAATGTCAACTTTTCAAATTAGAGGCAATATCAGCTACCCCAAGCAAACAAGTAAGTTGGCCTAGTCTTGATGATGATCTCTAAAGTACCCATTTATTTCAAGAAGAGGGTGATTTTTTTTCAAGGATCAACCAAAGTTTCAAGGTGCACATGAGGATTATATTATGCATATGAAAGCTAATGATTTACCAAAGGAGTTTGTCAATCTAGATAATATTTTTAACTTGGATGAAGAGTAGAAAAACAAGCAAATGAACCTAATGATCAATGAGGGAGATAATGGGCTAGTGGTAATTATCAAAGACACATTATTATTAGTTGGCAAGTCATGTTTAAAATTTGAAAATAAATATTTCATGAACTCCTATAAACCATATGATGATGTGCTTATAAATAACAATAAAGACCTTAGAGGTTTTTTGTTGACCCAGCTTGATTGGATAATTTTTGAGGTCATTTTGAGGTCTTATACATATTATATTAGTTGTTTTGATTTATATAAGGGTTGTTATCCTAGTTTTGGTTATTTTTTATTCCTTTTTATGTGTGTTATCGGTAACTTTTAGTTTCTTTCAAGGTTGCTCTAGCATTTTTTAGCCATTGGTTTACCTTTAGAAGTGAGTTGTAGAGAAGCCTATTGGACTCCTAGGCCTAATGGATTTTTAAGGCTACTGGATTCCCACTTAGCAGACAAGTGGCCCATGAAATTCATAAAAATATTATCTATTCTATCTAACCTTGGTCTCTTGATACTTGACATGCTTGGAGAGGGTCAATTTTTTCCAAAATTAGCTAAGTATAGTTTTCAAAGGGCCCTCAAAATAACTATGTTACCATAATAACATGTATGTTGAGATCATGGTTTGTATTAATCTTATATCAGTCCTATTTAACTGATTTTCAACATGGATGTGTGTTTAAGGTATTATTAAGCTATTTTTAGCCATTGTAGGTTCCATTTCATGTCTAAAAACATTTGAGTTGCTTCCCAATGCAAGATCTTGTTAGAAGCCCTAATAGGTCACTCCTAAGGTCATTATGGTTTAATGAGACCTATTTGATGATTAGAGACATGAAATTATTTTCAAGGTTAAATAAATCTAATGATTACAAAATTGATTCATCAATGTCCTAATAACCTTGTATAGGCCTATTCAAGTGCTTTTAAATGTGAAATGAAGCAAAAAGGTCTTAAAAGGTACTTAAGAAGTGCATAAAAGGGTTTAAGTGTCTCAAGTCATTCATTAAAATTATTTTAGAGGTATGAAACGTTACAAAGGGTATCATAAAGTCATTTTTGTATTTTAAAACTTCTTATGAGTTCCCAAGTCTGTATAACTTGCCAAAGAATGCAAAAAACTTATTTGACTTAGTGGTTTTCCCTCTCTCCTTGTCTTTTGATGGTCTTTTCACCTCAAAATGTGAGAAAGAGTATCATGGATTCATAGGTTGTAGGTTTCCAAAATATATCCATTATTTTTAAGGTGATAATATCTAAATGTATTCATCTCAGACCTAGAAACTAATTATGTAATGTTCTATGGTGGTATGGGTGTTAAATTTCCTTCAAGAAATCCATTGACAAAGGATACATATGGGTTTTGTGTTTGTTGATCAGGGTTTTAAGTTATAAGAAGAATATTAAAAATCATCCACATTAGTTTTAGGTTATAAGCATGAAAAATAGGCATTCAAACCAAGCAATATGCCAAAAACACAAGATTATAACCCCTTATTGGCTAACAACCATTCTTTTTATAGTGGTTCTCTCAAGTACAACCACGTGATCTCTTTGTTCTATTCTAGAATGGATTAGATAGAATCAAAGGTGTTTTGAGGATTACATCAATTATGTTTGGATCAAAAGAAAAATAAGGAATCACTCTATTTTACTAGGAAGATGGTAGGTAGGTCTAAAACCCTGTTTAAACCCTATAGCCTATAAATGCACTTTTTTGATGTTGTGAGGATTGTTAAGGTAATAATCATGAATGTTGAGAGTATAAAATATATTATTAGGTATGTGGGAAGGATTATAGGTTATAATAGTGTTGTGATCAAAGGAAAAGCTTCATTGTGCTATGAGGAACCTTTTACATAGATTTATGAACTACAAAAAATAAATGAATAATGAAATAAACTTTGGAAAATAACCAAAAATAACCTTTAGATTGTAGGAAAATTCAAGGGGGAAACCTCCTTTGAGAAATATAAATATAATAATATTCATTGATGCTTTTATTGAGATTCAACACTTAAGTACTAAATATATTCTAATAACTACTACTTCTTATGTATGTGGGATAATTCAAATATACTCAAGGGATGACTTACAAAACATATACATCCATATCAAATAATACATTAATAATGCAAAGAGAAGGGTAGGAAATGGGTTCCTAGCATCCCCTCCTTAGAAAAATATTTGTCTTCAAAGCTTCAGATGTGAGAATCATGCTAAATTTAGAATAGTTGTTCTCATGTGGCATCATCTATTTATATGTCATGCCACTAAATTAAGAATTTTATGATGGTGAAATTTTTGATAAAGTCTGACATGGCCAAAATTAGTGTGCCACATAGCCTGTTTGAGTGCCACAAATGCTTGGTCAACTGTGGCATCACATGTGAATGTATCCTTGAAATTTTTTTAGTATTATATTGTAAGGAATAAGAAGTCATAAAGGATCTTGAGGGTTATTTTCTAAGGCCAATACAATATGGAATTGATTTTTTTCTAGATCCATGTGGACCTCATCAATTGAAATAATTTGCCCTAGATATTCAACTTCCTCTTAACCAAAGGAACACTTGGATTGCTTAGCACATTATTTATTGTCTAATAAATTTTTTAATGCCCTATAAATATGATGGAGATGCTCAATCCATGTGTGGTTTTAGATCAAAACATCATCAAAGAAAACCAAAATAAATTGATGAAAGAAAGGCCGAAAGATTTTATTCATTAGGGTTAAAATGTTAAAAGGGCATTTGTGAGTCTAAATGACATGACCAAGAATTCATAGTGACCATTATAAATATATAAGGCTATCTTTGGAATATCATTATCATGCACACATATTTGATGATAACCTAAATGAAGATCTAATTTGGATAATTTTTTCTCCATGGAGCTCATCAAGAAGCTCATTGATGACTAGAATTAAGAATTTATATTTGATAGTGAGATGGTTAAGGGCACAAAAGTCAATGTAGATTAATAATGACCCATAATTTTTTTCAAAAATAATCACTAAGGAGGAGTATGGGCTGGTGTTGTGGTGAATAACTCTAGACTTGAGGAGTTATCATACTAGTTGCTCAATCTCATTCTTTTGTAGATAGCGATAGTGGTATGGTCGTATGTTGTGTGGGATGCTTCCTAAAAGGAGTATAATGTGATTATATTTATAGCATGAATGGGGAAAAACCATTGGATGTGTAAAAATGTTTTCATGTTTATCAAGGATGGCTTGTAAATCAATAGGGTAGTTAGTAGTAGTGAGGAACTAGAGTTAGATGGAGTGCATTTGGGCAATGACCCCATATAAGCCTTTCTTCAGAAGATTTTCCATGCAATGGGAAATGATGATGTGAGAAGATATGGGTAATAAACCTATTAAGGTGTGATTATAGCCATTATCTATGAAATACATTAAAATCTTAGAGAAGTCTTATAAAATAGGTCCTAATGTGTAGAGTCACTACACCTTAAGACCACATCACATCCTCCTAAGGGTAGAGAAAACATATATGAGCAAAGAGTGTAATTTAATATCATGATATGCACATTATAAAAATTGAATTTACATGGAAATTCTCCCCTATTATCAATCATGACTTCAAATCTAGAACAAAGGTATATAAAGCAGTTTGCCTACTTAGTAATGTAGGGATTGATGAAATTATGAGTGCTACCAGAGTCAATTAGGATTGTGAGGGGGATATTTTTAAATAACCCCTTAACCTTCATGGTTTGAGGAGTGGTAAAATATACTATTACATGTAGAAAGATATTGAGTTAAGTCTTCTAAGCCATTGAGTCATCTAAGGGGCTTTATTTTACTTGAGCATGCTAAAATTCCTAGATATCAGGCTTGCTACCTTGCTCTAGCAGTGATTTCATATCTAACAATTAGAGATTTTGTGTGATGTATATGTGACCCTTAAGCCATTTATCATCACAATTATAACATAATAATTTCTCCTTATTATCCCACATATTTTACTTAGTAAGGCACTTGATTGGTGTGGTTGTGGCTGGCACTAGTTCATTGTGTTCTTTACGTGTGGCAAAGTGGGAGGTTAATGTTGGGCTAAGAGTTTATCTTCTATTAACTTAGATAGACCCAAGGTGTCCATCAAGTTGTTGGCCAAAAAAATTTCACCTTTGAGAAGATTGGATCTTTAAGGCAACTAATAAAACAACTATTGAATAATTCATCTAATAACCCTTCAATGTGATTAGCCAATTTCTCAAATTCAATCTGATAATCATGATGATGCTTGTCTAGTAGAGTTTGGTGAGATCTCCTATAAAGTCCTTGAATGTAAAGGGACCAAACCTATACAAAAGTAAGGATGATAATGTTTTACAATTATTTTTATAATTCAACTTGAGATATCAATGTTATCATTGGAGTGCTTCTTATTCTAAGTAGAAGGAAGAAATTGGGACTTTGTTGACATAATAAGTATTGTGAAGGTTGAAGAATTGCTTGGCTTGATATATCTATCTTATAGTATTTGTACTATTGAACCATGTAAATTTCTTCTTGGGCCCACATGATGTGTGAGGAGAAGACAAACTATTCACTGAAGAAGAATCTTTCTATAATTTGTTGAGCAAAAGGATATTCCACTGATTCAGTCCATGCATCATATCGGTTAACTTAGTGACCTAGGTTTTTAATGTTGAAATTTATTCCTCCATGATCTTTGTGCCTGCATCAGTGGCTACCATAGCCAACATTTTTTTTTGTCAAGGGATATAAAAAATGGTCTAAGACATGTTTATTAAGGAATTTTTTTAATTTGGGCTCAATCAAAAGGGATAAATGTACTTTTACTAGTTTTTTGGGACCCCCTGGTTAGGATTGATGAAGGCAAAGGAAATTTTAGAATCATAATGGAAAAAATAAAAAAATTGTCCAAGAGGGATTGAGGAGCATAAAATGGAAAGTAACAATGTGGGAAAGTTTTGAAGCAAGAGGGAAAAAACTAAAGAAGTTATGGCAAAACCCAAAAAAATAAAAATTTGAGATTTTTGGCTAATAGAAGTAGAATTTGGATATGGACCCTCAAGGGAAAAAATGTTTGGAATGTAATTTTAGGTGTTCCAATAAATTTTGAGAGTCAATGGAACTATAGAGGGAGAGATATGGTGAAAAAATATTTTTTTCTTCTTTTTTTGAAAAAATGATTATCAGTTGGTTGCTCCTGCTAAAAGCCTATTTTCAAGTTCATGGTGACCAAATATTCTCAACCATGATCAATATAATGTTGGTATTATAAAACTATTGTGTTGGGTATGAGCCCCAAGTCTATTTAGCTACCTAAAGGTTTTAAGGAGTCTCTCTATCCACCAATGATATCTGAATGAGTACCGATCTATAGAAAAGTTTTGGCCATGGATTTAACCCTAAGAGATATATCTTGGTTTAACTCATGGGTGGAAATTAGTCAATCAAGATGGGGTCATTTCCATTTTCACTGACAAGTCTTCTTAATGGGCCAGCTACTTTGAGGTTCTTGTGGTACTCCTCATAATGAGTTTTAGGGCTTATACCCAAGTAGTTCCCACAATTATGCATAGGGGTATTTAAAATTATCAAAACCTATAATGAATATGTATAAAATAGATGAAATGAAAAATATTTATGTAATGGTGTAGCTCCTGGAAGGTTTTTGCTAATTTTTTTCTCTAAAATTTACCCATAGGCTAAGAAAGTGCTCTGATACCATATGTGAGGAACCTTCTGCACATATTTATGAACTAAAAAAATAAAAGAATAATGAAATGAAATTTGGAAAATAACCCAAAATAACCTTTAGATCATAGGCCACTTTTATGGGGCAACCTCCTTTGAGCAATCTCAATACAATAATACTCATAGATGCATTCATTGGGCCTCAACACTTACTTAAATACTAAATCTATTCAAACAACAACTACTTATCATGTATGTGGGATAATTTAAATATAATAAAGGTATGAATTAAAAATAATATGCATCTATAGGGACTAATACACTAATAATTCAAATATAAGGGTAAGAAATAGTTTCCTAACATGAGCCTTCAAAACTCTCTTAAGGAGCAAAAAAAAACAAATTTCACAAGCCTCCAAGAAGAGTTTCAAAGAGTTACAAGCATGAAAAAGGTTAGATTTAATTTTAAAATGTTCATAAATGTTAAAAATATGTTTATACAAGATTTTATCATTGGATCAAGTCATTATTGAGCTCAAAAAATAACCTACAGGTCCACTAGTTGTATATAGTCTTAAAAAGTACAAAAAATCAGTCAAGAAAAGCTTGTTTTCTCCAAGGTTTCAAGTTTAAAAAGGTGTATAAATGGATGATAAAAGTGAGGATGATGGTTTATAACTTTTAAAATATTAATGACTCAAAAATAGTTTATAAAATTCAAGTTATGATTTTTTTGTGCTATAGGTCTACTTATTGGCCTGCTAGGGTTTGAAGGTAAAAAATCCTCATAAAACAAAAATTAACCCTAAAAAAATTGATTAAAATTGGTATCCAAGTGTAATAAAATGTTATAATTTTTTAAAAATGGTTTACAAGTGATATGAGCTTTGGAGGAAAAATATGCTAAAAACTCAGTCGGTAGGCCTAGTTTTGAGCTTAGAAAACTCCTATTTTGAGTTTTTTGTATGATAAAGGTTGGTATAAGGTATATATAATTTTTATGAGTTGAGAAAACATTTAATAAGTGTTATAAATATTTTCATGGCATAAAAAATTCTTGTTTCATTAAAATTTGTATTCAATAAGGCTTGTAGGCTTGATTATCTCTCTCAAACAAGTTACAGATTGATCTTCTTTTGAGAGCTCCATGGTCTTAAGAACTTAAATAAAGTTTGTATAGAAGTATAAATGGTTATAAATACATTATTTTACCATCCAATCACCTTATAAAACTATTTTTATGTCTATACCAAGAGTTCTTGAGGTTCCTTATAAGGACCATCCAAACAAGCATGTTTGTAAGCCTAGAAGACCAAGAGTTCAATTACCTAAAAGTTGTAGGCCTAAAAATTGAATTAATGACCTCAATAAATATCTAATATGCCTAATTTTTTTTTATAAGGGTGTCTTTGAATTTATAAATTGTTGATTACAAGTTTTCAAGTTGAAAAACAAGACAATATGAGGTCTTCAAAGCATGAAAGTGTAGGTTCTTGGCTTCTCCAAGAGATTTTATGGACACAGATGAGAATGAATCAAATTATACACCTTTAAAATATAACTTCACATAAAATTCAAATTTTATTTCAATAAGCCCATGCTTCTACAAAATTTATAACATGATCATGTGTGAAGTAAGTGGTCATTAAAAGTATGATGACATTCAAAAATTGATCCTAAAAATGTTTAGCTCCATCTATGGAGTGGGAATCAAGTCCAAGTCAAATAAAAATCCATATATGTCATAGGATACCTCCCTCAATTCAAACATTAAACAAGTATGATGGTCATAGCAGGTCAACTTGAGTTAGATTCTCTCTCTTTTCATAAATAAAATCATAGTGTAGCTTAGATAGGCTTTTTGAGTGTAGGTTTTAGGGTTACAACTTGATCCTAAATTAGGTGAACTATGGTTTGAGAAGGATATTTCCTTATATAAATATTCACTCTTATCATAGGTCACCCACACCTAGGAGTGCTTCCATTATGTCAGTTGAAATAGGTCTTAACACATAACAGGGTGCATTCTAATATGATAATAGTAAAGATAAGAAGAATAATGGTCACGATAAGATGGGTTGGGTTGAATAGGATTGAATGGAAATGGTCTATAATGGGAAAAGATGGATTAAATATAATGGTCTATAATATGTATAGGTCTGCCCTAAAGTGTCAAGTTAATTATAATTACCAAATTATTTCTCTTATTTTTTTTGTATTTTTAATTTTTTTTCTATTTATTTTTATTTTTATAGCATCTCAACTCGATGGAGGATTAAAAGATGCATGATGTATACACTTTGTTGTTTAACCAATACCTATTTAGAATAATAACTCTACCTGAAGCCTAATACTATTATTGTAAATGAGATAACTATTGTCATGATCCTTGGTGGTTATTGATTTTGCTTCCATCAAACCTCTAGACAAGATTTATTTATAGTCTCTTTTAAAAAGAGTGCTACCAGGAAGGGTAAAGAAGGATATGCATCAAATAAATGGTCTGATTAGATAATGGAAAATAGATCTTGAACGGATCATAATGGAATGTATAATGGTTGATGGATAAATGAAAATTGGGATTTTCAGTCACACACATTATTTTTGATTCTAGATTTAACTTAATTTTAGTTGTGGTAGGGTTTATATTATCTTCAGTAACTTCTTTATCAAGCAATGAGGAACTAATTGGATCAGTTATTGGCACTAGGTTTTCACCAACAAAGGCTTCTTGATTATTCCAACTTGGATTATCCAATATCTCCTTGAATAATATTTCACTAAGTGATGCTGATAATCTATTCTAATTTTCCCTTAGCACCTTAATCAAGGTTTCACTAAAGGATTATAATTTTTGATTTTACTTATCATGTAGTGCTTCAAACAAGGTTTCCTAAAAAGATGCTAAGATTAGACTTTGATTATCCCCTAGTGCCTAAAATAAGGTTTCACTAAGAGATTGCTATTTTACTTGGATATTATCATGTTTCCCTAGAAATTATACAACTAAAATGTTTCCATGTAATAATCTCAACAATGTGTGATTATGTCGGTCCTAATTGACATTTATGGGTAGTGGTATGTCAATATAATGGCTAGGATGGTTAATGATAAAGGCATGTGTAATGTAAATGGAAGGGGAAAAGGAAACACAACCCTTGTAGAGGATATTAGGATAACTTATGTCAATTTTGAAGGAAATGTCCTTAAAAATTGTGGAAGGATTAGAAATGTTTTCAAGTGGATATACCAAAAATGTGCAACCAATGTCATAACACTTGCTAATATATTATGATTTTGAATCTGATTCTAACTTGAGAGGAAATGAATCTAATGTTGAAACTGACATTGATTATAATTTTGATTCTAAATCTGATATTGGTTCTAAAATGAAATCCAATTATGATATTGGCTTTAGAGTAGAACCTAATTCTTACATTTAAGTAGTCATGAAAAGGGCTTGTTAAAATTGCATTGTCCACAAGTACCTTATTAACCTTTCACTTGGAATGAAGGCTATGAGATGAATAAATGTTCAAAAATGAGGGACTTTTGGAAATAAATGAATAATGGGCATTTAAAAAATGGTTTGATTTTAGTCAAAGATGGATGATTCGATAAAAATGTTGACAATGATTTGACTATATTGATCTTGTTATGGAAGTGGACATCTAATCATGTTTGGGAAGGGGATCATGACATACCCCAATTAAGTAGTTATTAGACTTGGGCACACTTGGATTTTCAATAGATAAGGGTATTTTTCTAGGTAATGTCATAATAGGTTTGGACCGTTGGCTACATTATGGTGTCTCTTTAGGAATTCCAATAAAATAACACAATTCCTCTTCTAGAAATTTAGTTGGAGGTTTTACAATGAGATCTAAAAATTTGACAAGTTTTTCATGTTGGAAATATTGTCATTGATGTCAAAGGTTTAGTATTATTGGTGATAAAGGCCCCATTGCATTTAATGTTGTTTATCTTGGCTAACATGAGTTAATATTTATTTAATATTAATGAATATATTTTTGGTTGCATATGAGACAAAATAAGGGCCCATGGAGAAGTCGAAGAGTCACGAGATAAAGACAAAAGAAGGATGGGATGCATTTTCCCATGAAGAGTCATCTTGGGGAATACCAAGAGTCACCAAGTGAATAAAAAAGAGTAAAGGGCGAATTTCTCATGAAGGGACACTTTAAGGAATATGAAAAGTCACCAAAGATAAGGACAAAAGTGGGAAAGACATTTGTGGTCATGAAGGGTCACCACATGACTTTTCAAATGCTTGGATATGAAGGGTCATCCAAGATTGGTGCCATTTTCCATGAGGATTGAAAGGTCACAAAGGGGGAAGGCCAAAGGTCATTTGGAAAGCTATAAATAAAGGCTTGAGTAGCCATTTGTAATATGGATGTGAGAGGTTGATTTGATATTGTGATATCTAGCTTAGAAGAGCAATTATGAGAGATGAATATGATTTTTATTTGTTATATCTAGCTTAGAAGAGCAAAGGTGAGAGAGAGGAAGGAGATGTTGTATTGAGCTATCATTTGTTGAGATAACAACATTGAGAGATAGGTGTGTGGTATACACAAAGGGGTTGGTGCTCCTATGGGTTGGTGCTCACGAATAGGTGCTGGGTTGGTGCTCGGCAAAGGGGTTTGAAGCTCCTGTGGGTTGGTGCTCATGAATTGTAGCTGAGGTTTGTACTTGGCAAAGGGGTATGGTGCTCATGTGGGGTTGTTCTCATGAATATATTTGAGATTGATTCTCCATGGTTTTTCCCACATTGGGTTTCCACGTTATATCTGGTGCCTCTCTCTGTCTTGTGTGATGTTTATTGTTTAAGTTTTATTGCATATCTTGAATGATTGATTAAGTGGAATTTGGTTAAAGAAAAGATTTATAAGATATATAATATACTAATTCACCCCCCCCCCTCTCAGTATATTTTGTGCTTAACATTTCATCTTTATTGTCAAGATTCCATGTAAATTGGTCTTATGCATAATCTATACTAGATGACATACTTGGAAGGTATTTTTGATGAAAAATGGTTAGTTGGGTTTATTGTGGTTGTAAGACCAAATTGGGTTTTGGATTAATCGTTAAAGTTTCCAAAATAAATGCAAAGTAGAACAACTATTGGGTAAGTCAGATGCATTGCTATAAAGCATAAGACAAGGTTATCATTATGGGATGTCATGACTTAAATAAAACTTAGAATAATTCCCCCAAGTAAAGATAAATGCAAATGGAATTATATAGAATAAATTGGCCCCGAAGAGGATGGGCCTAAAGAGGGTGATCTTTGGACCAATTAGAATGGATTATCCCAAACAAAGCACACCAACATGGATTAGAACGGGATCAAAGAAGGGAATATTGGCATAAATTAGACTTGGTATAAATGGTATTGATTCTATTTTCCCTTAAAAGGGTGGTATTGGTCCCAAGATTGTAATTTATTGAAATGGTCTTGATTCGGAATTGGAATTAGAATGTGGTTCAAGATGAACCTGATGAGATTAGAATATGGTTTAAGATGAACCAGATCAGAATTATAATGGTACAAAAATTTAGTTGGTACATGGTTCAAGATGAACTAGTTTTAGCTTTGAATTGGCATATGGTTCAAGATGAATTGAATTTGGCTTTAATTGGTATCTTGGTCAAAGCTGACCTAATTTAGATTTTAACGTTGAAATTGACCTTGGTAGACATTGGATGTTCGATTAGGACTATCAATTCAAATGTTCAAATGGAAAAATTTAGTCAAATTTTGTTCAATTAAGTATCCAAATAGGAAAGGTGTGTGAATTAAGCTTGTGTCTAAAATGGTGCATAAATTTTGGTACGTTAAAAGGATTTCAACAAGTTTGGATTTTGGTTTAAAATTCCATTTGATTTGACTATAAGATTTGACTTAAGATTTGAATAAGTTCACTTTGTAATGTTTGTTTGATTTGAAAATGTGTGAACCTTGGATATAAGTTGGCTTTAAACAATGTTTGATCAATATTAGTTTTGCTAATTGGAATTCAATAAAACTTGATGTGATTTGGAACATTGATTGAATTTGAAATTAGAAAAAGGATCGAATGGCATTTAAATTTTGGAAAAGGTCTAGTTTGATTTAATTTGGGTTGACCTAATCAACCATGTTTGGCATTGGAATTGGCTTAGACTAGAATTAAAATTTGGCATTTGAATTGGTATTAGTTTTGAATTGGGAAACATATCGGCATAATTTGGACAAGAATTTTGAACATTGGTCTTGAATTGTATTGGAAATTTAACATTTGAAAATAAGGCTGATTTATAATTAACACTTGGATTTCGACCTATGTTTGGGATCAAATGAGTAACATAACTACATAATTATGGACAAGAAGTTTGGAGTTTAATTTAAAAAAAATAAAGTTACCTTTTCTTAAAATGGAAATTTAAAGTAGGACAAGACTCTTGGTTTAATTTTTGCAGCCTAACGACATGGTTTAAACAAGAAAGATAGGTATTGGGACAAATTTTGACATGTATTCTTTGTTTGACCCAAACTTTTGGTAGAGTAACACCTCATTGTGTGGGTATAAAAATGTTTTGGTCTTGGAATTGGTTTATTTGATTTGGTCTTAAGTATAAACAAGGTTTTGACCCAACAATCAAGCAATAACACACAAGCATTACAAAGAAATTTAATAACTGACATGGATTTGAATCACATCCATTGAGCCTTATGAAATACTTGCCTTGAGATAGGATTATAAAATTTATGTGTTTATTTGAATAAACTATTATAATTATGGGTAGGGTTTTTAATCCTCCTTTTCTCTCAAGGTTGATATGATTAAGGTAATCTTTGAGGGTTGGTACATTTTCACCCCTAGGTTAATGAATGATCTATGAAAAAAGAGGCATTTATAAGAAATACAAGATTAGGCCATTCATGATAGGGTCTTGTCCCTTCACAACCACTTCAACCATAAGGGTCTCAAATGAAGTGCTACTAGATTTGGGGTTTGCTTACTATTTTACAATGTGATATCTAGATGGTCCATATATAGCTCATGGTACATGGGAAAAAATCCATCAATAAAGAAGTTCAATCTAATTTCTAAGATTAATCCTTTTGAGGGTACCACACATTGACCTAGGATATTGGAAATAACTCCCCAGGGTTACTTTCTTCACACAACTTGGTTCAAGTACAAAGATAGGTCTTCATGATGGCAATGTTCTTTAATTTGTATACCCCATTGGATAAACAGGGTCTACTACAATGATAAGATATCACTTTCTAGTTAAATACACCCCTAAAGACTTACATGAAGGTGATGAAATCCACCCTATGGAATCAAATTAAAAATAGGGTAAAAGCAAATGGGAAATTTTACATTTACGAGTCACCCAAAAAGGGGAGAGTATACATGCAAAAATAATCCCACAAGACAATTACGCAACAAACAAACTTGCATGAAAGTAAATAAATTTGAAAATGAATAAGTTTTATTATAACCCAAATTGAAGTGTGAATTCATTTTAAATGCCAAAATCAAAATGTGAAGTAGAAATGATTGGTTTGACTCAAAACATCACTCTTTGGCCTAAGTCCTTCAACATAAAATGATTAGAACTTTGATAAAAGTATTTTTGAGCTAAGAATGATCTTTAAATTTGATTTGTTTAAGTCTTATCCTTAAATCAGAATGATTGCATCATTTAGCATGCTAATTTCACTTCTAAATCCTTTAACTTTGCCACTACAACATGCAAATAGAAAATAGAAAAAAATAATTTCACTAATAAAGAAAATGATTTTACAAATAGATTGAGCAATTTCACTATAGGCCATGATGATTTCCCTGTAGGTTATGATGATTTCCATTCTAGGTTATGATGATTTCACTACTAGAGTTGGAAATTTCATAGTTATGTAGGAAAACATAGAAAATAGAAAAGGTATAAAGATAATTTCATAGTTTGTAAACAATTTTACCAATGATAAACATGATTTCACCATTGTTATACATGATTTCAATGATGATTAGACCAATTTCACCACTCTACATAAAAATAGGTTATAATAGAATAAAATACTCAGGGAATGATTTCATAATTTTATAACAATTTCACCATAGCAAAATCATTTTTGCTAAAGATTGCTACAATTGCAAAAATGTCTGAAAATAATGAAAACTCACTTAATATGATTTTTGTAATGCTAAAAATTTACATCTCAAGTACACACAGAACCACACCATTTTTTTTTACATTTCACTCAAACACAACCACTAAAAAAAAAATAGAAGAATCAATAGTCATATACAATTACTCAAAGGGGAGACAACTAGTAAAACCACACTTACTAGATATATATTTAATATCCAAAACACTTTTCAATAAAAACATGCTAGAACTATAACTTAGTCTCTTGTGACAAAAATGACATATTAAAATATAAGGCATATGTCTAAGCAGATTGAATAACTACAAGCTAACACTGAAGGTCCACAACTTAGACTCCAAAATAAAAAGGATTAAATAAACTTGATAAAACTAGATTACGCTCTTCATGAGCCCAATTTTTAAATTTTGAAACTACTATCACATATTAGATATATTAACATAACAAACAACACATAATGAGATCACAAAAATGTAAATATTAAAAGGTTAATTAAGTGAAGAGTGTAATGCTAAAAATCATGAACGCACATACACAACAAGCTCAGAAGATGACTTTAGATAAAATATTCTAAACAAAATATAAATTAAACTAATTTTTAAAATAAATTATTTAAGATAATGACAACTCATATGAGTCATAAAATATACCTAATGTAATAACAATGTGAAATGAAATGTCTAGACCAAATTGAAATTAACAATAAGAATATGATTTTCTTAGGAAAATACTAATGAAAAGGGTACAAAGAGGACTTACCAAAAATATATAATGGAGTTCAAATAAAAATACAAAAGGTTAAATTTGAATATGGAACTTAAAGTAAGAGATTGCAATTTTTATATTTAATAAATGTTAATCTAGGTGATTGATGCAACACCCTTTCTAGAGTAGCCTCGTAGAATAAAATCAGGAATAACAAATATTTTCGGATAGTTTTGATTTTGAAAGGGGTCACTAAAAATATAAAATAGACATAAATCCTAAAATTAAAGGATCCTATATAAATTTAAAGGTAAAAAGAATCACTAATAATTTTTAGTTTCTCTCTAAGACTCTTTAACTATTTTTGGCAACTCAATTTGAAATTAATTTCACAGGTTTAGAAAGGGAAATAAGTGTAGAAAACTTACTAAATGTCCTTGGAATCAGATCCTCCAAAGATTATCAAAACATGGTATAGATTTATGGTTATAGAACGTGATTCACAAATGATATTTCTAGAGCTTACAAGTTTTCATTTCAGAAAATACTTAAGTTTGGTTATTAATTGAATCTTATTTTTGAGTTAAATTATTTGATTTTCCAAACATGAAATTATTAGTGTAAA
Organism: Torreya grandis; assembly: GCA_037957365.1. Lineage (NCBI taxonomy): Eukaryota > Viridiplantae > Streptophyta > Pinopsida > Cupressales > Taxaceae > Torreya > Torreya grandis. The sequence goes on from JARHVA010001627.1 coordinate 441,761, forward strand.
TTTGTATTGAATCTTACAAGTGTATGTAATTATCCATCCATTGACAAATGATCTTAGACAATGATGTATCTAATTGTGATTTTAAGGTAGGAAATTAAGTCTCAATTTCATTTCACTCTATAATAAGATTTCAAGGGATGCCTCAAGACTCACCATGATCAACCTATCCAAAATGGGATCCTATAATGATTAAGCTATGTGCATCATTATATTTATATTAAGACACTTAGTGATAATCTAGGTTAGAATATATTGAATATACTCATTAATTTCAACTATAAGTATTTGACCCAAATGCTATTTGTATAACTAATACTTTATATTAGGATTAATCTATAATTTTACAATGCCAAGATAAATTAAACCCACTATATTTCAAGTCTGATATTACCAATATTTTAGTACCATATAATATTCTTAATGTTATTTTACTATTCAATTAATGTGTTCTTAGCATTAACGCTATCATCCAATTATGAATATTAGAAATCATAATATTTATTTATCAGAATGATTACTTATTCCACTTAACTGTTTAATTTTTCTCCTCAATAAGGTTCTTGTTGATATTTTTGTCCCAAAAATATCATTACATATAAAACCCTAAGGGAAACCCTCTTTTATTTAGGAAAAACCCTGAATCCTTCAAAAACCCATCTTTTCCTTCACTTTGCAAAATCCATAACTCTAGATATAATTTGTACTTGTGCAAATTGCTTCATAGGTTCTAGATCCCAAAAAACACCCATACCCAAGACCATGGAATTTATAACTCACCATGCACTTTGAAAATTATTGAATGTGCAAAATTCATGGCAGGATTTGGGTCCTACCATACACCCAACTGATAGAATCTGAAACTTGGCATGCACTTTACACATTTTTACAACATATAATGTTCATGATAGGCTCTGAATCTTGCCAAACATTTAATACCCACCTTTTGTGGAACCTACAACCTTAGGTGCACATTGAAAATTTGTAAATGTGTAATGTGTACCACAGTCTCTGCATTCGACCAAACATTTACCCTTATACACTGTAGGATCTGAAACCTTGAGTACACTTTGGACATTCCAAACGTGTAAAGTACCCCATGGGTTTTGCCTCCCACCAAAGTATTTTAACATGAAGAGTAGACTTTCCTGATGTAGGTCCAACCTCTGCTAATTCACCAAACCCCTTATCATAGAATGTATAACCCAAAGTGTATATTGTACATTTTCAATGTGAAAAGTGCACATCGAGTCCCACTTCCTACCAAGCCCAATCTTCCTATAGAGAGTGGACCTACTTCAAGTAGGTCCAACCTCTACCACCAACTACTTGAGCTCACATTAATTATATGTTTACCTATAAAAACTAAGTCATTTTTATAAAGTGTTATCATTTATTAATTGCTAATTATGTTTTTTTGAGCTCCATTCACTCCCACCCTTGCCTTTGAACCTTGAGCCTCATACATACTGACCTATAATTTGAGCCATGACTATAAATATTTAAGCCACATCACTTATGCCTATAAAATGATACCTTCCTCATGTTTTTATACTATTGTCTTTCATTTTGAAGCTTTTCCCCAATCATTTTACATTTCTTGCATGTTTTTTAGATTAAGATTCTCTTAAGGTTAATGGTTAGGGTCGTTTTATGTTAAAATCATACGTCTAGGGTTGGTATGAGTTTCTAGGATTCTTAGGGTTTTATCATTTTTAGATCTTTAAAATATCATTATCCAAGGAAATTTTTTATTTCCCCTTTATAAATTTTCATTTAAAATCAGGGCTTCTTTGAACTGAATATTCTAATCATATACCTCATATTAGAAAAAACCATTGAATATTCCATATAGATTCCCCCATCATCCCTATGGATAATGGACTTTCCTTAAACACTTGAGAATCCTACAAGACTTTTAATCATCATAGAGAGTGGATGTGCTCCGAGCACCTTCCACTTCTATTAGAGATCTAATGTACCTCAAGCACCTTTGACCCCCACTGACTCTCAATGTACCATAAAGAGTGGACCTACCTCAAGAATGTCCCATTTCTGCAAACAACCTAATATCCCTCAAGTACTACAAACATTGGATGTGCTCTGAACACCTCCAGGTTCCTCCAAATAATATAAGTGATCTAGACACCTACAGATCCTACCAAATCTCATAGTTGGTTTCTCGAAAGTAGTAGATTTAGTTTCTATACCTCCCAAGGAAATGAAGTTAAACTCTAAGGCAATTGATGTGTTATACAAGATTGATGTCATGATTAATTTAATGACATGATTACCAATGGATGATGCCAACAATCTCCTTCAGGTAGAATAAGTTCAAAATCATTTTAGGTAATAGTTGAGAAGGAGTCTACGAAGGACATAGTGTTTGTCTTAATTTCCATTCACAAGTTCATCAAGGATGAGAAAGAAATTTATCAAATGAGAACTAAAATGCAGGGCATAATAACCTTTAGAAGAGAATTGTTTGATGTCTAGGTAGATTGTGCAGCCTCTAACATTTATTCTTACGAACCATATGCAGAGTGAATTCAAGAGATTTTTAAGGCCTTTAATACATATATAGAGAAATTATAGGATGAAAATGATAAGAAATCTAAGGAAATTATGGACATTAATTAATTTTCCCTCTCTTTTGAATATTTTCAAATTTTATTATCATGTATAATTTCATTTTAAAGACATTAGAAATTGTAATTGCAAAAATACAGCTTTATTTTTTATAACTCTTTTGAGAAAGAGAAAGACATATGTTTTATTTGCACTTTCCATTTTGATTAATGTGAATTATTAAAAAGGTGAAAAGTTATGAAGTGTAAATTACACAGTTCCTTTTTGGCAAAAAGTGATAAAAACTTAGAATGTTTTAAAAGTCTCACTTTAGGTTTTGCATGCTAAGGTTTGTATAGAAAGAAACCTGGAATTGATTTTCAATGTTATATTTTATTTATAAAGGCCAATTTATATTTTGGGTGCCACTTTTGCATGAAGAGCTATTTTCATCCATGATCAGATAAGGAGCCTTGCATGGAGATCTTCAGTTTCAATGATGCCCTACCACACCATGATAGGCTCAAGATCACACCTAGCTCATGCATGCCATGTTACAAATGTTACATAAATACAAGATGCAATAAATAGAATATCATTCCTCTTTTGGCATGAATATTTTTAGATATGCATGATTTTCTGAACTGAGTGTTCAACTTTCAACTAGTACATGTCTTCTATGACAATTTTTGTATAAAAATGGGTAGACCCCATGGCCTGATCTATCTTTTTGCTATTATTTATATTTTTTTGCACTTTAAATGTATTTACTACAATTTTTAACCTTTGGAGAGAAATAAATTTAAAGTTTTGCCTTTCTTGTCTTTGGAATCTCTATGTTGTGCAAAGTTATTTGATTTTTTGTGGAAGCTTTGTCTTTTATTTTAGTCTCAAGAAAATTCATTTGTGGTATTTAACCCTCTTGATAATATTGTTCGGAATAAATATCCTTTTCCATTTTCTAAAAAATATCTAAAATACTACCTTTGATTTCCAAATTTGCATGAGTCTATGCTTAAATAAATTCAATCTATTTTCTACTCTATTATGTTTATCAAGAAATCATCTAGATCCACTATACAATATTTGGTACAATCACCATATTTTTAGTTTTCTAAAAATTTAAATTATTCAACCCTTTTCTATATCAAAACCCTAGTTTGGGATCAAAAGGCACTAAAGAACAAGATTTACACAAAAATGGTATTTTATCAATTTGCATCAGATTTAGTGAAAGGACGCTGACCTTATCTAGAGATTAATCTCAAATTGCCAAGGTCCCATGGCCTTGGAGGTTTTTCCATTGTATGCTTAGGCACTTGAAAAAAAAGCTACATAATCAAAATAGGTGCAATCATATGTGATAATAATTTTTGGCACACCCAATGGGATTGAAAAATTACACAGAGATTGATGCTATTCTCAGTGAGCATTGTACAAGTCTCGTGCAAATATCAAAGCACCTAGCAACTCCACTAACTTACAAAATCATGATTTCAAGGTGATATTCCAATCAAATAGATAAGATAATCTACTAAAGGTAAGAGGGATTATTTTTTAGAATTTTCATTTCCATCTAAAAAGAGATCAAAAGCAGTCACCCCTTAGCCTAAGGTATATCTTATGATTTTATTCCCATCCCCTTTGATAACTCTTATCAGTGTTATATCTCCCATAATGGATATAAACAATAATTTCATAGCTTTCAATATAGGTAGTCCACTCATTTTGGCCGAGCATGATGATATACCAGTCTTGGATTTAAAAATCCTACCATATTTTACTAGTGAAACCTCTACCACTGCTTTAAAACACATACAATATATTGATAATCTCTATTCAATCCATAATGTGGTCCAAGATAATGTTGTAATCAGACTCCTAATCTCCTCTTTCATGGGGGGAAAACCTTATAATGGTATATAGGCCTTGATCCCACCTTAATCTAAGCTTGGGATGAGTTAGGCACTAAAATATGCACACATTTTGAGGATAAGAGTGACCACCTTTCCTTGGTTGAAAAGTTAACTACTATTCAATGATCTCCTCATGAGCAAATGAATGACTATAATTATCATTTCCAAAAGACCTAAAATAGAATCCCAATCTTGGTTAAACCCAATACAAATAATGTTTTCTTATATTACTTGAAATCCCTCAATAGTGATATAGTTATAATGATTTAGTCAATGGGTGATACCACACTTCTTGTAGCTTATGATATTGTGATAAGGGTAGAAAATTGTTTGATCTAAGTTAGGAAAATTTCATCAAGGCCACCAATGCCTCTATTTCCAAAATAGTCCCTATTCCCCCACCTACACTTTCTCCAATTACCATTATGAACAAAGCACCTGCTTTGACTCCTACACCTTTAGATGATTTATATGAGGTAAAGTCATTATTTAAGATATTTAGAAATGAGTTAGTGGTAATGAAAAGGTAGCAAGACCAAAAATAAAAACCTTTTCAGCCATCTAACCTTGCATACCAAGGGAATAGGTGGACATATCAAGGTAACAACCAATAACAAGGATATAATTCACAACCAAGACCTCCAAACACCCATGATTTATTGGTGATAGGAGCTTCCAAATATACTATCCCTATTCAAAATAATTTGGCTCAAGGGTATGAGAGGTGTAATCCATGTAATCAACTCCATAGTGAGAACACTTTCCCCAATGGTGTAATAAATCAAGCCTTTATGGTACAAGGAATAATAAACATGTAAGGGTAATAAAAAGAATCAACTTCCCAACAAGCATACACACAAAAACATACTCAAAGTGAAGCAACCCTTATAAATTGGTAAGAAGATGATTTCAGTGGGATAAACCAAGATGAAGCATTTTTCAGTAGTGGAGGTCCTATATTAGCTAATACATTTTTCAAGAAAAGAGTAATAGAAGTTGATCATCCCCCCAGGGTAGAGCAAGCTTCAACCTCTACAACTATAGTGGAACCAACAAAGAACAACATAGTGTAAAGGCTACCCTTTGCACCTAAAAATCAATTCAAATCTAAGATGCCCACTCCAAATCTTGTAAAAGAGGATGCAACCCCTATAAAAGCACTAGCAAAGGTTAGAAATATCCCTTTTAACATAGTTTATAAAATGAAGAAGACTAACCTGAACATCACTATGTGGGAAGGACTATCTATACTAACACAAAGGGACTTACTATAAGAGGCTCTGAAGAATTTCCAAATATCATAAAAGGTTCCAACCAAGGGGTCTATACCTACAATTTATGTTAGCCTCAAGTTGATAATAAAACAAGAAAAAATGGTAAGCCTTCCCCTTATATCTTTCACTTATAATAGGGAAACATTTGGTACACAATTACATGGTAGATTCATGGGATAGAAGTTCAATAATGCCCAAGAAAATAACTGATACTTTGGGAATAAAATACACACCTATTAATAAAGGAGTAGTGAAACTAGATGGTATTGTTGTTCAAATAGTAGGAACCATAAAATGATTAAAACTCACTATTCATGCTTGCCTAAGCCTATCAATTACTCAATATATTTTAGTCATAGATCTTCACCCTACTTTGCCATTTGTCTTTCAATAGATTTCACTATGAAGATGGGAGGGTATCTATATGTAGTTTGGTCTCACATGCTACTTAGAACAAGATATGGAACTAGAGTAACAATAAGAACTAAGCCAATTACAAAAGATCATATAGAGCTATATAATCCTATTCTTCACATAGAAATGAATTGTACATTGAAAGATCAAGAGGAGGAAGAAATGGATAAAGAGATTGCAACACCTATAAAATAGATTCTAGACACTCATTTGGATGAATGGGGATTAGTGCTACAATTTGATCTTTATGACTATATGTAGGAAACAGGGTTAGGGACATATTACATTCATGAGAAAGATGTAATTATCCTAAATTTAGTTAAACTATTCAAAGATCATCAAGGGGTGTGGTAGTTATTTTTTGATGGCTCAAGAAGCAAAAATGGTGCAAGTGTGGGAATTGTATCGATCTCCGCATAGAAAGAGAGCTACTTCTACTCATTTAGACTTTAATTTAGCTATACTAATAATGTAGCTAAATAAGAAGCCCTGATTCGAGGCCTCCAATTGGCCAAAGATAGAGGGATCAAAATTTTGTAGATATTTGGTGACGGTGAGTTCATCATTCACTAAGATCAAAAAGTGTAACCAAAAATAATTTTCTAAGGTATTACAAGCATAGGGCATGGGATCTATTGAAACATTTCACTACTTTAAACATTCAAGCAGTACCAAGGGTACAAAATAAAGATGCTGACTGCATAGCCTCAGTGGGGTCCCAATATAACCTACCAGTCAAAATAAAGAAGAAGAACAACCAACATGTGAGGTTGATCATAAGGCCTTTTGTCCTTGATAATGTAACTATTCATAAAGTCTTTGACAATGACAAGTAGATTGTAAATTTTTTGAGAGAAGAGGTCAAGTTTTTAGAAAAAAATTAGCCAAGGCTATAAGACCAATATGGTGATTAGATTATTCAATTGAAAATAAACAAGATACCTATGGGTCTTGTTACATTGGAAAACATCTTCAATTCAGATGATCAACTAAACAGTGAAAAGAATAACATTACAGTTAATGAAGAAGATTATGAACCCATCATCATCTCATAAGGAAAGTCTCTCAAGATAGGCAAGGTATGTAATATTTCAAAAAGGCATGCTTTTGTTAAATTATGTCAAGAGTTTGATGATAAATTCGCTTGGATTTATCATGAATTAAGAGGATTTGATCCAAGTTTAGCACATCACACCATATAATTGGATCCAAATACAAAAACTATTAGGAAAAAATAGATACCCATCAATCCTAATATTGAACCCTTAATGAAAAATGAGATCTCTAAGTTAACAAAGGCTAATATAATATTTCCAATCAAACACTCATCTTGGGTAGCAAATCTAGTCCCCATCAGAAAGAAAAAGGGTGAAATTTGGTTGTGTGTGGACTTTAGAGACCTAAAAAAAGCATCATTGAAATATCACTATCTTCTTCCCCCTATGGAATAGATTCTATAAATAACATCAACATCTAAAAGATTCTCTCTTCTAGATGGTTATTCGAGTTATAACCAAATCCTGGTATAGGAATTAGATCAATTAAAACCACCTTCACCACCAAATGAGGCATGTACACGTACAAAAATATGCCATTTGGTTTGATAAATACATGCATGACTTTTTAGAGAGCCATGGATATGGCATTCAAGGGTTTGATAAATGATATAATTTTAGTATATCTAAATGATATTATAGTATACTCAAAGTGTGTTGCTGCACATCTAGACCACTTAAGGAAGATTTTTGAAGGGTGTATAGAATTTGGTGTTTCCCTTAACCCAAAGAAGTGCATATTCATAATATATGAGGGGAAGCTACTGGGACACATAGTGTTAAAATAAGGTCTTACAATAGACCCTAAATGAGTTAGATCCATATTTGTATTATCATTATTGATTCATAAAAAGGGTCTACAAATCTTTCTTGGGAAGATCAACTTTGTGAGAAGATTCATACCAAATTTCACCTTTTTGGTAAAACCCCTTACTGCAATGCTAAATAAGGGAACTCTTTTTAGCTGGACACAAGAAGGAAAATAAAGATTTAAGGCCATAAAATAGGTCATCTCC